>JAODOY010000014.1:217924-230695 GCA_025399855.1 Forbesichthys papilliferus | reverse complement strand
TAGTAATATTATTGTTATAAACCGCTCTGTAAAGTGCATTGTTCAGGTGTTAACAGGGATTCGGCAACCCTCCCCCTTTTTTGGATTTTGGATCGGTCCAGTAAAATTGTTACATTGTATTCAGGCCGTGCTCAAAGCGAGAACTGCACATTAAACAGCGGTTTTTTCTTTTTCTTTTCTTTTTCTTTTTTTTTTTTTTTGCACGGTGGGTCTATAGGCTACTACGCGTTTGTAACATTGACCGGCAGTTTGTGAAATCCCCGATTCTCAGCCAGTCCGACCCTGGTTGCAGGCCTATAGTTGAATCTGGTATTGTTATGAATATTTGGTTTAAACTAGCCAAAAATACAAACGCCCCCCTTTCTTAAATATTGATTCCAGCGCCCCCCTTTGTCGTCTCAACGCCCCCTGGGGAACGGTACCGCCCACGTTGAGAAACACTAGTATACAGTATAGGCTATTAGTAAGCAAAGCACAAACGATCGCTGTGGTTGCTGTTCTAACGTAACTGTTAACATTTCACTTGAACGCAGCCTGTTAGCTGGTTGGTTCGTCAGACAATTCCTTTATTAAAACAGATTGTTCACGAGTCCTAAAACTCGAGTCTCAAGTCTTTGGAGTAAGAGTCTCAAGTAAAGTCATGTCACTGTGTGTGCGACTTGAGTGCAACTCGAGTCCATGTCGCAAACTCGAGTCCTCTACACTGATCTCTATATCGCCATTGCTATACAGGCTCAATTTGACGGTTACCTCTCATAATGGGTCGGCTGATGGGGGTTGTAAAAAGCCACGCCGCGCATCACTATCGCACACCTATAGCGCTTTACCTGCCCATACAAGGGTGTAGGCTACACACTAAACAATATGATGCCGTGGAAAAAAACTTGCTTCTGGAGTTACTTTGATGTGAAATATGACTGCACAGTCTTACCTTTGACATTTACGCCATAGAGCTCACTGTAGTCTATAACACCTTTAACATCAATGATAGACGCGATGTGAAAAACGATAGACGCCCCACTGCAGGCTTTGCTCAGAAGGTCAGTGCCTCTGATGTCCCCCTCCAATACAGTCAGCTTCGTCTTCATGCTACAATCTGACAAACAAGTGATCCACGGTGTCATGTTACCAGCTAATAGCAAAATACAGTGCAACAATATTATTTGGGTTATACAAATGAAAAAAGGTTATTATTATAGGCATAATTAGCCTACATTCATCTGTATTTAAGAAATTGGTCTCACGAGACCAAGTGTTTTAATTATTTTATAGACATTTTGAAGTATACATTTTCATTATACATTCAAAAGGATCTGATAGTCAAATAACAATTTAGTCTATTGGATTTGCATACTATTTACATTAATATGCATATGCTTTTTATACTCTGAAATAACCTATAATAATAATCTGCTGTGAGAAAGACTTGTAAACTCACATGCACCTCTTTTGTCCCATAATTAACTAGATGCTTTCCCAGGTATATTTACCCTGCAGACTCTGCACAAGCTGAGGCTCTATGTGCTTGTCCAGGAGCCGTATTTCTGCCATTTCACCCTCCTCCAGCAGTAGTCTGACCAGCCTCTGTCCCAGGAATCCACAGGCTCCAGTCACAACACACACAACGTCTTTCAGAGACATGCTGAAAGACCAAGGATCAAGTATTCCCGCCTGCACAGCACTCGTTGATGTCTTTTAAATGTTGAGGCACCGTGTTGCCTCCCAAGACCTGACACTCCCTCTTTGCTTTCAGTCTCCTTTGTCTCCTTTGCTCTGTTGGATCACTGTGCTATGGTCCGTCTCTTTCTGCTCTTCTGTGAAAAGGTCAGATGCCGTGCTTGGACTTCTCAGCGTCCTCAGCCTCAGCCTCCAAACCAGTGATTGTACTGGAAAAACACTCCTCTGCTCCCTCTGTGTTAAGAGGATGGGCTCTGCCACTCTAGGGTGGAGTGTGATGTCATCAGGAAACAAACGACATGGACAAGCCAGGCAACTATTACATACCATTGTATCTGCCAAGGATGCTCAGTATTGGAGTAGAGGATGAAGCAGAGACCTGTAATATCAATATCCTGTTAAAATAGTCTTAGTAGGAGACCACACGTGGAACACCTAGCACAAAGACATTTATGGACACAGAAAACATGTCAATTTCTGGTCAGAAAGACTAAAAATGAATCTAATATGTAATGAATAAAACCATGTGAAATTCAATATTCTGGAATTTAAAGCTGACCATTAATGTGGTCTCTGAAACAAGTGCTCATTGTCTCTGCATATCACTCTGTCAGAAAATGCATGGATGTCTATTCTCTTACTAAATTAGATTAAGACAATTTACAGTACTGTATTGACCTAAGATTAAATACAAAATCACATAGCATACATACATCTCAGAGTAGCCTTCATGTTGTTATGGAAAATTATATTCTTCTTAACTATAACTTACTCTGTCCTATTCTTAATTCGAATACTATTACTTTGAACAGAAAAGCTCTATATGAACTGTGTGCATTTATAGACAAGGCACTATATATACATATAGATTACTTGTCTCTCTAAGACACCTGCCGTCAGCTGTTTCAATCCTGTTGATTTTGGAGTAATGTCTATTCATGGCACTTCTGTAGAATGGAATGTTTAATTGGAAATGTAGAAAAATTAGGTCCATGATCAAATAGTTCCTGGGATGCATACATGCCAAAGCATGAATGAAACAATGAGGAAAACATGCATTTTCTTTTGTTTCTACATCCTTTATCTCGTCTCAAGCTCTAGTCCACTTCATTATAACTGCTGCAATCATTATTCAACCGATTTCATCTGGTTTCATACTGTAGGTATAAAATAAATCCACAGAATGTTGCAACGTTTGTCATTAAATGTTTCTCATTACTGCATGTCTGCGCTATCTACATGTACAGTAACATTAGGAAGATATGGGTGTGCCAGGTTATTGGAAATGTAGTTGGGAGAGCAATTTATGGTTTTGTTAAGGAATTTCTATCATAAAGGAAATACAAGGAGCTTCCAACTGCATAAGTACGTTGTTGACTAAAGTGCTGCTGTCTGAAGAATGCACAAGGCTAGCCCTCTACAAACAAAAGCAATGTCAAATACTTGATTCAAGGTGATGTCTATCTGCCAGATGGCCAAATATTTATTTTGCCTTGCATAGTGATGGTTGTAGTTGACCATGGCTTTGTACTTGCGTCGGGATTGTTACAGTGTAGCTGTCTCTATAAACCCAATTTTCAACATCACATAAAAAGGATTGTCTTGTAAAAGTTTATTTCTGCTCTTGAGCATTTACAGTTTATACAATGTCAGTGATATAAAGGAATTTATAATGGCTTTGACAAATAGGTTCCACTTGTTGTTTATGACTGTGCCTGCGTACATCTTTTATGTATGCCAGTTCTATAAATAATAAACTCTATCTACATCATGGTATCTCAATATATTGTAGGAAAATACGTTTGGTTCAATTCTGTAACATAGTTATGCCACATACAGTACTAAGTTCATTTGTTTTGGTGTTATTCTGTCCTACAGCTGTCTCTTGCTCCATGTTTATAGACCTTGACATGTGTTTAAAGTTGCTGTTACGTTATCTACAGACAGGCGTGATGTTCCAAGGCTAGCTTCAGCATCAATCTCATCAGTCACTCTAGTCAAGGTTCATTTTAATGTTTGGATGTACGGCAGCGTATGATGGCACATTTTACCACAGTAAACTACGATGAATCTAGAAACAGGCTTTAATAAAATAATACAATGGTGTACAACAAGGGAGGACATTAGCTTCACGTATGAGTTCCACTATGTCTCTGAGGAAACAAAGGAAGCTTGCTAGTAAGTTACAGCATATACAGGAAAATAGTGGGAAAAATACATAGGGAATAAAGACTGCCAACCCCACAGGTAAATGTTAATTACATTTTACATTGTCTTTTGTTGAGTGGCAAAGAATTACAATGGTCAGCCTGTATGTCTGTAAACCCAGCAGGGTGTAAGCTGAGTGCCTCACATTTTTTGCCACACATTTTTGAATACAGCCATGTAGGTACATGTAAATTAAGCACTGTATTTTGTTTGAGACCAAGTGGTAAATTAGGCATGAGATGCCTAGAGGGTGGAAAGCAACTGTGGGTGCTAATCTTGATTGTCTGCTGCAGGCAATGACTATTCATTGAATAATCAAACCAGTTTCTCTCACGTACTAGGGAAACTACAGAAAAAAAGAAAGGAATTAGTAAACTGGGAGAGCAGGGTAATATGATCAGATTAATGTTGAACATTTAAGAGATACATACTTGGATTCCTTTTTGAACTGATAAAGTCAGATGAGTGCATGAGAACAGGGATATAATGAGTGAGTCAGATGTAGTCACATTAGCATACGTCAAGCAATTTGTGCTGAACCTCTGATACACAAAGCCCTGTAAGCATGACTCATTTAGGTCTTTACATATATTTTAAGTAGCCATGCTTATTTAACTGATTTTTATAATACCTGCAAACAGAGACATGCGTGCCATTTAGCTTCCCCAACTTCTTCCAGTGTAAATGTAAAGTACCTTTTGGTAAATGAGTAGTTGTAGTTGGCCATCATGTGTGTAAATCAGAATACCTCTCCTGTCATGTGCGTGCGTGTCTTGACGCAGTGACCCAACACTGTCTCAGACCATATGATAGAGGCTGGCTATGCAAGACTAGTAAAGAAGCATTATTTTCAGGCTGTACTAATCTACTGTTGGGTCATGGCTATGGTCATCAACCATGGTTATGGTCATCAAACATGGTTAATGGCTAGGGTCATATCAACCAGTGTTAATGGCTATGGTCATATCAACCATGGCTATGGTCATATCAACCATGGTTAATGGCTAGGGTCATATTGGTTAGGGTCAGCAATGGTATGGCTGACATGTTTTCTGTTTTCACCATTAATACCATTTACTTTGATTTCAACACACCATACAATAGTACAATAACATAAATTCTTCAGTTTTATTCCATTTCCCATTTTAGGAGTGTTTATTGGGCTGACACTAATTATATGACACAAGGTATATCTAGGCTTTAAAGCAATAAAATACAGAAAACCATGAAACAGCTACACAAGCATTTTACGATGACTCATTAATTAATTACTTTAAAAAAGTTTGATATTGCAACATTATCTGCATAAAGCATTCTGTTAAAGCAACCGCATATTTTATTTTTCCGAAACATTGTTTTGGTTTGAAATACTGTACATAAAGCTCAACCATCTGAGTTCTAAGAGGATTGTGTTGTTTGTTGTGTTTCATACAGTCATTGGGCTGGGGCAGAAATGTGTGGTTCTGTGGTCTGGGCTCAGATACTGTAGGTCCTCTCTTAAATTAATATTATAATATTCTGTGATGGCCTGTCAAGTCTTATAATCGTACAGTTGAGAGGTCTCTACAATATCATTGTATTTACAAGTTCACCTTTATTTCATGATCAAATAATGACTTGAATGTAGTCTGGCTTCCATTTCATATCAAGTTGCATCATGTCTACATTTTCACCAAACATGTCCGTGTTGTGCTGAAGCTGCCATGAAGGCATGGTCCTGTGGTGTAGAATCCATTTGACCTCCCACCTCTCTCCTGCACGCTGTCATGCAGTAGGCAGTGGCCCCTCCTGTATCTGGTCTTCATCCACTGAGCCCTCAGGGAGGTGCACGGTCATGGTGCATGCCCGGATGCCACCCAGCGGCTCCAGAACGTTGAACACCCGATCCCACGCATCCTGCTCCGGATCATAGCGCTGCACGATGTCCACCATGCACCTATTGTTCCAGGAGTAGCCCCCCACCACGTAGATGTGCCCGCTGAACACGGTCACCCCGACATCGCTCTGTCCGCGGGGCATGGAGGCCACCACTGTCCACTGGTCCGCCTTGGGGCTGTAGTACTCGCAGGCCAGCACGTCGTCATAGTCGCTGCTCCCCCGGAAGTGGTTCCCGCCCATGACATAGAGGCGGTGGCCCACGGTGCACATGCAGTGCAGGCCTCGCAGCTCCGTCATGTCAGCCCGCCTGCTCCACGAGTCGGCCTCAGGGTCGTAGCACCACAGCTTATTCTGGAAGGTGTCCCTGGTGATTCCACCTGGCAGGGAGCACGGCACAAACAACCATTAAACCACAAACCTCAACGTCTGTAAGCCTATAGTTAGACTCCTCTTACACACCAACCTCAAGTAAAAACAAACTTCCTCTGAAGCTCTGCCTCACACAATTGAAACCCATTGCGAAGCCAAGGGCATTGTTGTTGTGAGCAGTGTTCGCCACTTTTATTATGCTCCTGTTTACGGAGCCAGGGCTATGTAGATGCACCAGAGTAGAATGGTTAGCTAGCAGATTGTGAGGTGATATGTGATGCTACAAAGTAGTCAAGGATCTGAGTAAGGGAAGGGCAGGGCCCGAGGGGGGTACCATTAACATTAACATTAACACTTTAATTTGATGACACACCAAAAGTACACCCGGGAGCCAGCAACAGCCTTGGGAGGTTTAAATGAACGTAGAATCATGTATAGTAGAGTGAATATGACGTGAAGCCGTAAAATGCAGATTTGTATACACATTGGAAAAACAATAAAACCAGCATGATGTGTCTCATCATAGTTCAGTCCTATTATTTAGTTTACAGCTCAAAATACATATTTTATGGTACAGTTACTCTTTAAGAGCATATGTGTTCGCATATCTGAAATTAAGAATGTACTAGTCTACACAACCTGCCAAGCTTTATATAGTTTTAAGAGCACAAAAAGTAATCCAGCGTTCGGCTGTGAAGTATCTGCATCTTGCCTCTCTCTCCACATTGTTTCTTGGATTTAAATGGATTGTGTTTTTCCATCTTTCGTGCCACCCGACTGGTGCTTTGAAGTGTGTTTATCCTAATTCTTACAGTAACTGGTTAGATTTCTCCATCAACAGCCGGCCATTCACTGGAATTTGTTTGGTCTGTGCTTGAGTTAACTTAGTAAGTATAGGTTCCACATCCACCGCTTTACCTACTAGGATTGGAATTGTGTCTTGGGTCTTAGGAGGCCTGGCTATTTTCTCACTCTATCACAGTGAATAAAGTGCAGATTGCAAATTTAGCACTTTAGCGTATGAATATCATCTTTGTTTTTGACTGGTGGAAATGAGAAAAATGCTAATTTAATTCCATCAAACAAAAACTATTTTGTGCCATTATCTGAAATGAATAACATTATAACATTCAGGTTGGGACCATTTAAGAAAATTTTGAGGTTATCCGGAGTGAGTTGACAAAGTGCCATAAAGCTTTCTGTGCTGCAATCCGGTGTGCCAATTCATCTGTATAATCATAAGTAATTTATGTAAGCCTTCTATTTGCAGTTATAATCTGGTGCAGAGATGGGAAGTACAACCTTGTTTGTATACTTTAGCATGATTGTCGGGTATTTGTACTATACTTTATACTTAAACATTTGACTTCTACTCACTGCATTTCTCACAACAGTATATTTTTAACTCTCTAATTTGAATAACATGTACTTGGGAAATCATCTGTTTATTTTGTTTCCACAAAGAGATTCCAAACTTCCTGAAAAAGACTTTAACACATCTACAACTATGG
The DNA here is from genome assembly GCA_025399855.1 of Forbesichthys papilliferus. Lineage (NCBI taxonomy): Eukaryota > Metazoa > Chordata > Actinopteri > Percopsiformes > Amblyopsidae > Forbesichthys > Forbesichthys papilliferus. Next base: position 223,052 of record JAODOY010000014.1, on the reverse strand, counting down.
CAGACAGCAGAATAGAGGAGTGGATTTCCCCTTGAAAAATATATATGAACGTGTAAATATCACCAGTGATGGCTTGTGCATACTCAAATGGCTTTGTATCAAAAGAAGGGAAAGGGACATAGAAAGATTAAAGTTATTTGTGAATCCTGCTGTTTAGTAATGATGGCCTAAAACGTTATTTGAGGCCTATCTTCTTCTATTTGTTGTCTGGGTCGTTGGAGATTTGGTGTGAAAATGGTGACAAGCAGTTCAGGCTATGTTAAACACTGGCTGGTCCGGGCAGTGGCACCTTTTACGATATGCTGCCCATAATTTTCTATTTCAAAGTGATTATTTACCATTTACTATCACTATACCCACTATAAATCAACATTTCAACATTACTTCGATGACAGATACACAGGTTAAATGTTGCAAGGTTATTATGGTTTTAATTCCATATGGTTTCTGGTGGAAAACTGTATTGTCTTTTACCAGTACATCTTATATAGCATTATGACAACTTACTGTATATTAGATCTGTATGTGACCAAATGACCTATGCTCTCCCCTCATGTGAGACCTTCCACCAATGACCATCTGTTGACCTGTCCTTACCTTCATGTTGCTATGGTAAGTAGAAACCCCCTCTGGAATGTGGCTATTATCCCCATCCTCTTTTATGCTGACTGAGTGATTAGCATACCCTTTGTTTTCATTATAGATTACCCCCTCTTGACCACTAATTTGAATGGCTCTAGCCACCTCCTCTTGTGCATAAATGATTGTATGTGTTTCAACTAAGACAGAAGCATGCTCTATGTGTCTTCTCCATGGCCATGTTTAAATTAAATATATTTATTAAGACAACAATGACTCAGCTGAATTATTGTTTTATCACATTGTGTGATCATTGTGTTCATGTGTAAAGCACTATTGAACTACATGTGAGACATGGTTCAAATGGGGCGTACGTGCTTAGTGCAAAAAATGTGTCCGGTTAGGGTTAGGTTTAGTTGTAACTGGTTGTAGTTTGGGTATATTTGGTATGAAATGATTGATCAAGTAGAATAATATTTCATATTTGATGCTTTTCTGCTGCTTCTCTGAATAATACATACACTGGTAGAAGTAATGTATTATTCAAAAATTAGAACGGAAGCGGTAGAAGGCTATTGATATGTGGCCAGCCTTCAACCGTCTACACAAAATAGTATTTTTTAGAAATAACAGAAGTGTTGCGTTGGAGCGAAAGGAAGTGGTCTGGGGAGGTAATGTAGAGCACTGTGGCTTTGCGTACATGCATGCCTACAGTGGAAACTACCTCAGCCAGATGATCTTAGCAGGGCTGATCACACAAAACAGCAGGTCTAAACACCCACTTAATCAGACAGCGTGCAGTAATGTGAACCCATCTTACAGGACAGTCCATGTAAAGGTCACTGTCGAAACCATATATTGTGGTACATTTGAGTTGTGCAAATAATACTCTAAACAGAAAGCTTTTGCAAAGGCTTTTCTTTTACTGGTCTGCAAATGGTTAGTCAAGTACAATACTTGTGGTAGTTGATTGGCATAACATTGCAGTCCACCCAAGTGTAGTCACTCCCACAGAGAGATTCCAGAGACAGTGCTCATTTTGTGATAAACTCATCTGATTTTCATCAGTTCTGTTCTTGAATAGTTTACAGTGAGTAGTATTCTCTCATCACCAAGAATAATCCTAACAAAATTATTATGGTCTGGGTTTGTGTATTCTCCCTGAAGAAAATGTTTTATTTTACTAATTAAGGAGTAGTTAACATACACTGCCTATATTCAATAGCTGATTAAAATGTCAAGGCATATGTTTTGGACAAATTTGTATGCTCATGTGAAGATTCGATTTGCAGTCTGAGCACATAATACCAACACAATAAAGCCTTTAAGAGCTGTAGGTTATATCCTCACTTGAAAAGCTTTGACCCACTTCAACCACAGACCTTTGTGTTTCCTGAGTCCTGTTCTCAAAACAAGAAGCTCATTTCCCATCCAAGTTGCTAAGAAACCGCCACAGATATGAACAAGTGCAGCTGGTGAAAGACTGCTATAAACAGGAAGTGTTCAAAAATAGGTCAACTAAAGAGCTTTTTGCTTTATAGTTGCTATACTGAGTGTCTTGTCGTAAATTGTGTTATGATTTCTGCTTCATTAATATCCACTGAAACATACTAATAACAATACAAATATAACGATAATACTTAAGTTGTCACTTTACCTGAGACATACATCAGGTCGCCGTGCACAGTGCCAGCATGTCCGTAGTGGGGCTCCACCATGTGTTTCACTAAGGTCCATTCATTATGCTTTGGGTTGTAGCATTCCACCGTGTCTGAACACATCACAAGAGAAGCATTAATAGTGACGCTTCATGTAAAAACTGTATATCACAGTCAGGAGACTAGTACTGTACTATAACTGCTAATAACACAACAATGTAGTAGCTGTAGCAGTACTTGCATAGGCATACTGAATGAATGATATTACTCAAATCCTCAGACTGCAGATCAGTTCATGTGTGATTGACATTCAGTGTTGAGTAATGTCTGTTAAATGTTCTGGCCTCCATACCTATTTCCCCTGATGTGTTCCTGCCGCCAACAGCGTAAAGCTTCCCTTGGAGAGCGCTGAGGTGAAAGAAAGTTCTCTTCTCGTTGAGTGAGGCTACCTGAAGCCAGGTGTCAAAGCGAGGGTCATAGCGGTATGCGCTGTCAATCGCAGTCTTACCTTTGGTGTCATAGGTGCTCTGGCCTAAGATATGAAAAAATAATAATGATTCACCTTTCATCTGTGCAATAACATGTCTGGCTTTGGTAGAGACTAGATATTCACATAAAACAGTTTTCATTCTCATTTCTAAAATATAAATTAGAACACCTTTGACATTTATATTTTGCTCCCATTTTCACGTGTTAAAAGAACAATGACATTTGTTAACATAATGTGAGAGAAATATGCCTTTTTTGTGTATAAAAGTCTTAGACCTGTGACTTCAACTAGTAGATAATAATTGTGTGGATATTATTGTTGAGTGTATATCTATTTGAAAACCACCGATCTACATTACAGGAAGTACAAGGGCAGTGTATAGTTTGGGGTAATATGGGGTAGTATGGGGCAGTATGGAGTAGTATGGCATAATCTTGGGGTAGTATGGGGCAGTATGGAGTAGTATGGAGTAGTCTTGGGGTAGTATGGGGCAGTATGGAGTAGTATGGCGTAATCTTGGGGTAGTATGGGGCAGTATGGAGTAGTATGGTGTAATCTTGGGGTAGTATGGGGCAGTATGGAGTAGTATGTAGTAGTCTTGGGGCAGTATGGGGTAGTCTTGGGGCAGTATGGTACAGTATGGAGTAGTCTTGGGGCAGTATGGGGCAGTCTTGAGGCAGTATGGGACAGTATGGAGTAGTCTTGAGGCAGTATGGGGCAGTATGGGGCAGTATGGGACAGTATGGAGTAGTCTTGGGGCAGTATGGGGCAGTATATGACAGTATGGAGTAGTCTTGGGGCAGTATGGGGCAGTATGGGACTGTATGGAGTAGTCTTGGGGCAGTATGGAGTAGTCTTGGGGTAGTATGGGGCAGTATGGAGTAGTCTAGGGGTAGTATGGAGTAGTCTTGGGGTAGTATGGGGCAGTATGGAGTTGTATTTAGTAGTCTTCAGGCAGTATGGAGTAGTCTTGGGGTAATATAGGACAGTATAATGCAGTATAGAGTAGTCTTGGGCAGTATGGGGCAGTATAAGGCAGAATGGAGTAGTCTTAGGGCAGTATGGGGCAGTATTGGGTAGTATGTAGTAGTCTTGGGGTAGTATGGAGTAGTCTTTGGGTAGTATGGGGCAGTATAAGGCAGTATGGAGTAATCATGGGGCAGTATGTAGTAGTATAGAGTAGTCTTGGAGCAGTATGGAGTAATATGTAGTAGTCTTGGGGCAGTATGGAGTAGTATTGAGTAGTCTTGAGGCAGTATGGAGTAGTCTTGGGGTAATATCTGACAGTATAATGCAGTATGGAGTAGTATAGAGTAGTCTTGGAGCAGTATGGAGTAGTCTTGGAGCAGTATGTAGTATGTAGTAGTCTTGGGGCAGTATGGAGTAGTATTGCAGTATGGAGTAGTATTGAGTAGTCTTGGGGCAGTATGGAATAGTCTTGGGGTAGTATGGGGCAGTATAAGACAGTATGGAGTAGTATAGAGTAGTCTTGGAGCAGTATGGAGTAATATGTAGTAGTCTTGGGGCAGTATGGAGTAGTATAGAGTAGTCTTGAAGCAGTATACAGTAGTATGTAGTAGTCTTGGGGTAATATGGGACAGTATAATGCAGTATGGAGTAGTCTTGGGGCAGTATGGGGCAATATGGGTTAGTATGTAGTAGTATTGGGTAGTATGTAGTAGTCTTGGGGTAATATCTGACAGTATAATGCAGTATGGAGTAGTATAGAGTAGTCTTGGAGCAGTATGGAGTAGTATGTAGTAGTCTTGGGGTAATATGGGACAGTATAATGCAGTATGGAGTAGTCTTGGGGCAGTATAAGGCAATATGGGTTAGTATGTAGTAGTCTTGGGTAGTATGTAGTAGTCTTGGGGTAGTATGGGGCAATATAAAGCAGTATGGAGTAGTCATGGGGCAGTATGGAGTAATATGTAGTAGTCTTGGGGCAGTATGGAGTAGTATGGAGTAGTCTTGGGGCAGTATGGAATAGTCTTGGGGCAGTATGGAGCAGTCTTGGGGTAATATCGGACAGTATAATGCAGTATGGAGTATAGAGTAGTCTTGGAGCAGTATGGAGTAGTATGTAGTAGTCTTGGAACAGTATGGAGTAGTCTTGGGGTAATATGGGACAGTATAAAGCAGTATGGAGTAGTCATTGGGCAGTATGGAGTAGTATGGAGTAGTCTTGGGGTAGTATGGAGTAGTCTTGGGGTAGTATGGGGCAGTATAAGGCAGTATGGAGTAGTCTTACGGGCAGTATGGAGCAGTATGGAGTAGTCATTGGGCAGTATGGAGTAGTATATAGTCTTGGAGCAGTTTGGAGTAGTATGGAGTAGTCATTGGGCAGTATGGAGTAGTATGGAGTAGTCTTGGGGTAGTATGGAGTAGTCTTGGGGTAGTA
>JAODOY010000014.1:206991-217824 GCA_025399855.1 Forbesichthys papilliferus | reverse complement strand
TGGGGCAGTATAAGGCAGTATGGAGTAGTCTTACGGGCAGTATGGAGTAGTATGGAGTAGTCTTGGGGCAGTATAAGGCAGTATGTGATAGAATGTGTCGTCATGGCGTGCAGACCTCCTACTATGAACAGGAAGCCCCCCAGCAGAGCCACTCCGTGCTGGTAGCGAGGCACGTCCATGGGGCACAGAGCCCTCCAGTGGCCACTCTCCTGGTCGTACAGCCGGAGCTCCCGGCTCACGACCAGCTGCTGCCGCATCACACCGCCCAGCGCCAGCAGCCGGGTGCTGTCGGAGCGGATCTGCGTGCGCTCCGTCTGCAGCGTGGGCTTCAGGTAGGGCATCATCTGGTAGTTGCTGGCCTCCAGCAGCAGGTTGATGCACATGGCGTCGGAGCGCATCACTCCGCCCTCGTCCTCCTGGGAGATGTGGATCAGCTCGCTGGGGCTCATCAGCGGGAAGCGGATGTGGCGCATGAGGGCGTAGGTGGAAGGGCGTTGCTCGGGGGCATGGTGGTCCAGCCAGGCCCTGGCCATGCGGTACAGCTCCATCTCAGAGAAGCCCTGCAGGGAGTTGCTGGCCAGAGCCTTGGCCAGGCTGCTCTCAGAGAGCTGCAGGTAGCAGCCGCTCTCCACCAGCACAGACAGGTTCTTGCTCACAAACTTGCCTGTTGTCAAGGAAACATGGATGAACATGAATGGACAGGTGCATGGATAAATGGATGCTTGCTTGGATGGATGAACAGAGCAAAGAATCATAGAAGCATAGGACATCAATCATCAAAAAGACATCACTGACATCAAGTCACCATTTTGTAACTACTGTATGGGCATGATGCAACACCTCACCCCCAGGCAAAAAGCCAGTTTAGTCTGAGGAACAATGCCATGTTGTCTAATGATCTGATGATGTCTCTGTACTACTGTGGTCCCGTTGAACTTTAATGATTTAAGGTTTAATATATAAAAAACTATATTTTCTATTGTAATATTTATATCATAATTGTATCCTCTTATGTATTACTTGGTGTCTCACCTATATTCACCAGGACATCCTCCAAGAGCAGGTCTGTGGCAATGCGCTCCACTTCAATGCAGTTATCAATTGTTATCTGAAATAAAGGACAAAAAAACAAAAAACACATTTCCTACGTTGCCGCTCTATCAACCCACACAGCAGGTTTGTAAACAATATTTTGGTATATTTATTTGCTTTAGCTGTTATTGGGAGTAAGTAGATGGGAGAGAATGAGGGTTTTTCAAAGTAATGTTTTACTTTGATTGAGTAGATAGATTATTTACCTTTTATAAATATTCAGTTTGTTCATTGCTTTTAAATGTCATAGACATCTCTGGAAAATATTTTTAAGACCACTGCATGCATGCATATATATATAAATGTATATGCATATATATATACTGTACATACATACATACATACACACACACACACACATATATATATACACACATACATATATATATAATGTACTGTAAATGTAAAATAATCTAAAAAAAAAAATTTAAGGAATATATACATTTAAATATAAAAATAATATATTAAATATAAATTAAAAATAAACACGTGGAGTGGTCAATATATGGAAGGTAAAACAGTCAAGGGTATACAGTTTAGTATAGTCTATGCATTATGTATTACTGTTCTGAAAATAAGGCCTTGTTCTTACTTGTAACTTCCTCTATGTATTTTAGTAATATGATTGCTTCATAATTTTGGTTTGTATTTTACATTTTAACTGACATTCTACAACAGTGTGTCAATACTGTGGTATTGTTTATTGTGTTTTGTTTCTGGATACTATAATCTAGAAGGCAAATTATATACAGCCGGGTAAAAAATGTGGACCACTGCACATAAAAAAAGAATAATATAAATAAATACTATAAATGTGAAAAAACTATAAATAAAATATATATTACTGTATGTTTTCTCCGGCTGTATACTATACATTTGTAGCTATGCACATGGCCATATCCAAAGGACGCAGACTCAAAGGGAGACTGTATTTAGATCCCCACGCTCACCTCACTGCTGAGTAGCTGGTTGCAGAAGTCTAGTACAGGCATCACCTGCAGGAAGTTGGCAGCCTCTAGTGTGTCCTGGAGGTTGGCCATGGTGAGCGTAACCCTCGAGGTGTAGATGAAGTCTATGATATTCTTTAAACCCATTTTAGTGACCCCGTGTAGCTTTATCTCCTGCATCTCTTGCTCTCTCATGCCCCCTGAAGAAGGAGAAGAACAACAATATTGTTGTCATGTTGAAGGACTTATATTAAAGGCTTGACTATGAGCCATGTTCTGCTAACCATCTGTATGTTGACAGACCATAACTCACCGGTAAACATGGCCTTGAAGTAGTCACTGGCTGAGGCCATGATGACCCTGTGCACTGTGAAGGTATCAGTACTGTCCCCAGGCACTAACATTACATCGCACAGAGTTTCATCTAGTCGGAAAGCATCCAAGCCCTTTAAAAGAGTTAATATAATGACACTGTATGATATTGAACACTTACATTTAGTAAAACTTTTACTAGTAGTTTTTGAAGAGTAGTTCACTACTTTATTTTGAAAGCGCCAATACTAGAGATGGTCAGTGACAACGAAGCACATTTTCTTATTATATACATTTAATAAATGTAATAATAGAAATAATAATAATAATAATAATAATAATAATAACAATAATACTACTACTACTACTAATAATAATAATAATACTAATTATATTATTATTATTATTATTATTATTATTATTATAGAATACTACATTTAATTATAACAACACTATTAAAACATTCAATATATCATGATATGCTGGTGCCTTGACTAATGTACCTGCAAGACAGCATTGCCATGGTTACTACTGCTGAACACCTTAGGTAAGGGCTTGGGGGGAAGTTTGGGCTTCAAAGGTATGTTTGGGCATTTAGGAGGAACCTCTTTAATAGGCACAGCCAGAGGTCTAGATGCTTCAGGTGGAGCAGGAGCAGGAGGGGGTGGAAGCTGTCTGTCAACTAGAAGGTCAACATTTATTATAGATATTAGACCATGTTTATGTTGAGACAAGGGCAATGCTAGCTGAAGCTATCTGAAACATAGAGTCTTGCTGTAGTGTTATTCAGATGAGCCATTTTTCAATTTTGTTTTAGATTTAGCTGTTCTGTCACACATTTGACTTTTGAGATTTTGACTTGAGGAGCCACCTTGTGAAGCAGGTCGGTCAGGGAGAGGTGGAGGTCTGTCTGGTTGCACTGGAGGTCTAGGAGGTGGCGGCTCCCTGGAATGATGTCTGCTCCCCAGGCGAGACAACCTGCGGTGGAGCCTTCCTGGTCCACTGTCATCCCCACTACCCCTAAACATACAGTAAGGGAGAACATATGTTTTACAACACACTTTGCGGGGCAATCTGTCATTCCTGTTGTATTATTATATATTCTTACCAAGAGGTGCAAATAAATCTTTTTTTTACTATTCTATGACTCAAGCTCAGTCAAATCAAATGTATATTAGTATTGACTATAGAAATTTATCTGAAACAAAAGGTGCTAAATAGTGGGTAGCACTGGCAGGATAAAAGGAACTGAAATTAGAGTTCAAACCACATTACCCCATTTGATTGGCCTCTACGTGATTCTGGTTGTTTTCACGTTTTGAATGCCTAGGTAGAGACAGAAAAAAAAAAAAGTTGATTATGTAAACTTATTTTGTTACAGTTCACACACAACTGTGCATAGACAACACCTTGTGTGATATTGTGGATAAAGGAAACATAGTGTGTTTACCTCATACTGCACACAATATCTAATATATAGTATTAAGACAGCCCTTCTTACCAAAGTCTTACCATTCTATGTCAAGGCCTATACTAGGATTTTCAGTATTATCTATCTATCTACTGTATATCTATACCTGTAGATGTGATATCATTTTAGTTAGGCTTTCTGTTGATAAAACAACACAATGAATCATTTAAAGTTGTATGTGAAATTAAGTATCTACATGTGGTTATGTAATGAATAGATGTACTATAGACACCTGTTATGTACATCTACAGGTGCATCACATCGGCACTCATTTACAAGACAAAATAAGCAATACCCAGTCAACCTACCTTGAGTATATCCTCCTCAACAGACTTGCTCTGGGGACTCCCTCCAGCCTGCACAGCGAAGTGCGGCACTTTAAAACGAATGCAGCGCTGCAAATGTTTGTTGCAATACACCTCCTGCTTGGGGACTCAAAGCATCTCTGCCACTGCCAGGGTCTGTCTGCTAACCAACACCTCAGTCATTTCCTGTGCTACTTCTCTTGTTCCTCTTCCTCACCACATAACTCAGTGTGACATACACATATACTCTAGGTTGTCATAGTAAGGATGCTTACTTATGCCTTAGAAATTATATTCCTAAAGCATATGTTTTGTTAGAACAGTGAACCATATAAGATTAAGTTTCTCCCAAAACTATTATTTGGACTCACTTATATGAAAGCCATATTTTGTCAGTTAATTTGCCACATCATGTGCAATGAAAAGAGACATGGCTTGCATCATGTCTGCTTGAGCAAGTATCAAATGTTCCTCCATTCTCAGCTACAAAAATGAGATGTTTCTATTTAGAATTTAAATTAGTTTTTATCATTTTGGTACTATTTTCTCAAGTATGTGGCCCATTTTCAAAACACAAAACCAATCACACTTATTACACAGAAAGTCTTAAGTTCAAACCCATAATTGTACATTCTGCTACATTTTGCAAAATAAAACCATGTGTACAAAATGTAAGTTGTTTTGCGTGAAATACCACAAAAACATTGATTTAGTGAGCCATACACAATACTGTTTTACATTTAATTTAATTAATTAATTAATTTATTATTTCATTTCATTATTGAAACAATCAGGTAATCAAACAGTAGACAATGCAAGCTACATGTTTCTGTGCTGTATTATGCTGCAGTCCTGATTCTTACAGGTTAGCTCACACTGGTTCACTAAAACATTACATTGCTGTAGCCTGGTGTTGCTGTATTGTAGTTTGAAACTGTTCATTTTTTATTTCAAAGGGGCCTTTTCAACTGGTGCAGACCAATATACCTCTAGTTGCAATTTGCAACTGAATATACAGTTCAATACCGTTACAACTGGATGCATGGAAACCCTAAATGTATGTGTATGTAATGTACTTGCTAAATACATACTGTATTTGCAGTATTTAAATATGTTTGAGGAGTCAGTGGACTATGGAGTGTTTAGACCCATGAAATGTTTTTATCTATTGTCTGTGTCATTGTATTTGTGTTGTTTTTACAGTGTATTTTATTTTTGTATATTTGTGTTTAGGACCCCAAATGAGAGGGTTCATCTGAAGTGGTTTGTCCTGGTAATAAATGTACACTTACTGTATATAGTGGGCTCTATGAAAAAGGCACTTCTCTGTACATAGTATCATACCCACCCAATATTTCAGTACTGTAATGTTGATATTGTGATTGGTATGTCCAATTCTAGGCCAGGTGGATATCTTGTCTGAATGGGAGGGTGACCAGACATGCCAGGGGAAATTAAAATCAGATTCATCTGGTTCCCAGGCAATATAGCATTACTGTAGTTTACTGTACCGTACTGTATTTAATACAGCAACTTTAGACAAATGTAACCAAATGTAGCTGACACCCTCTTTGGTGGTGACCAAGCCCACCCCTCTATGCCTTTATGGGCTCCATTGTTACAATCTCTATATGCTCCATGATGAAGTGCAAGTGTGATCAATTGTGGCTTGTACTGTGTGAAATCAATTACTGTAGCTTTAATGGGTCATTATGTCTGGTAATCATGGATGACAATGTAATTGTTTTTACAACATACATATTAATTTTGTATTTTGAAGAAACGATACAAACCAGGTGTAAAATACATAGGCTTACCAAATGTTTCAGTCATTATCCATTAACGATACGTTTGATTAAATGATAGTAAAGCATCTAAACATATGAGAAAAAAAATCAATCAAAAGTGTCATGAGTTTGAGTGTAAAGAAATAATTTTATATTAAATGTACTAAAGATGTGTTGAAACCAAGCAGGAACCTCTGGTGCTGAGAAATGAATACAATATGGAAGTGCCAAACCCTGCAGTTCATCCAATTGCCTCTTGAGGCTGGCTGCAATGGTGAGTCAATCCCCATAGACTACAATGTTAAAATGTGTGAATTTACAGCAAAAATTAACATGTTTACAGTCTGGTTAAAAGTTTACCCATTCATGCCAACTGTACGGGGGTGAATTATTTTATTACTCATCAGTAAAAAATATATTAGCCATGCATTTTTCTCATTATAATGAGTAGGGTGCATAGGAGGGCGTTACAGGTGGAGTGATATACTGCAATGATGGCGACAGCCAGAGCCAGCACAGCCAGGTGATCAAATACGTTCTGATAAAAGCTATGGGTGACGTCACGGAGGGTTTGTCCATTTATATACAGTATGCAGTCTATGGTTAAAACAATTACTTTGTGATTTTGCATTTTGTATAAAGACAATGTATAATGGTTAAAAATTATACTTTTGATGTTGTTTGGTGTTGTGAGTTTTGTACTAATAGTAGTGAAATCTTATCACATACAGTACTAAAATAGTACAAAATGTATACATGTTTATTTGTCAGATAATATTTTTATGCCCCAAAGATGTTGAATTGATCATGTTTTTGTACAGTATGGCTTCTCTCAATTTATTTTATTTTAATAAAAAGCATAGACAACAGTTCTTGTCACGGAATATTCTTCATTTGTATGCTTAGAGAAATAACCAGCTTTTCTTCCACATTTACAAACACTGCCAAATCAAGGGCATAATCATGCACATTTATAGTATTGAACTACATGTTTATGTAGTATGTACATGCAGTGTGTATAAATGTTAGTTTAAATGTATGCATGGATGCATGTACTGTATGTATGTAGTGTATATGCATGTATGTGTTAGTTTTATAACTACATATCGTCCTATTTAGTGTAGCCATTTCACATTACAGTCAATCACCACCATAAACAGAACTAGAACACGTGCTCAACAGGATTTTATTACCTCTTTTGTGGCAGTATCAATATAACAGTGTATGACAGCAACATCAGTCACCATGAAAGGTTGTTCCCTGTCCAAAAGCAAAACACCTTCTTTCACTTCCCAAGTCTTCCAAATACTCAACCAGCCATCTGTAGTTCTGGACAAAATGTCATCCCTCTAATATGCTGTCAATCTCATCCACAATGCATGACCATATCGATGGGCAGTAGCCCTACAAGTACAACAAGGAGCCAGGCTCAGTGACTAATCTCACACAAGCTTATGCTTTTTATCATTTCGTTATTTAAAAGTGTGTTACTGCTGTAGATCTTTATACATGCTTTAATTTGATGTTTTTACAGATTGGTGACTGTTCTTGTTCTTTATTAGTCTTGCAGCAGTCTGGTTCTCTTTTCCTCTGTAGATTAGAGTTTAGAGCCTTGAATCAGGTTTCTGTTGATCTCAGCTACATTCCTGCACCCTAAATAGGAAGAGATACAACAACTTGACTTTAAATGTCCTACAGTATTTGGGTAATATAATATAGCCATGAAAGAAAATAGTTGGCTCACTGAAGAGGGCGGTATATCAGTTGTAGAGTTTGTTATTTTTGGTTTAAGCAGATCTTTATTAGCAGAGTAAAAATTTAGATCTGTATTTAGTAGGTAATAGACCTATTCTGATATTTAAGCCATGTTTATGAAAAAAGGAAACAGATATCTTTTAATTATTAGATTACAAAGTGGAGTTTGTTGTGAGTTTCTTCTCCCCCTCTATTATACGGCATCCGGACATTGAAGAGACATTTGTGATGTTGATAGCTATGATGTTATAAACTATCTTTGTCGAGCATCATTGATTCTGCCTTTAATTATTTTACATTGTATTGCTTTAATGTCTAGAGAATAGCAAATAGCAAGTCACAATAGCTTGCAGTTAGCAGTTTAAGTGTCATATTTCCCTAGCTTGTTCTAGAAAAGCAAGCACAGTATGGGACTGCTGCTTCACATGCCCATTCTCTCTCTACAAATAGACCGCAGTTGTGATTCATCCATGTTCAGGACCTTCCTATCTGAGACACTTGCTTACTTACCGGCTAAGGCCATGGAGAGACGAAACTCATCATTTAGGATTTGTAGCACTTCCTTCACCCCTTCTTCTCCCTGTAATACATATGACCAATTCCATTAGCCAGTAAAGCTTATTGCCAGACACGTCATCACATTATTGTAGTTTGGAATGAGTCTTTAACTTGTATTATGGCTGAACGGTATAATGTTAGAATGCAATACAGACGCCAAGAATACTGTAACTACACACCTCCCAAACCACACGTACACACACTTGCATGAAGTAAAGTTCTCCAGTGGTACCTTGTAGGCCAGGCCCCAGACTGCTGGCCTGCCAATAAAGACACACTTGGCTCCCAAGGCCAAGGCCTTCAGCACGTCACTGCCTGTTCGGATGCCTCCGTCCACGTAAACCTCTATCCTCCCTTGCACTGTTTCCACTATCTCCGACAGCACGTCTATCTGTAGAGGGCAGCATTGAGAGGGAGGCGGGTGGGAGGCAGACGCATAATTGTTCGTTGCTAAGCTGCTAATTAGATCCAACAGAATGCTGTTGTATGAACCCATGCAACACTACTGCATCCACCAAAGCACAAGGCTTTGCCAGGAGTGAGGTCAGGAGGATGGCGTGTAAGGGTACCGTGGCCGGCCCTCCATCCAGCTGCCTGCCCCCGTGGTTGGACACGATGATGCCCTGGACGCCATGCTCCACAGCCAGCTCAGCGTCCTCCTTGGTCAGGATGCCCTTGATGATGACGGGCAGCTGGGTGAGAGACTGCAGCCAGTACACGTCTTTCCAGCTGATGGACGGGTCCAGGCTGTTGGCCGGCACGCCGTACTCCTCTGGAGCTGCCGCGGCCTCCTGCTTCATGTGGCAGGGGAACATTCAGTCTGTCAACCTTTGAATCATACCAGGCTACCATATGCAGCAAAGATGCACATCTCTGCCCCCCCAAGAAAAACCCATGGTCACCACTGAGAAAAGGACTGTAAGCCAAGTTAATTACTGTAAAGGTCTGACTAGCAGCTTCCCACTTTACTCAGCTGTTCTTTGATTATACTGACACCTACTGGCGTAGCTGCAGCTATGCCAGTACTATTACACATGACTCTTTCTAAATGCCAGAGAGATAACCAGAATCTTTGATCAGGTGGGAGGCTTGCTTTTCTTTCTGGTAAGAAGGCCAACTCTTGTATTGCATCACCACGTCCACTTATGGACTTTAGAGGATGGTTAAAGCTGATCTAAAAACATCACACAGTTCCAGCTTACCGGAGCATGTCTTAGAACAGCAAGACACGTGATGCCAGACACGTACCTGGAACAGTCCGTCAAAGTTCTTGACCTTTAGGTGTGGCGGCAGCTTGAACTGGTTCCGTATGTCGTCGCGCCGCTTGCCGGTGTAGGGCACGTCCACAGTGAGCACCAGGGCCTTGTAGCCCAGCGCCTCCACTCGCCGCACCATCTCCTCCGACAGCTTGCGGTCCCGGTACACGTACAGTTGGAACCAGCGGTAGCCGCTGGGCGCAGCCGTGACAATCTCCTCCACCGAGCAGGTGGAGTAAGTGCTGGTGATGTAGCATGTGTTCATCGCTTCTGCCGCTGGGTGTTTTGTATGGACGGTAGAGGTTGGTTGCATGTCAGGGAATGCCAATAGTTAGTTATTATTGTTGTCAATTCACTTATTAGGTAGCCTATCTGAATCACAGTACCCCATGTACACTCTTGAGTTAAAGATTAGACTTGTTTAAATCCTAAGTGTAACTCAAAATAAGATACCTCACATGATGGGCCAGAGAGAGATACAGTCTATCTTGAACAGGTTACAGGTTTATTAATGTAAAGCTAGAAACCTCTGTTGTACGTATGTGACCTACAAAAATGTGAGTGGATTGCTATAGTTGTGCTGGCCTGCTGCTGTGCTGTTATGGGTGAGACAGCTCACATCTTCTTTATAAAGGGTTACTTAGCATGTGCTGCAAGTTACTGTAGTGCCCTACAGTATATATACAGTAAAGGTATTTAGACATGAGGAGTGTTCATTTATTTAAAACATACACACTACAGAGTTAGCGACTGGGAGTGTATTAAAGATGTATCTGTTAACCTTAGTAGCATATATTAATCTGTATAATAGGGGAGCTAGTATCCATTACGCAAAAATAACTAAGTTTAGCAGCCCAGAATGCATTTCAGTAAAAACGTTATTGTGAACATGTTACAAGGCAACATTTTTAGTAGTAGAACAAAGGGTTGAGGATCCTACAATGGCCCAGATCTTATCATTCTGAGTTCAGAAACGTGTGACATTGTACAGTGCAGTATATTGTAGTCCACAAACATCCTCCATACTACTTGGACGACCTAAAGCAAATCTTCCAAGCGTACTGGGAACAATCGCTCCTCAACAATGTGTAAGGCTACATACTTAACCTAAGCCTTAAATGTATATTGCAGCATAATATGGCTCTGGACCATAATGCATGGTAGTCCTTAGTAATAAGGTCAGTCAGACCTTAAAATAATGTACTTGTGAATTTCATTGAAATAACATATGGTGGTGCATGGTTGGTGGGCTGGATTATGGGTGGGTGTGTGTCCTGGCCTGCAGTGCCTGGGGGTTTAGCTGGGGGGAGCTGGTCCATTTAGTCACCTGCACAGTGTCTGTGTTCGGTG
>JAODOY010000014.1:193779-206891 GCA_025399855.1 Forbesichthys papilliferus | reverse complement strand
GCCAATTGCAATAAAATGTGTTGATGACACAGTGTAAGGCAGGCAATTACATTACAACATGTGGGTTTATATGGAGATATGAAAAAACGAATACTTGAATCCCAATATTGAAATCGAATACATACCCAACAAACGAATACCCGAATAATCAAATATTTGGGGCCAGCCCTAATAACTATGTCTCCAAACTGTTTCACGAGCACAATGTTGGTGTGAAAAGAAATATTTTATATGGCTTGAACGTTAACCAAGACACACTTTCACATTTTTTGAGTTTCACTAGTCATTTTATGGTTGTTCATTCATGATGAAAAACTTATAAGCGGGCTGACAGGACCTTTTGCAGGCTTTAGGGTGCATTTCCCTATATGGTTACCATATTTGACTGTATAATTAATTTTACACACATTTTTGTACACTTGTGATTCGACTGATATAAACTATTTTAAGGTACAATCGCAACAGCAGCTTCAATCCTCACTTTGTCAGACCACCAATATAACCATCAACTACTCACCCATGGAGGCAGTAGTTTCACCGATACAGCAACAGTGGGAATACAATTTTCTTACATTGGCAAAGGTCCAGACAATCCAATCCAGTTAAAGATGTAGTGAAAATCCTATTATTGCATCAATAAATATATACTGTACACCAGTGATGTTGCATCATTTCATATTAGCTGGCAGACTTGATATTTTATTCATAGTTTCAGTTTGCACTTGCATGTAAACAGTAGCCAAGCTCTCAAAATGGCTGCCTTTGATACCACCTTAATTTACCCAATCAGAGCTATCCACATTGGCATACAGCCAGTGAGTGTGTGTTGAAGCAATAGCCCGTACCTCATATTACAGACAATTGTTTTTGTTGGTGACACGTGATCAAACACGTGTTTTTTTTTTTAACGAGAAGTAGTGCTTAATGGGATAACACGCATGCATCAAATTTTATTGATGCAAGCCCACCGATATTCAAATAGTCGATCATTTGGGGGCAGCCCTACAGCCTTCATTGAATTTTACTGTTCCCTTTCAGTGCTGAGTCATAGACTAGCTAGCTAGATTCTAAGTGTTTTATTTGGATGTGTGTGTCTGGGCTAAACTACGTCATGCGTAAGTGCGTGCATTTGAGGTCAAATTGGTATGTTAGTTTGTATGTGTAAATTAGGTTGTTTTAGGTGTGTGTTTGTTTCACTGTGAGCGTTTGGGGATGTAACATTAAAGGGAAGTGCAGCAGTGAGTAAAGGAATCAGAGCACAGTGAAAATGTGCATGTGTGCAGGGCATGCCCAGAGCCCTGATGAATGCTTTTCAATGCCTGCACATTATGCGCTGCCAAGTTAAGAGATGAATAATTCACCCTCCTTCACCCACCTTCCTGGTCTCTCCCCTCCCTCTGTCTCTCTGTGGGCAGACCATACATCGGTGGGCGGATTGGGGGACAGTTTCTATGAGTACCTGCTGAAGGCCTGGCTCATGTCGGACAAGACGGACTCAGAGGCCCGCAAGACGTACGACGACGCCATAGAGGTACAGTACCCTCTAAGCTCAAAGCTTAGCCACATGTATCGGAGATAACACAGCATTGCATTGGTCCCTGAGGCTTTAGTAATGTGCGATGGCAGGGCAAGATTAGGCTTCATCAAGCCATTCAAGCACTACTGAACTCTAGTTAAACCCTCAACGCTTTCTGTAATATGAAGTCCTGATGTGTTCAAAGAATAAGCCCTCATGATGTCATCTGCAGTTGACTGCTGATGACATCATAGACATGCTACCTTGTCTGAGGCGACTTGTCCTTCAGTTTACCATTTGTTGTTAAAGTGCTAGTGTAAGAAGCTCCATGATCTGGTGTGTGGACACCACAACGCATACTCACTACACCCTCTCTTCCCAAGGCCATCGAGCGCCACCTCATCCGCAAGTCCAACGGAGGGCTGACCTTCATCGGTGAGTGGAAGAACGGCCACCTGGAGAGGAAGATGGGTCACCTGACCTGCTTCGCTGGAGGCATGTTTGCTCTGGGGGCCGACGGCTCGCCTGACGACAAGGCCGGACACTACCTGCAGCTGGGTGCTGAGATTGCTCACACCTGCCACGAGTCCTATGACAGGACAGGTACACACACACACACCTGCCACGAGTCCTATGACAGGACAGGTACACACACACACGCACACACACACACACCTGCCACGAGTCCTATGACACTTATAGCTGTGAGCAGCAATCACTGACAGCTTTAAAGTTCTATGTCTTCCTGCTTCCTTTCTCACCTGACCCCTCTCTGTCGCCCTCTATATGTCAGTGTTGAAGCTGGGCCCGGAGGCCTTTAAGTTCGACAGTGGCCTGGAGGCCGTGGCGGTGCGCCAGAACGAGAAGTACTACATCCTGAGGCCGGAGGTCATCGAGACCTACTGGTACATGTGGAGGTTCACCCACGACCCCAAGTACCGCCAGTGGGGCTGGGAGGCAACGCAGGTCAGTCTGTGTGTCTTGTCAGGTGGAAGTGGACCACCTGGTTCATGGCTCTGGTCTAGCTCAGCACTGAGCTCCTTCCTCCATAGCACCACCATGTGGTGATGGGGGGGGATTAGGTGAGGCCTTTATAGCCAGCATTACCTAAATGGACACAGGTGTTGTGCTCTGGGATCAGGACATGGGACGTTTGTGTTGACAGCGGGTGTACTTGACCAGTCTATAGGCGGGAAGACAACAGCTGCTAGTCTTTCAGGTGTTGGGAATGCCGTAGTCAGAGCGTGATCATTCCATGATCATTCCCATTCCCAGTCCTACCAGGCGTAGCATGAAGCAGTGATTATCAGGGCTCCTGCCATGATGGCAGGTCTACTCAGTGCTAACTGCTGTTGTCTCCCAGTCAGGCCAGTGGAGCCCCAGTATCACAGGTCATTCTCCAGCAGCAGGGCCAGACAGCTCCTGTGTGGCTTAAATTAAGACACACAGGAACACCCTCTCTTTCTCTGTCTCCATTTAATCTCATTAAACAGACAGTGTCTGCTCATTCAAACCAACACACGAACCATACCGCGCATGTGCTGTGTGTGTGTGTGTGTTTATAACGCATCACATGTTTTCTTTTAGTCACACACACACTCCTTGAAGTAATCTTATTCATACATGTTTGTAGTATTATATTTATAGGCAGTCTTTTTTTCCTCTCCTGTGCTGCCTAATAAAAAGAGATCCCTTTATCTTCCCAATTGTCTCTAAAGCCTCTTCATAGAGTCTGTGGGATACGTTCATGATGTTTGCTTTGCTTCACACTGCCTTGAGGGTTCAAGTCATTGGTTTAAATCATCTGTTAAATGCAGTAGTAATACTGACGCTGGATGCAGGCTACTCTGTGCCTGCTCTTGTCAAGGGATGAAAAATGTCATCTCTATTTCGCTAGCGTAACTTCAGGCTGTAGCCCTATAAACTCTCTATTATTGTTGTTATTTCTCTAAATAGCTAATCGATAGCACTAGCAGCATGACGGTCAAATGGCCTTCCGCTACTGTGCAGACAACATACTGCTGACTGCAAGTGTGTATGAAAGACAGAAAATATATGCCTCCCTCTTTTCTGCTTTTCAGATACACCTGCGCTCACTCGCTCACTTGCTCACTCACTCGCTCACTCACTTAGACGCACACACACACACACACACATGCTCTGTGTTTCCCAGCGTGTCCATTTGGTACCAGAAATACATTCAGACTCCAGTGCTCGTCTCAAGAGACGGTGGGGTTGCTATTGCTATTGGGTTAGCTAACCAGCACAGGTGGCTGGGTTCTATTGTCTAACTGTTGTTGTTGTTGTTGTGTGGTGCTGGTGTTGTTGAATGTGTAAGTAGGGCTGGTGTATTGTGTGTGTGCTGCGTTACTAACGTCATCTGGTGTGTGTGTGTTTGCATGATGTTATGTGCTGTGCCTGCGTATTGTTATATCACTCACTGTGTGTGCATGTGACACCTGCAGTATGTCTACAGAAGGACAAACTAACTCATGGGATGCAGTGGCCCATGTAGAACAGGAAGCAGTGATAAATGTGCTGACAGGACCCACCGCGCCGTGGGGAAAGATCCTGTGTGTGTGTGTTGGGGGGGGGACAAGGACAGACTGCCATAATGACTCTAATTGCATTAGTGCACCGTGAGGTCTCAATCATTTCAGGTTAGATGTGCATGGCTCTGTAAGCCGCCTGCAGGATAATGAGGTACTGTTTCACCCCCACCCAGTACACAGCACAGTGCTCTACATCACACGGTCATCACACTTACCATCCATTTAACACAGCTTTCCTATGTTCCCTAATCCAGTCTGCATGGAAGTGCTTTGACATTTCTGTGTGCTGTCATGGTAAACACATCTGTAGCTCACAGCGTAAATAAAGGGTGTGTTTAAAGGTGATGTCAGTGATTCTGGAGAGAGATCGTTGACATTTGAACTGGATAAACACAAAAACAACCTCTCTCATCAATGCCGTCGGCTAGCAGAAGCCCCACCCACCGCATACATGGCCAAGGCTGGGATGGTGTTGTCTGGTGCGGTCTACACGTTGTGTACCCGTATACAGAGCCAGGGATGTATTAGACGTGCCAGATTATGCTTCCGCACACAAACAGATCGGCCAGCTAGCGGACTGTGACACAATATTCACAGAAGTGTATTGGATGAGAATCGTGGACTGCTAATCAGTATAGTTGGACTTAGCAGGTCTGTGGAAAGGGTCCATAGTGAGGTTTAACACAACATTTGAGGCAGGGCTCCAGACTAACTTTTCCCACTGGTGCTACCAAACTTCTCATCTGATTTCACTGGCACATGATTGGGTCGCACCCGTTTTTATTTTTGTATTGTAATTAGCATGGTGAGTTTCCTACAATGGTTGGGCCGCATTGCCTATATTACGCACAAAGAAGACATTCCCTTTCTACCGCAACTTGTATGCCTACTGCATTAGCCCATGTGCTTTTCAACATGCACACTTATCAATTGTGTTTGAGTTTGTTCTCATTATTTTAAAATCATCATCTTAATCTTTGGTTTACAGTACACGTAAATTCACATTCACAACAGAGCGCCGTGGAATCATGCACCCTCGCTTTTCATTTGATTAGCCACTTGTGCTACATAGGGCTGTTGCGGTTAAATCATTTGGGTTGGTTCAATAGGGAGGTGTTGTCGCCATGTTTTTGTTTTGAGTGGTCAAGCGCGTGACAGAGAGCTTCTGAAATGGTGTGGTTAACACAATTTTTAGGCATCAGTCCATTATGAGACTGTGCCTTGACATACCAGTTTAGTGCACCGGTGTTCTGACTAGGTATGCAATCATGTTTGACATCTGTTTGATCAGAATGTCAACTGGAAAATAATTATAAGAATATTAAATAGCGCAAGATCAAAAGCCTATGATGCGCCAACTACATACCTTGGCTTAGCATTGTTGGAGACAAAAAGAAGTGATGGCAATAGTTGTTTTCGGTTTAATAACCCAAAATGTTAGGGTCCAACTATTCCGATTCCTTTCCCACAAGAAATAGACATGTCCCAAAAGAATTGCTCGAGAAGTGTGTGCGCTGCCAATACATCCACGCGCTGCATGCTACCCAAACAGAATGGAGTATGACCAAACTGTAGTAAAGTGCAGTAAAGCGTGACTTCAGATTGTTGCAAAATGCAACTGGGTGCAGTCTGGAGCCCTGATTTCTCCCCTCCCCTGGAACCCTCCCCTCTCCCCTTGCCTGATGTAAAGTGGCTGTATGCTGTAAGTCTGAGGTGCGGTAGGCAGAAATGTCCCATCTCATGTATTTATTTCACTCTACAAATGGATGTACCCAACAAAGACAGCTGACACCCCAACAACTTGAAGCATTTTACTAACGCAGAGTGCACATGTTCCACTGTACGTCGTCGTTAACTAGACGCATGTGGAGAGGTCTGATTAGCGGTCAGCTAAACCACAACACTACCCCGAGACACACCTGAACTATATCTTTCCTCATTAACACCAGAGACACCCCAAAGATAACAAATGCACGATCCCAGCAAATGACGGCTTGTGTGTGTTTTCGAGGCTTAATGACAAGACACTTCTTAGATGGAGCCTGGGGAATAGCTTTCCTGGTAATATCGTCTTTATTTAATGTATTTTATTAGGCCTCTCTGCCTGGTTTCTTTGTTTTCCACGTTCTCAGTGCTGTTTGTCTACGTGTTCTAACCAAGCAAATTAATGAATGACAGTGTGCTTCTGTAAACAGATTAAAACACTCCTCACTGCCTCTGGCTCGGCCTCCTTCTCTCCTCCTCTTCTCTGTTGAATTTCAATGATATGGGCTTCATTGAATGTGTAGGAACGTCCAATGAAAACTCAGTGTTGCTGTAAGGAATCCAGATCAACCCCATAGTAACACCCACTGACTGTCCTGTGTCCCCTACAGGCTATAGACAAGTACTGCAGGGTGAGTGGGGGTTTCTCTGGGGTGAAGGATGTCTACTCCTCCTCCCCGACCTATGATGATGTGCAGCAGAGCTTCTTCTTGGCTGAGACGCTCAAGTAAGTCACCCACGCTCTCCTCAGATGGCGGCTTACATTAATGAGATGAGCTGTTCGTCTTGACTAGGCTGATTGGTTTGAATTGATACAAATTAACAGGACAGTGTAGGAAAATTGCTTAAAACCTCATAGTGTTTATGCCATGTCACGTATATTTTAAAATGGAGATCATAAACAGTTGACACCATGGCTATTGCTACACTGTATTAAATACTGGGGCTGGGCGATATACCGTTATTTCATTTATATCGGTATATTTTCAAAAGAGATTATTAAGACTATCGTTTAGCTCGATATATATTATGTTTATTCATAACTTTTCCGATTTGTTCGTCTCTCCCTCCATGCCTGCACTTGGCCTGAGGAGTGGAGTCAGGAGCGAGTGATTTAGTGGTTTCCGAGTGTCAAAGGGGTGAAGACACCAGAGAAAGCTCAGATATGTCGGCCTACTAACGCCGCTCCCACAAGTTGACACAGAGCGAGCATTTGAAACGCACCTTTTTTCAGAGTAGCCAATGAGAGAGCAGATTTCAGTTTCTGACAAACAGATAGCCAGCTAGTATTACAAGGTACCGGTAATCATAACAAATGTGAATTAAATTGTGTAAACTGTCACTATAGCTGCAGTATTCACAACTTCTCTGCTATGGATTTAGCCATGTACAACTACAATTAATGTCGCTAAAAATCTATGTAATTTCTGTCAGGGTTCCTGTTTTTCCTCCTTGCCTGAACATTTAGCCCATTTTATAGAAAATCCCGATTATATATCTTGTATTCAACCTAAATATATCGTGATATTATTTTTTATCTATATCGCACAGCCCTATTAAATACTAAAAGTAATGTGTGATCATTGTCATGTGAGTAAAACATCCTAAATTATTAGATTGTCTTTGTGTTTTTCCCAGTGGCAAAAAGCAGATACGTATTAAAATGGCATGATGTGGGGACAGTAGATGTTTTCGAAGTGGTGTTGTATAACACAGTAAGTCATGAGAGGGTGACATTTACTCATGAAGCATGTTTTATTGCTCTCTGGTCTGGTCCCCCTACTGGTTGCTTTGTGAATAATAATAATAATAATAATAATACCAACAGCTCCTCTCCTGCGTCTCTCACGTGCCATCCATATTGACCTGTACTGCGCTCCTCCTGCAGGTATCTGTATCTGTTGTTCTCCAGTGATGACCTGCTGCCTCTGGAGAGCTGGGTCTTTAACACGGAGGCCCACCCACTGCCTGTGCTCCACCTGGGCAACATCACCCTGGCTGGCAGCCAGCCCGCCCAGAGCTAGATGCACATCTTCCTGTGCGCCACCGGAGGGAGCCACCTGTGGCTCTAAACTCACACACTGGACTATTGAGCTTCTCCAGGAGCACAACCCAGACCAGAGCCTGAGAGGGAGGGCCACTGCAAGACCACCACAGAGAGGACTGAACTGTAACCTCGTGCCTGTGGTAGCACTGTTTTCATCTCTCTCTCTCTCTCTCTCTCTCTCTCCCCCTTTCCCCCTCCCCTTCTCTATTTGTTTCTTTTTTCTGTAAGCACTTACTGTCTTATACCGGAAGAACAGTGGTTCTGCTTCTGAGCCTCATGATTGGCTGAGAATTTCTTATTTTCGTCTGGGAAGGACGGAGCTCCGATGAGTGTTGAACTAGTTTAGTTTTACCAGCCAGTTGGACCAAGCTGTACAGACTGTCACTAGTGACGGCGTGTGTACGAGCTCTGTGACAGAGCAGAACACAGATGGACAGACAGACGCTGTTGGGAAAGTGACTTCTTTACTCCAAGCCGACCAACTTGAGGACTCCACAAGGTTCGCTCACTCACTGTTTTCTTTGTGTTGTTCTTCTTTACTTTTATCTACTGGACAAATGGTTGTGGGGACAGAGCCGCTCTCCCTAAGCCACTCCCTGTTTGTCCTGGATCTCTCCGCCTCTGACCTGGAACTTCCCCAGCCGTGCAGGCCCAGTTGTACATTGAACCCTAAACGCAACGTTCCTTTGTCTGCACCATTCCATCCTGCTCCCCTACGGTGTCAGAGCTGCTGCCTGGCAGGCCCTCTTGACACAGCAGCCTGCCGCCCTTTATTATGGGGGGGCATGGCTAGACACAATGATCGTGTGTATGTGTGTGTGTGTGTGTGTGTGTTAGTCATTACATGTCCAACATCCGTGAATTGCAATGCCACCTCTACTATCAATCAGCTGAATAAATGCTACAGTATGTGTGGGGTTTTGTGGTCTGGTTCTTCTTTAACGTCCATCCTGTTATTGTTTCTAACTTCTCCTTGTAATGGATGCTTCTCTTTTCAGTTAAAATAGTGGCAGAATTTGAGGCCTTGTTTACCCAGCCCCTCTGTGACCGACAGTTTGACAGACAGGCTGATCTCAGATCAGTACTGATCAGATGTGAGTCTGTCTGCCTTCAGCTAGGACCACAGACAAAGCTTTGTTGTGGTGGGGAGGCGGTGTAGTCTTGGCCGCTCACATGGGCTGGTTGTTGGGGAAGTTCATAGCTTATGTGGCTTGATCTGAAACAGACTGGCAATCCACACTGTGACAATTGGTCCTGCTCAAGCACATTCTCACCCAGCCCAAGTGTGAAGCCGTGTGCCATATATAGAGCCAATGGCTTGTCATTCACTGCACCACTTGACGCCTTGTTTGGTATTGAAAGGCATGCTTTCAGCCCTACGTACGTGAGACACAGTTAATAGTAGAAACGCAACTGAGTCCAACTCAATTTAGTACTTACAGTAGATGTGCACAATGGCAGTAGCAGTGTTTGGGGTGCCAAGTGTGTATATTGGAATCATTAATAACACAGTCCTGTACTAGATGAAAACTGATGTCCCTTCTTTAAATACTCCCACAGGAATTCAGGCCATTTTAATTTTGTTATTGAACTTAAATCTTTAATTGTATAACTTCCATCCCTCAATATTACAGCAAGTCCTCGCATTGTATTACATTGGTTCTCTTCAACATTACTTCTATCAAACATGATCACCATCTCCTGAGTCATCAGTATGTATTCTGAAGATACTCTTATGTGTAATAGAATTACATTTCCAGTTTAAGTACTAAACCACAGCGTAATTTAATAACTTATTTTACAGCAGTTAATCAGCAGTTGAGCAGTTAAGCAATTCTGTTGAAGGAGTCTACAACACTAATATTGTAGACCCATCATTATCATCATGTTTCTGAGAAACTATGGAAGTCAGTGTGGATGAAAGTGATCCATTTCCATTCCGCAGAGATAGTTTTAGTGATTTGTCAGCCATTTGTTAAGGGTCAGCTTGAGGAGGCTACAGTGAAGCTTTTAATAGAAGTTCAGTATTGTTTCAAAATCACAATTTGGTCTAACTAGAATATACTGTAGGTTCTATTAAGATGGGAAAACTATTAGTGGCTGGTTAAAGGAATGTTGGGATACAGTCAGGCTTGTGTGCATGTGTCTGTTTAGGATCCAAACTGCTTATTAAGTTAGTGCATAATGTGATATACAATATAGTTTCTAAATAATTGTTTTTATGAAGGGACTTAGGTCCGGGTAGAAAACCATTTCCATTGTTGGTTCCATCTTCCATTATCCATATTTCTACTGACCATTTTCCAATATATTTTCTTAAGCCTTATTATCAAATGTTACTTTGTTGCCTTCAGCCAACACAAAGCTCTTTTACTTTCTTTCTATCTTCTAGAATATAACTCCTGTTTGTACCACATCTCATTCCCATTCTCATCTGTCCTGAGTGATGCACAATAACACGTGATGCTGAAGGGTTTGGACAAAGGAACAAGGCAGTCCTACAGAGGCAATTACATTCAGATTAAAGGGCCTATGGGTGCTAGATGATTTACACAAATCTGAATGAAAACATAGCACCCTATAGAGCTCAACACTTCTATGGGTTTTCATATCAACACCTTTGTTGTTGTAACTTGATGATATATTAATTTGCTTTTATCCTCATTTTAAATTGATTAAACACATCTCTCTATAAAAATATGGTACATCCTTCCTTTTTGAGACCCTCTCTTAATGAGTCATGCTGTGTTAAATGTGTTAAACAATATGTCATAGACAGCCTGCTATGCTATAAATGCTGTTTCTGAAAGATTTACTTGTGCACAGCCCTTGTCACATTGTTGCCATGCCATCATGCAGATATGTGGAAATTGAGTTTGGAGTTAACTGATATATAATTAAGGATGTGATTAACACTTTTTTTTTTTGTCCTTACAATGTTACTATGGTCATCAAATGTGCTTACGGCAGCTCTGCTTATGCAGCTTTCCTGAGCTCACTGATCTGGGTGGCCATGATAAAAGTGCTTGACTGTGTTGCTGCTATATAGTTCACCATTTACTCTGTACGCTGCTGTGTGTATCAGCACACATGTGGCCATTGGAGAAGGCCTGCATTTTGCAGTGATAGTTGTAGTGTCATTTAAGTGCTGCTCTGCCGCAGTAGATTAATAGTTTGGGAAGAATTCTGCACTGTAGTGCAGTCATGAGTGCAGTTTAATTTCACATACACACAAATGCACATATACTGCCTTTTTCCTCATTCTTTTCCTGCACAAACCTGACCTGTAAACTGTCCTTTGCCATCACCCCACCACCAGTGACATAGTTGATGTAATTCTGACATCTTTGCCTGCATTCAATGAGAGCCCAGGCTAAACCCGGGCTCCGAGTTCCTGGAAGCTACGTTGATTTTGAAAATCAAAGTGTTCTGTATTTGTATTTTTACTGAACGATAAATACCTGTAAATATGTTTAAAAGATACACACATTCAATAAAGATGTTATGAAAAGTGAATAGAATAACAAGTCTGAACTGTTATTTTGTCTCTGAAAATCATGTGTTCCTGTAGCTGCAACATTTTAATTTACTATATTTTATATATATATATTACTATATATATATTATTTAACCCCATGCACTGTAATTTACACTGTATTTGACTTTATGGTCAGTAGTTTGGGGAAATGCAGATATAGCTACACTACAAATAGACAGCAGCACATCAAGAAAACACATGACTCGTATAAATCCTGCAATTGGGAATTTAAGACCACCAAAATAGATCCTGTTTGAAAAACAGTATAACCTGTCTTGCCGATATTCAGTCAGCAACATGTAACTTGGTGTGTTTGAGTCATCATCATACTGCACTTTAATTTGAGCTGCACCTACAGTAAGTGGGTATTACAGGGCAAGGGGTATTTCAGGTATTCTAAATCCAAAGCATCCGTTGTGAGGGATGTCATGTTTTGACAGATCGAACATCACTAAATTAAACACTGATTTGATTAATAGATTTGTGTTTAGGGTAATTTAAGATATGAAACACTGACAGCCCTACTTCTAGACTAAATTGAGGTTATTGGTAAACCAATGTGTGTATAATAAATACAGGACACTTAATTCATATGTCTGTTGTCGTTGAGCACTATTTATGCTCTAAATACTAATATCTGTATGCATTTGTATCTGATGACTGCTTGATATTCACCTTTCCTCCTGGTCTTCAATGAAATGTTTATAAGTACCACGATGGTTCTGATACCTCTCCGGGAACCATCAACTTATCGTAGTGGTGAGGTTTGTGTGTCTTTATGATCCTGTGAGCTGTGTTGTCTGGAGCCTTGTGCTCCTGGTAGGGTCTCCCAAGGCAAAGTGGTCTCAGGGGAGGGGCCAAACAAATAATGGTTCAGAAGACCCCTATGAAAGATAATTCAAGAGGAGAGGTTACCCCGCCCAGAGGAAGCTGAGGCCCCTGTCTGGAGCCAGGCCCAGAGGGAGGGCTCGTTGGTGAGCGCCTGGTGGCTGGGTTTGCCACGGAGCCCAGACGGGCACAGCCTGAAGAAGCAACATGGCACCATCCTCCTCTTCATCCTATGGGCCCACCACTCGTGGGAGGAAACATAGGGGTCAGTGCGCTGTCAAACGGGTGGCAGTGAAGGTCAGGGACCTCGATGGACCAGACCCGGGCGGCAGAAGCTGGCTCTGGGGATGTAGAACGTCACCTCACTGTGAGGGAAGGAGCGAGGACTTTTAGATCTGGTGGGGCTTATTTCTATGCACAGTCATGGTTCTGGAACCGTTCTCCTGGATAGGGGATGGACTTTATTCTACTCTGGATTTACCCACAGTGTGAGGCGCTGGAAGAGTGTGGGGATACTAGCAAGGCCCCGTCTGAGCGCCAATACGTTGGAGTTTACCCCGGTAGACGACGGTCGCCTCCCTGCGCCTACGGGTTGAAGGGGGGGGGAAACTATGGGTACCTATGCACCGAACAGCAGTTCAGAGTATCCGGCCTTCCTGGAGACCCTTAATGGAGTCCTGTATGGGGCTCCAGTATGGGACTCCATAGTTCTGCTGGGAGACTTGATGGGAGACAACTGGAGAGGTGTGATTGGGAGGAACGGCCTCCCGGATCTAAACCCGAACAGGCTATTGTTGTTAGACTTCTGTGCTAGTCATGGACTGTCTATAACAAACACCCTGTTCGAACATAAGGATGCTCATAAGT
>JAODOY010000014.1:160593-190229 GCA_025399855.1 Forbesichthys papilliferus | reverse complement strand
ATGGCCCCGGGGCGCTGTCCTGTGCTGATCCTCCCGATGCGCGCCTCCCAGCGCGAGCACGGCCGCGAACCGTGACACTACAGTATGCTAAGATTTTGAAATGGTGGTAGAGCTAGGTGATACAATACAGTTATAGTAACACTGATTGGTTAAAGGCTAAATAAATGCACCAAGTAAACATCTCACAAAATATTTTATAGTATTTTACTATTTAAACTACAATATACAAAACATTATGATACAAAATATAAAGCCATTTTCAACCCTATCCAATAATAATAACAAAATACTATTTTGTATTTCAAATACTTGTATCATAAATACTGTCCATCCCTGTATATACTGTATACTGTCTGTATATACACATGTGTGTATGTTTATTGTAGTTTGCTATTTTTTCAGGAACAATTAACATTGTACAAGTATGATCCCAAACCTGCTTCCAGCATACAGTACACCCTGGTGGGCTTACTGTACCAGAGTTCTCCTATTTCCTGTCTCTTCGGCAGAGAAAACACACTTAAAGGTCGAAGTTACTGGAAATGGTGATGACGACCAAGCTGAATTTAATGAAGAACTTGAAACCCCTTAGTCAGAAAAATCTATAGAGAGATGCACCAAACTAAGACAATCTATATATGTCTGTCTGTCTGTCTGTCTATCTGTCTGTCTGTCTGCACTGCAAAAAATGCCCTATCAATATAATTGCCAATATATTAGTTATGAGCTTTCTTATGCTTAAAACAAGCAATTTTGGCTGCCAGTGCAGTAAGTAAAATTCACTTGATAAGATTTCTTAAATTTTTTGCAGATTTATTTAATTTAAGTCACTAAATAAAACATGTATATTAGAAACAAGTCCAAGTAGATTTTAAATCTTAAAAGATTATCTCACTAAGTTAGTTAGTTAGTTTTTGCAGTGTGTCAGTAGCCGTCTGCCTGTCTGTCAGTAGCCCCTGTCGCCACACATCGAAGGTATTCCTCCTCTGCATCCACTACATGGATGTTACGCAACTACTAGGAAAGATCAACATAATATAGTCCCATTGCCATCTTTTCCAATTTGAGGCTTAAAATATGATCTGCCAAGTATTTTAATAACACACAGACCCTCACACACATATCCTCCTAACAGTATCAGTGGGTGTCTCATATAGACAACATAAATAGAAAAAAATCAATCTAAGACAAAATAATTCTATATTATAGGCCTAATGTGCGAAACATCCTGTGCTCCTGAAATCCACAATAATGTCCAGTTGAAATATTATTAGCGTCCAATAATTTTGGTTATGATGAGAATAAGAATTATCTTCTATAACCTCTCATTAGTATATCGAAAGTGATTAAAACTTGTGGAGATTGTCTAACATACCAAATGAAATTATGAGTAGAAATGATAACTGGAATATGTATATATAGTATGTTGTGGGTAAGGGTACTGTATAAGAGTGGTTAACTTAGTGCTGCAATATTTACTGAAAATACAGTACAGTATCCATCCATCTTCATATGCTTATCCAGAGTCGGGTCGCGGGGGCAGCAGCTCCAGCAGGGGATCCCAAACTTCCCTTTCCTGAGCCACATTAGCAAGCTCTGACTGGGGATTCCGAAGTGTTCCTAGGCCAGTGTGGAGATAGTCCTGTGTCTTCCCCAAGGTCTCCTCCCAGCTGGACGTTCCTGGAACACCTCCCAAGGGAGGCGCCCAGGGGGCATCCTTACCAGATGCCCGTACCACCTCAACTGGCTCCTTTCGACGCGAAGGAGCAGCGGCTCTACTCAGGTTCCTCGCGGATAGCTGAGCTTCTCAGTACAGTATACATTTACAAAATAAATCTATATTATAAATATTTAAATAGGACAACCGTAGCCTCCCACCTGTTCCCACACTGTCATAGGAAGTGTCATGGCTGGTGACATTTGACAGCATGACTCACTAAAGAAACAAGTGCGTTACCAGATGAAGCGGAACATTTAATGGCACTGTGTATGTGTGTTTGCTGTCTATTTGCATGTGTATACAATGTGTACCAGGATAGATAAATGTGTGTGTGTGTGTGTGTGTGTGTGTGTGTGTGTGTGTGTGTGTGTGTGTGTGTGTTTAATGTGCTAATGGCCATGGTTGTTGTTTACCCATCCGTGACATAAAGACTGAGTCACATGTCACTTGGCACTGTGCCCAAGTGCGGCAGGTGGTAGCACTTTGGACATGCGCGCGCACACACACACACACACACCTGCCCACATCAGTGCCCAGCCACTCACAGAAAGCACACACCTCACAAACATGTTGTTGCCCATAACTAAACAAGAGGATCCAGTGCCATAATAACATTCAGTAGGTCTGCCGGCCTCCATGCACACCGCCTTGACATAGCTTCTAACAGAACAGGTTGCTTGCTGTTAGGTTAACAACGATATAAATCAAATAATAGGACACTACTTAAGTTCAAATGTATAGCAGAGAAATTTTCAGATGGAAAAATGTATATAATGTGTATACAACAAAGTATGACAAACATAATAATGTTTATGTATGGTTGGGTTCAGTTTACAACTGATATCGTTTCCTATTTCTTATCAGGCAGAAATTGTGAAATGTATATACACACACACACACACACACACACACACACACGCACGCTTAAAAGCCTCTCATTATTTTAGGTCTGGTCAACTTGTTTCCTGTCTGTTCAGATATCTGTCAAGGTGCACTGGTGACTCAGCGACTCTAAAAGGGGAAGTGGTCTCACTCAGAAACGCAGAGTTGATGCATATCACACTCTTCAGGGGTTGACAACAACATCCCCCCCCCCCCCTTCCCTGCCCACGCAGACAAAAACCCAAGAGGTCATAATGTACATGAGATCAAGTGATGTGGTTCACAAACAACCTCAAAAATCATAAGCAGTTTTCTTTTCTCTTAACCCCCTCCCCCCCACACACACCTCTGTCTCTATGCATTTCTCTGAATAGCTCTGTGTGGGAAGAGTCAGGACTTTTTCAATGAGGGGTGTGCCTGCCCGGCACATCATGTTTCCACTGAACAGAAGCAATCGGACGCTCCGCAGTGGAACATCGGCTCTTCTGCTGAATGTACAGCCTGGCCTTCCCCGTTCTGTCAACCGGCATCCTGTGTCTTTGCAGTATGTGTGAGTGTGAATGCAAGGCAGCGTTTTGCATGGAACTGAAAGCGCGAGTTAGTCTATAATAGTAAATGGAATGCTGAGAGGGAAAGAAAACAAATCTTACAACACTGTTCACAGGACGTAGTTGTTCGCTTTCACAGAAACATGACTGACAGAATCAAAAGAGAAAAGAGTAGGCATACCTGTAATCAAGTGTGTGTGAGAGAGAGAGAGAGAGAGAGAGAGAGAGAGAGAGAGAGAGAGAGAGAGAGAGAGAGAGAGATATGTCTATAGCGGCATCTTTGCTACATACAGGGTATCTAGGCTGCTCATTATCTTGACCACATAGCAAAAATATTTCCTTGTAATATCAGTCATGCACTGTATCTCTCCTGTCCATTTCTAATGTTGCCCGGTAAACTATTTTGTAATTCCGTAGTAGTTGACACTTCATGACAATTCATGTAAAGTTATTGGTCCTGGAATTTACACTTAAAAAGGTTAAATGTATCCTTATGGAACAACCCCTGACCTCTGTCTAAAATAGTGTTTTGATATTAAATAATACTTTGGATATGGTAATTGCGGGATACTCCTGATGTTTAGTATACCAGTATCTATTTACAAACCAAATATATGGCCAAGAGTCTATATAATTCCTATGAATATTGCCGCACAATATTTACTATCGATGTCTGCAGTAAACATGCATCCACATAGGTTTGTACAGGTTGTTAGCAGATCAGACTACTGTGAAAGTTATTGAGTAAT
The DNA here is from genome assembly GCA_025399855.1 of Forbesichthys papilliferus. Taxonomy (NCBI): domain Eukaryota; kingdom Metazoa; phylum Chordata; class Actinopteri; order Percopsiformes; family Amblyopsidae; genus Forbesichthys; species Forbesichthys papilliferus. Next base: position 186,330 of record JAODOY010000014.1, on the reverse strand, counting down.
TATTATTAGGCTCTATTCATTCTTATTGACCTGTGTGTGAAATATTAATGGTTGGTAGTTTAAACTATGTTTTTTATGTAGCATAGCTTTATTATTTATTAAAATAAAGATGTATATTATAGTAGTTAATAGGTACGATAACTGTTGTGGTTTTTTCAGCAGTCTGTTGTGTGCCCTGAAGGTTATTCATAATCAGATTTAAGAAGTCACTAAGAGGTCCTATTGGGCTGTAGAGGCATGGTAATCTCACAACATTAAAAGTATGTTGTTGACATCTAAACTTCATATGATATGTCATAGCATGTTCTAAATCATATATCAGTATACAGCTAGATCAATTATTTTCTGAAATAGAGTTAGAGAATATAATTTAGAGAGGTCTTAAAAAGGTCCTATACTGGAATGTAAATGAAAGACTATCCAATAACAAAATCATATTATGAATTTCTACAATAAACCTTTTTTTTTTTTAAACTGTTTAAACATATTTAATATTATAATATTAATAATTATATTTGGTAAAATAGAGTTAGGGTTATGGTCTACAAGATGCCCTACTTGACTGTAGATAACAAATATCTACAGTTGTTTTTGAATTAATTGTGTACTGTATGTTAATTTGCTGTAAAAAAATCTAAATCATAATTCTCACACATATTTTGTGTTATAATAAAATTATATGTATTTTCTGTGGATATTTAGGGCCTCTTTGATACCTTCAACATATAAACTACAAAAATAGTTTTATAAAAACAAAAAGTAAACACTTGTGGGATTGATTATCTTTGGTGGGGCTGTTCGTGCCAGAGTGACCAATACAACAATGTTGTCTGACAAATGCTGGCTGAAGAATGGATGTCATCCCACAGCTGTGACCAGCATGAGGAGGAGGTGCTAGGCTGTTGTGGCTGTGTATGGTTCTTCCACATGCTACTGATGCTCCTGTTTGTTAAATGAATATATTGTTAAATTGCCAATATGTCTTGTTTGTTCAGACTTCAATCATCCAATACACCAAACAACACCAAACAGGAGTCAACAGCAAAGAAAGGCTGTTGTCAAAGACCATTTGACAAATATTTAATGGGCACAACACACACACTCAGCTTTGCTTCTCATCTCACAAATGCATGTTTTTTTTTACAAAGGTGGAACCATTTTAAAGGGACATACTCAGGCTTTCCAATTGAATTGCCAAGAAGCATTGTTACAACAAATAAAATAATGTAGCAAATACACATGTCCTTATTTTTGTGCTATGCGTAGTTTTAAATGGCACAAATAATTGACCAAACATCATAAACCTGCATGCAACTAACAAAAGGGTTCTAATGAACATGTTGGCAAAGTCTGAAATGTCTGACGGCATCGGTCAGGTCATGTCAAAGTGTTATAGACCTTTGAAAATAATCAGATGGGTATGATAGTACCATGAGTATGACTTCAGTTTATGATAAAAACATAAACAACATGGAGAGAATGAAAGAGAACCATCTGATTACTAGCTGGTTTTAGCCCTCACAGATAAAGCCATATGTATAATTATTATCACGGTTTTAACTAGGCTATTGCTGTTAGGACCTGTTACCTTTCTCTAGTATTTTTGTAATTAAAAGTGACATTTTACAGATTTCAACAAAAAAACGTATATATTATATTTACAAGAAGAGAGAAAAGGTAGCCAAGCCATTTATTTATGTATTTCTAAACATACACTTGTCCTACAAAGAGAAGTGTCTTTGTTATTGTTTGCTAATTTTCTCATGTAGGCCTACTGACAGAGTATCGACTATCAGTTTAAAAATTGTCATCATGACCCTATTTGCTGCTTATCTTGTTTTGTAACAGATAAACCACAGCATTCAGTGTGAGTCAGTGAAAACACAACAAGATCTAAATTAGATGGGGTCATCTTGTTTAGAGAGAATTATGCAGATGGATCATGCTATTCCACGAAAAGGTGAGGTTGACAAATAGATACAACAAATTAAGCAGCTTACATCATACACTGTACTTTTGATAGTGTACAGTTGTAAAATACGTCATGAATAAGTCAAAAAATGTAACTCGCAGTACGGTAGTTCTAAATGAGATTGAAAACAGTGCCGGAGTAGACGCTCCCGGTTACTTGGCAACACAAAAACCATGCTGTCCAATCACAAGCTGCGCTCGGCGCATTAATACAAAATAGAACGAATTGATTCAAAATTCCAGTCCACATTTTATGCTATTGTGTAAGAATATCACAATCAGAGACATAATAATCATAGTACCGGTAGTCTAAATTAGATGATTCAACAAACACATACAACTACCTAGGACTTGTCTTGACGGGTCTGTATATCCGCGTCACCCGGCTGTAGTTCGGCTTATAAAACAGCCGTGATTCAGGGCTATCTGCGTTCATACACTGAAGTGCTCTGAAATAGTGTTTGTTTGTCGCGAGCGGGCTACATGGAAACCTCTACACAAAAGTCCAGTTAATCTCGTCTTTTGCCATTTGATGCTTTCACGGGAAACCTTTGGAAATGTACGTACTATTTCATTGTGATTATTTATTTATTTATTTTTCAGTTCAACTTAGTCATGGAAATATGTCGAACATGTCAGAACCAAACAACGTGACACCATTGATACGAATATTAAGATGGGATTAGCCTACATTTTAATGTTCAAGTGGGGTTGTTTTTAAATTGTTTGCATTCCCGTATGCAATGCGAAAGCGTGTTTGGAGTTATATCATTATATCCGCAAACGTTTAAGTACGTCACATTTCACATTTCGATAACTTATTTAAATTTCTACTTGTGGACATTTTTATTTTAGTTTTAGTATATTTGTACTTTTCAATTGGTGAAAATGTTGGCTATTAAGACGATGATAAAACTTTTTTTTTTTTTTGTATTTAAGTATTAAGTTTTACACAACATTAAAGTAAGTTTGCGTTTTAAAATTGGTCGTATACGTGATTTAGCATAGCAAATCGTGTTTGTTGAAGGATTTTACAAAATCAGTTTGGCTATTTCAACAAAAGACACATTGGTATACATTAACCGGAAAAGGTGAATCACTTGTTTTCTCATAAATTCTGGAAATGTGTGCAGGGCAATTCGTTCTGATTCTAGAAACATTGTGGCTTCTGACCATTGTCCATCAGGAAACTTTCTAGTCTGATTTGTTAACATCTGAGATTAGTGTTAATTAGGCCTGTCTTCTCAGTTTGTGGTTTCAGTAGGACTTGTAGTTTGTTAAACGATGTGTCAACTAAGCCTATGCGGTTTGCATGTGTTTCACTACCTTTTTAAATTCTGACTGCTATTTTTGCGCTTTCATCCTTTTTCTTAGTTAATCTGATATTTATTGAACGATGGCTAAGCAGACGATGACGAGTGAACGCAGTCTCCTGACCTGGGAGCAAGTGTGCCGGCTGAACAAAGTCCTCACCGAGCCGGTGCCAGTCCACGGTCGGGGCAACTTCCCCACCCTGGAAGTACGCCTGAAGGACATTGTGGCACGCGTGAGAGCCCGTCTGGAGCGGAGCGGGATCCGAGTTAAAGACATGCGTCTCAACGGCTCCACGGCAAGCCACGTTCTGGTCCAGGACGTTGGCTGGAGCTACAAGGACCTGGATATCATCTTCAGGGTGGACCTACCGCACGAGGCAGAGTTCCAGCTCATCAAGGACGTGGTGCTTGGCACCCTGTTGGATTTTCTCCCCGAGGGTGTGAACAAGGAGAAGATCACCCCCATGACCTTGAAGGAGGCTTATGTCCAGAAGCTGGTGAAGGTGAACACGGAGCAGGACCGGTGGAGCCTTATCTCCCTCTCCAACAACAACGGCCGTAATGTGGAGCTCAAGTTCGTGGACTCCATCCGCCGCCAGTTTGAGTTCAGCGTGGACTCGTTCCAGATCGTGCTGGATTCCATGCTGTCCTACTACTCTCTGTCGCAGGCGCCCATGACACAGGCCTTCCACCCCAGTGTGGAGGGTGAGAGCATGTACGGAGACTTCAGCGTGGCGCTGGGCCACCTGCACGGAAAGCTGATCGCCACCAAGCGGCCTGAGGAGATCCGTGGCGGCGGCCTGCTAAAGTACTGCAACCTGCTGGTGCGGGACTTCCAGCCCACCGACCAGGACGAGTTCAAGGCCCTGGAGCGCTACATGTGCTCACGCTTCTTCATCGACTTCCCTGACATCGGCGAGCAGCAGCGCAAGGTGGAGGCCTACCTGGCCAGCCACTTTGTGGGTGAGGAGAAGAGCAAGTACGACTACCTCATGATCCTGCGGCGCGTGGTCAATGAGAGCACAGTGTGCCTCATGGGCCACGAGCGGCGTCAGACCCTCAGCCTCATCTCAGTCATGGCGTTCCGGGTGCTGGCGGAGCAGAACGCTATCCCCGACGCCTCCAGTGTCACCTGCTACTACCAGCCGGCGCCCTACGTGCGCGACCACAACTTCAGCAACTACTATGTGGCCAACCAGAACATTCCCACATGGCTGCCCTGCAACTGACCGTAAAGGCGAACACTTCGACAGGCTGGGGAAATGACACCGCAACTGCTGCTTTTTGAGAGGAGAGATTGCAAAAAGACAAAAAACAAAGTATATTAAATGGTATATTAAGGCCATACATTTTTTTTTTTTCTCCCCAATGACATAAAGGTTTATATTTAAATGGTTTAAGTGTTCATCTTTTATTTTTTGTTTTGGACTCGTTTCTCATTCCATAGCTACAGAAGTGTCGAACTTTGGATATTTAAGTGTTAATTTGATTTCCTTTTTCTCCATTTATTCAAGTAATTAATAATGGTGCCTTAAACCCCACATTTACCCTTTAATAAGTCATTTGAAAAGTAATGGATGACAGGTTATGGCCTTAAATTATTTTTGCTCTGTGTATAGAATGTGAGGGAGAAAAAAAATCATGAAATTAGGTAGAAAAGTATAAATAAAAAAAAAAACACAAAAAAGCACAGGTGTTGGAAAGGTATTCTCTATTCTCAAGGATTGTGGTTGGCTTTTCACCAGCAGGCTATGCTGTTAGGTGGCTTTGAGATCTAATAACATTGGACATAGATGACTCTTCCCCTGCCTGCTTTACACACAGCAGACATAACATGGGACAGGCACTTTAAGTCAGACAAATTATTTTAATGAATTTATATATGTAAAAAGAAGTCCCCTTTAAACAGTTGTGCGCTCTTTCGCTGCCAGTAGTGTCTGGTGAAGAGGGAATGTGTTTGGTTAGCTTTTTTTTAAAATATATATCTCACTGAATGTTCCCCAGCACAGACTAGTTAGTCCTGACTGGTCTGAAGTGTACATTGGTCACAGATTAACTGTCTCCAGTCTGTGAGAATCAACTTAGTTCTTGCAGGTGACCTGTGGATAATATTTTGTGTGCTATGGGAGGCTAGCTAACTGCCACTGAGTGTGTCTGCCCATTGAGGAAGGGTGGCTGGCTGTCTCTCTCCCTTTCCTTAAAAGGAGCAGCACATGGCCAGGGAAGCTCTACGTACGCTGGACAGGGGCCTGCCATGGTATCCTGGTGTGATGCGGTGCAGCATGTGGCTCCTCAAACTCAAGTCAGTCTATATTTATCTCTTGTTGGCCGGTGCGCTTGGCGAACAGCGCGATGGGTGTGCAAAGCCAGCGATAGCAGCACTGTCCCATTACAAATGGAGTGCTGAGTCACTTCCTCTAGGCTCTCTGGGGGCTCATGGGGAGGAGGCAGCACTCAAACCCCTTTTCTGGTCATGGCAGCGCAACCTCCACATGAAGTGAAGCTCCCGTGTCAGCTAGTGAATTCCATTCCTCTGAGACCACTTTCCCTTTTTTTTCTTTTTTGGCTGTGAAGGCTATAACTCTCACGTGAGCCTGGCAACACTCCCTTCAAATGCTTCTTTGACACACGTATTCAACTTTGCCCTGCCGGTTTCCCATTTCTGAATTGAATGCCGATCTCCCAGTTGACCTGAGCATATGGGTTATTTTTGGATTTGTCCTGTTCCAGGACAGTCAATGTGTCCTTAACCGCCAATGATGACCTTGGTCTCTGGCCCTCATGTATGGGGCAAACTGTTCACTTGGCACCTGGTTATGGTGCCTGAATGAGTGCTCTTTGCTTTTAACTATGTTCAGGTATGGCTCTTGTCTTTGGACCAAAGTCTCTTTACAACCAGCAACTTAAGTGCCTTTTCTATTGAAGTGACTTGGCTTGTCAAGGTGTTTTAGTGGGAAATATAGAGCGTGACAGGTTTGCCATTGTTATACTATTTAATTGAAGCATTTTTAGGTGGGAGAATAATGGGCTTTTCCTGTTATTTCGGAAGCTACCTTCCAATAAAACAAAGTGTTCCCCTTATTTTCTGTCTGTCATTCCACTAAAATATAATTACTTCCCTTCTCAAACCATAGGTAGCTCTGTACTGTCCGTCCAAGCCAAGAGCACTGCCAAACCCTACCCCCCCCCCCACAGTAGCTATCATGACTTGCTGATTTATGAGAGACCATACTCTAATGGAAGCACTTTAGAGAGGTCTTGTTTTACTCTAAACTCGGCCAGCTGAGGGCAATGTAAATAAGATCCAATTGCTGGAGGAGGTGGAGCTGGTTCTCAGGGACACTTAAGGGCTTTGTTTTGTACCATTTGAGCGGGTGGTTGTCGTGGCGGCATTTAATTGAATTTAAATGCCTCCCATTTCCCTAGTGTAATGTTTTGTATTCCCAAATCCTTAATCTATATAGGCTGGTTAGTGACCTGACATCCCCTTCTTGCTAGTGATCCCATTTGTTAGTTAAACCTGCAGTTGGGATCTAACTTGTGTTCAGCCTCTTGGCTGACTTATCTGTGTCCCCAGGCTGCTTCCACCCTTGTTGGCACTGTCTGCAGGCAGCCACTCCTTATGGGCCCATGCTCTACCTCTGCTGCTTAGCTGAGGTAGAGGTACTGTGCCTAAAGCAAAGATCACACTTGTCTGTATAGTGGTCTTAATACTGCACCAGCAGAGTCACAGGTACTGTTCCAACAGGCTTGAATTGAAATCTCTTAATCTGCTCTGTCTTGTGTTTTACATTGAGACTGCTCCATCTGCATCAAGGGAAAACCAGCGGATCTCCCTAAGATCACAGCAGCAAAGAAGTTGTATTTTCTCCTTTTCCCATGGGGTGACACTTTGATTATTGTTGGGGGGTGCTTGTCAACACCACAGAAATGCAGGCAGTGCTGTTTTGTTTTTGTTTGTAAGCCTTTTGGCACATGCGCATGAAGAGCTGTGGGTTTCCCGCAGCAGACTTGTTTACGTTATTGTGTGTGTGTGCGCGCGTGCATTGGTTTGCATGTGTGTATGTCAAGTGTGCCAGTGGATGCAAGTTGAAAAGTGGGGTATATGACGTTTGTCGCACTATATTGTATTCTGAAATGGTTGATGCAAACAGTGCTTGTTTGTCAGCTTCGTGATAGGCAACTTGAAGGTTGCCACATTATGCTATTTCATTTTTCTGCACTTTTACCTCACTTTAATTTTCCTTTGGAAATGTACATCAGGAAAATGTAATTGAAGAGAAAATAAAGTATTAAACCATGCATGTTTAAGTGTGTTAATGAAGAACATAAGCTGAAATTGAGTGCATTACAGTCTAAATCAAAAATCAGGTCCTGCATTGAGATGTTAATCTTTTTTGTCTTTGGACAGACTATCAATTCTACTTGGTTTAAGCAGTTAAAGGCAAAGTCAGCAATTGTAAGTGTGTGTATATATTTGTAGTGAAATTCTATGGGGAGGGAAAACATGGTTTTTGCAGAGAGTTGTTTATCTGTGCACACTGAGAAATGTTTCTACACAGACCTGGCAATGTAAATTGGAACAAAAATGGCACCTTATGAAATTAAAGGGAGAGGTGTTATTGTTAAAAGAATGTTCTCCAGAAGGCAGAGAGGTGTGCGTGTGTATACCCCAAGTTCAGATTAAGCCATCATACAATGTCTAATTCGTCAGTTGTGTAAGAATGCGTTCTCTTTATTTAACTAAACCACTCCAGAGACCCTCATGTCTGTGGCAGTCATTGCAGTCTGTTTAACTTCATTACACGTTACAACCCAGTCTGCCCTAGAGGCTGTGAACAAATATTCTTTTAGACATAGTAGGGAAACTGGGATGGTCAATCTGCTACACATTTGGTGACTTCACTCTTCCTCATGCTCATCTTTGTAAAAACTGGAAAACCATCCGGCCAAGTGTATCTTGTATGATTCTGGTCATTGTCATGAAACGCGACAAGACAGTTCAAAGCCTTCAGTGCTGCCACCTCTGTCTTTACCATAAAGTTACATTACTTTACATATCCTGCGGTTAGGATCAAATTGGAATATGAGGAACAAATAATTTTCGCTGTTAATGAGCCAGTATGGGTTTTTTTTTCTTCTTATGATTCTTTGAACTGCACTGCACTGGTTAGAGGTGAAGATGTGAGTACATGCCAAAGTAATGAACTTAACTTACCTCTTTATGCTTAACTTAATGCTGTGTTTGGATACGCAACTGTTTCTAGTGTGCACATTTCCAGTCAGTCCAGCCCCCAATCCCCTCTGCTCTTCAACCTTGACATAACTGGCAGTTATCATTTACACTAGGTGACTCACCATGCGATGCAAGTCATTTCTCATGTACAGCTGCTTGTGTTCATGTGACCTCTACTCTGAAGCTTGACATGAAAACTAAAGACACTTAATTTGTCACATGATTGAATAGTGTAGTGTATGCAGCTTGTAAAACTCAGCCCACAGCATCAGCATCTGTCTTTGTTTTAGTTTTTTGGACATCTGTTAATGGTTGTTTGTGGTACCAGACAACCAGAATCTCTGGTAATGCTATTTGTACAAGAAGTACTAGAATTAAATGACCTCAAGATCTGCAATTTAAAATAGCTGTTAACAATATAGATGACTTAACTTAAAAGGGTTACTCCTCGATTCGATTATATAACGGCAGTTTTCCTCTCCAGCTCACTGTGTATGACTGTCATCCAGATGTGCACACTGAAATTTGACCAATTTTATGTGATAAGCTAATTGTAGTCCTCCCAATGTAATTCGGTCAGTAGACTTAAGAGTTCGGTACCCAACCCTAGTGATGTTAAATTATATTGCTTTACCTGCTGACTTAGTACAATAAAGATGTTTTTCAAGGGCTTTTAAACCTTCTGTGTTTCAAATTAAACATTGTTTATTCAGATGTTTATTTTAAATGTTATATAATCGTCAAAATGGGAAATTGCTTTTAAGAGGCTTCCAAAAATATGTGGCCCACTTAACACTTTAACTTTTTAAAACCTGGCCCACTTGAATTTGTAATTAAACAGCCCTAGCTTTAGATGCTTGTTTTCAGGTGTGTTGCTGTGTGGCAATGGTTTGGGGAAGACCCTTATCTGATATAGCACGGCTGTATCCCTGTGCACAAGGTCCACAGAAGACATGAGGTACGTTCAAATTCGGCAAACGTTTTAACATTCCAAATAGTTATATTTAAACTAACTCTTAGGCATCCATGTGTACTCTCTACCTCCTCAGATGTTTGTATGTTCAGAAAAGTTCGCAATGAACTTAAAGCAAATTAAACACTGTTTGAACATTATTGCCAATGTTTGCCTTTGTTTGCCAATATGAATGCCCCTATGACTTGATGAGGTCAGAGTGAAGGAACTAGAATTGAACACCAACTGCAACCCAGGCCTTCTCGTCCATCTAATGACCGCTATTTCGCTATAGTCTTGCGGAAAGCCTTCCCAGAAAGGTGGATCATGTCATATCTGCAAAGGGGGAGAGAAAATATATATTGAGGCCCATAGTCTTGTAATGGGATGTCCAACAGGTTCATGTAGGTGTGGCCAGGTGTCAGCATACATCCACTTTAGATGTGGCCTGGAGTGTTTTTCCTTGGTCTGTTTCCTGGAACTCCACAAGCAACAATATGGAGAGGTGACATGTTAATGAATATGGCCCTGCTATGCGCTTCTCTCTAGGACTACACACAACTCGTAGACTTGCACACACACTGCTATTCCATGGGCAGTCGTGGGGTGTATGCCACGCTTCCAACAATGCACCATTTCTGGAATCACCCACAACAGAATTTAGCAAAGCATTAGACAATAGAAAGCTAATACCCAGCAGAATGTCTTTCTTTTCATAACTCTTTATTAGCACACATGGCAGAGATAAAATCAGCGTTGCTGTAAACGCTGATGAAACATTGCATATCCTCATCCTAAACACTAGAGTTGAATACATTAGCATTGGGGATGGATTAAGATTGATGTCCCAGTGAAACCTCATCAGCATTCAAGCAAATAATCCCAAAATGAACAAATTAAAGCACAACTGACATCTGTTTTCGAGCATTTGACTGATTGTGTACATGGTTTTTGTTTCGTGTGTGTGTGCGGAGGTATAGCATTACCGTGTGCATTCTGAGATTGTGATTATTTTGGAAGGGGGACATAAATTAGAGGAGATCTTTTCAGAGCAGTATTATGAGTGGATGTTTAGAGTGGTTATTTGGGTCTAAAAGGCTACAATGTCTCATATGGGAGGTTCCCTAACAGAAATAATTTGAACCATACTGCATAAAAGATATTGGGATTATGAACTAACACATAAAAAACTTTACAAGTGCCTCATTCCAGGTAGTATTATACATAGTAAATTAATTTGCGTCTCAGAATTATCTGGCTATTGCTCAGAATATGACTGGGTCATGTAATATCTAATCTAATATCTGAATATGTTTCCTATTCAAACCCATTGAGAGAAGTGACATTGGCTATTAACTTAACAATGCATGAGAAATTAACTAAATATCTATGTGCAGTCTGCTACCTTACCATTCTCTGTGTGTGCTGAAAAAAACCCATACCAAATCGTAACGTAAACAAAGTGGTGCAGACCGCACATAACAATATCGTAGCCTTAGTGTGTTTACAATTTGTGGGGCAGAGCTTCTGAACGAGTATTGAAGAGAGAGGTGTAACCCTGCTGTAACCCTTTCACTTCAAGGTTCCTCATACGTTCAGGGAGATGCTTGTCCGCATACGTCCGCATACTGCTCCTTCCTGTCAGCTTGTCCTGTCAAATTGATGCACCTGGCAGGACCCGCCACAGAGCGACCGCTCACTGGATGTTTTCTTGTTTTTCACACCACTCTCTGTAAACTCTCTGTGGACCTGCGTCATGTGAAAATCCCAGGAGATCAGCATTTCCTGAGAAACCACCCCATCTGCCATCAACAATCATTTTACAGTCAAGGTCACTTATATCTGAGGTTTGAAACACAGGCAAACCTTTTGATCATGTCTGCATGCATATGTGCAATACAATTTTATATCTGAAAATTATTTAGCAACCCTTAGATCCTGAACCATACAAACTATTATACATACAGTACGTTATAGAATACCCAACAGATGCAGTGTGCATGAGACCATTATCATGTGGAAAATGACTGAGAAGTCCAACAGCTTTTGCAAACGGTATACATGCCCTGGAATGAAGCAAGCTGAGCAAACACCACTTGTTCTCCTGAAGCGAGGACATTGTGGTTCTAAGTAACAAACAGCTGATGGCTATACGCACATGTTGGGGGCTCAAGCTGACCCGGAGGCAGATGTACTTGTGGCTGAAACAGAGAGAGAAAAAGAGAGAGAGAGAGAGAGAGAGAGAGAGAGAGAGAGAGAGAGAGAGAGAGAGAAAGCTTGGCGTGTGCTCTTGGCTTGGCTTGGTTTCTGAGAAATACTTACAAAATCTCCTCCCACTAGATTGTCGTCAATAAGACAAGATAACACAAAATAAACCCGTGTAGTCTGATAATTCTATCTTTCTATGTACATGGAACTCTGACAAACTGTAAATACATTTTAAAATAATGTTTGCAACTGCATGCCCTTCTAATTAGTTAAAAATAAGTGTGAATATTTTGCTTTGTGGCTTATATGCAAGAAGCAGGTGCTTGAGCCCTGGGGTTGCAACACCAAGTTACTGTTCCTGAAACAACTGTGCTCTCTAAATGTAAATGAAGCGTGTGGATGCTAACACTTTTACAGCAGAGGGTCTTCTCATCTATGCATCCAACTGGACCTTTCCTCCCATTCTCTGAACATTAGAAGGAATTGCGTACATGTCTTCTTGAGGTGAAATCTAAAAACACAAATGCGACTGAAAACAGATAGCATTTTTCCTCCAGAGTGCAGGCCAGCGTAGCATGTGTTTGGCTGAAACATTTCAGGAACATCAGTGTCCATCTCAGTTCTGTTTCACGGCTAAATCCCCCATCATCAGTGTATGATGTTGGGCCCTTCTCCTCAGCCAGTGTTTTTACAGCACTTCAACATGCTGTTTCTATTACAATGCTTTCAGATAGAACCCTCTGCACTGAACAGGGCTGTGCTGAGGGTCTGTGATCGCCTTCCAGACAAAAATGGGTCCATTCTGTGTCTCTGACAAGACAAGAAGCACATCTTTCACACAGCCTGAACAGACAGCAGAGAGGCCTTTGAGGGTGTGCCACAATGACCATCACACCTCCAGTCTGTGTGACAAACACCTCTGTAAACTGTGTTATATTTTATAGATGCTCATATATTGCAAATGACAAAACAACAGCATTAATTCAGTAGTCACTTAAAATGCCACTGCTTTATTCAATATATTTATGCTATACTATGATGAAGTCAGGGATGCTGGGGAAAGATTGTTATTTGAAGTCAACTACAAATATAAAGCACATCTTTCTTGAATGCCATAGGGTGCTCTGCCCCACACCCATGCAATGCAGTGTGGTCTGGTCTGCACTGCTTTGTCTTTCTAGTTATAAAGAGCCAGGGTTGTGTAGAAACACCATGTTATTTTCAGTGTACACACAGTGAGTGGACTGTGAGGAGTGGTTCACTTAATTAGTCAAAATGTGTATTATCTTACAATTGCTGTGTTAGAAACACTTTAAGCTATTTGAACAAATACATAGCCCTTGTAGTAATCATATTTATGGTGTAGTAAGTTTACTTTCATCTGTGTGTGACCTAAAACACACTTTCTTATAGCCAGTTAGCTCAAAGAATAACCACAGGAGATAAAGTTACATCAATGTTTTCTCCATCTACAGTCACTTTGTCAATATTTTAATGGTGAGAAATATTGAACTGAAACATCTGCGGTTGCCACTTGAGAATCTGAATGCCTGTTTCAATTTACATAACAGAAAACAAAACCTGAACAATGATGGAGATATTTTGCATTAATGTGTATTATTTTTACATATGAACAATTTACTTAAAACCTTGTGTTCTCTTTAGAACAAGGTTCATTCCAGTTAGATTTAAAGTTCTCTCGTCATTTAATCTGAATTATGTGTTGATTTTCAAACTTGGCTTTAGATGTATTACTTAGAGTAATTATGGACTGACTTCACCATATCAGAGGTAGTTGAGTTTTTCATTAGGTCATGTTATTTGGGTTGGACTAAAGCACAAACATTACACAACATTCATACATAGACAGCCAAGGTGTTTAGATGGAATCAGGCAAACATTTGCTGCTTTTGAAATGCTGCCAGTCATAAAACAGGCGAAGAGTTTTACATGATATTCTTGACAGCGTGGTTGACTAAGACACATTCACACTCTCACGTGCCAGCATCCAGCTGTTTGAACTGCAGTTCACCTTTGTCATTTCAATGGTCAGATCTTGCATTCAGATGCAGTTAAAAAAACATCTGCAATTCATTTTTTTATTTTGACGAATGATAAATGATGTCTAACAACCAGATGATGATACTGTATTGAGAAAACTTTTTGTTTGTCCATATTATCCAGATTGAAAGTGTATTCCTCTGCACTGTACCCGAACAGTGTCTGTCACACATGTTTAGAATGTTATTAACAATGCAAGGGACAACGCTATACTTGAAGGCTAACACCAAGACAGGATGGAAATATGGAATTTCTGCACCGGGGTCAATGGGGATTCATAACATATCCTAGATTACAACAGTTGACTTCATAAGCTCTTGCTGACACGCGCCGATGTAGCATGTTTATAGTAACCACCATTACTTTAAACTATAACCAATGGGTTTGGATGTTGTCTATTCACATGCAGATTACGTCCAACCATTGTCATATATCTTCCACATGTATTTAATAAGAAGTTGATAGGCAAGGACTTGCAGTAAACATCCTCCATTCCATTTGCTGTGACTCATTAATACTACAGCGTGAATTTCAACTTAAAAGCAGGAGCCCAAGACCTGCAGATGACCTCACTGCATGCACACATTGTAGTGGAGCACCTTCCCTGATGGTTTAGGGAGCCCACATACACACACATACAGTACATATTGAGCTTTCCAGCTCAATGTATTTTTCTTAATTATTACCGATTACTATCCTGGACAATGTCAGTGAACTGCCAAAGCCTGGAGAGATGTGCTTCTTTAATTGCTTATGTGGAGGAGCTGGAGTGTGTGGGTAAGCTGAGACCTGTTGTTTAAGACCTCTCTAAACCCATTAACCCCACAGCCAGTCTGCTGTTTACACGGAAACCAACCGTGTTTCTGGTCTCTGCGTGTAGCCTTTGTGGCATGTCAGTACTGTATGTCTTTGTGTCTACACATCGACATGTGTTTGTGTTTCTCCGAGTAGCCTAATATGTGTTTATGTGCATGCTGGATGCTCATGTCTTCATAAGGGTGTGTGTGTGTGTGTGTGTGTGTGTGTGTGTGTGTGTGTGTGTGTGTGTGTGTGTGTGTTCTCTTTGGCTAGCTAATCTTTTCCAATCTGGGGGATGGTGGTCCGTGAAAGATGGATTTACTTATTTGCTCACGGCTCCTCTTATTTACAGAATAGAGCGTAATGTCCCTCTCTCACTGCCCGTGTCCTCTCACTTGGTTCCGCCCGCTAATCCATCTAGAACTAACCCAGAGATGTGTACCAGCTGAGCAGAGGACAGGTGAGAGGGTTTGGTTTGTGCGACATGGCATCGCACGGCTCCTTTCAATGGAAATTAGACAGGTTGGGGGAGGGGAGGCGAGGGGGGGGGGGGGTAAGAGTGACACATCTGCTGTTTATTTGATACAGTACAATAAGGTACTAGGCATATATTATAATGTATTGATCTTAAAAAAAACTAAATATACTAAATATAAACTATGATAATGTAAGGTGCTTAATGCCTACATTAAAATGATAAAGCCTTTTTATCAGTAACCCCTTCTGTTTCCTGTTAACCCGATGTTCACTCAGCTATTGTTGTTTGTTGTTTAGTGATTTGAGGAATTAAAAAGATACGGCCATGTCAGCATGTGAAGTTCCTGTGGTTTGTTTTGTAAGGGGTCTACCTACAGTATGCAAGCACAAATTAGAACACCTTCTCCTGTGCGTTTAACATCGATATGTTGCCACAGAGCTGTGCCAAGAGGAGTAATGGAAAGTTTACTGAAACCTCTACTGAATAAATGCTGGAAGATCCTCCTTTTGGCAAGTTCTCATGATTAGGTGCAAAGTAGCAGTATATACCATGCACAAGGTAATTTATAAAAATGTTGAAATGTAATAATAAAAATCAAAGAAATTCATGATTCAATTCAATTTGTAGGAGGGCAAATGAGAAGTTGAAAGATGCGTCCCTGTGCAAGTCATACATTTATGGAATGAATGCACATGGATGCGCCTGTCAGAACCCATCGGCGATTATGCCTCTGGGGGCAAGATCCAATATTTTGGGGACATTTCCAGGATTCCAATGTGAGCGGATATCCTGCCCAAAATCTCCTCTTCACTGGTCATTGTTAACAGTCCAATTTTCTAATTAAGACGCCATAATATAGTTGGAGTTGAGTTTGACTTATTACATATTATGGCAAATAAAAGATAAATCATCAGACCATGTCAGTTTTTGCTTTTCAGCCAATGTGTTCCACCTTTTTGCTCTCCACACATTGGTACAAATATCTTAGGTACCTTCCTACAGATTCTGTATATGCAGAAATATGTGAGTAATAGTGTAATATGGTTGTGTGCATACTGAAAGCAGTTCCTCCCAACAGAGGTATTTTATGTTGACTGGAGGCTAAGGTGCTTTGCATTCTGTCCACTGGTGTACATGGGAATAAGATAAGAACTCACTTTACACACAATCCCTTTTTAACTTTTAGATTTTACATGAGGGTATGAATTGAGCACTTGAGCTTTGTGTTTTTATCAGTTTTATCAGTTTCCTCTAATATAATAAATCACTGGAAATGTAAAGCTGGGTATGTGCTAGCTAACTAGTACATATTGTAGATGGCATTGGGTTTGTAGAAACGAAAGAAAATACATTAAATAGAAGGAAATTGTTTTAATTATGTGTATAAAAAAATACATCAATAGAATCTCTGCCATTACTGTAACTTTGTCAGAGTCTACAGTACACAAATTATCAACATAAACCATTTAGGCTAATATAAAAAAAAATTGGGGGTGGGGGGATTGTATATTGAAATTATATTCTGTATATACTGTACATTCAACAAAAATCACTGTATTGTACATACATTGTATGCTAGTGGCTTCATCGATAAATATCAGGGATATAATAATGAAATGTACACTGTGGCATAAAATACATTTAATAACTAACCTTTTTATTAAAAGGCATTCACTGTTAGGTTAGTGTTTTGTTTCCTGTATTCTGTCATAAAATGTGTCTTAAACCCAAATGGTCTGCCAATATGCATAGAGGTAATTTAACATATAGTAATTTAAACATACTAAGCTACATTCTGAAATCATTGTTTGGCAGGGTAAATTACATGATTTGTTTAGATGGATGTACAGTATGAGTATTTGTGTCTATGTGTGAGTACACAACTAAATTAGTCTGTTTTCTGTTAATCCTTAGAACAGCCATGTCTTACTGTAGCAGCTGTGGATATCTCAACTAAGCCACTAAGGTGTCTTCTATGCGGGTCCACACCTGAACAATGGCTTCATGCAGCTGGTGGCATTTAAACATTGAAAATACTTTCTGGTAGTGTGATGGACATATGCAGGACATACACTGTACACTATTTAGCACACTACAGAAACATGCTTACTTTAAAAAAGATTCTACATTAACTTCCCTTTGATTAGGCCTGACTCAAACAACCTGCAAGAAACGATGCTTGTTTTCATCAAATAGTAGCTAAATTGCATTTGGAACAGGAAACATTTAATTAATGACAATTCATTGTTAAATCGTATTTAAATTGCCCTGTTGAGTTAAACATACACAAAGGGATTAAGTGATTTTGTGAAAATAAAATGCCAATGAATTAGAAATACTATTATTCAGCCATATGTGCACAAAACATTTTGAGGGACAATGCGCTGAGGAAGGAGTATAACTGGGCATGATAGGTTCATGTGTTAGAATGAACATGATGATATATATATATGGGGGATTAACACTAGCAGAGGCAGAGCCAGGAGGAAAAAGATCTAGAGTAAACAATTGGATTCAGTTGTGACAGACAGATTCATTGTGGATCACCACATCATTCATTTCACAAAAGATGCTGGCATCCTGCACATTATGGTAGAAAACTGACCAGACCAGTTGAAGACCAGCATTAGAGAAACCCACAATATTTCAAATATAACAGAGGGTAAGGAGAAAGTCTGTGCTACCCCAATTCACGATCATGTTAAGGGATTGTTGAGAGGAACAAAACCCCTGTTAAAGGCATAGTCCAGAATTCATCTTAAGAGTCTGTGGTTGTGGGCCTTGATCTGTCAAAACTGCATCCGCATCGCAGTGGTCATAGAGCGCTTCTATTGGACAGGGCATCATTACTGACCACCAGTGGAGAGTTCTGACTGGTCTCCCGTCACAGACTGGATGAGCGTGAAGGATGGTATGGCCCGTTCATCTGAAACATTTTTAGTACAGATTGATTCATTCTAATAAACTAATTAGAAAAGGACATGCTTCCTTTAAGTTATGGCTTCCTCCCAGAACTCACTCGCATAATATTGGCCTCAGCTTGTTTGGAAACAACTTTACAGAGGGATGGGCTCACATTCTCACTGCTTTCAACCAACTAATGTTGTTTTGCTTTACAATTCAGAGGAATGCTTCAAAACACGCTGGACTGAATATTTGGTGTTTGGACAGTATTAGAATAGAATTGCATGGAGCTTGAATGTGAATTCAATGTACATTGCTTGTTTAAATATGTATAACTCAATTAAAAAAAACATCATAAGAGTGGTGGTTCTGGCTGGAAACTCCTAAGAATAAATGTGTGTCCCTCGGTCTGACTGCACCGGACAAGATGCTGCCCATGTTACACATGCTTAACCACCACTGACAATATTGCCCAAACTATCCTGCTCTTTCATCATGTAAACATCTGAGCTAAGACTGAGCTAAGACTGAGCTAAGGCTGAGCTAAGGCTGAGCTAAGGCTGAGCTAAGGCTGAGCTAAGGCTGAGCTAAGACTGAGCTAAGGCTGAGCTAAGGCTGAGCTAAGGCTGAGCTAAGGCTGAGCTAAGGCTGAGCTAAGGCTGAGCTAAGATTAGACAAAGCTAAGCCTAAGCTAAGACTGAGCCAGTTATAACAAATTCCGTACTGAAGCTGAGAGTGATGTTCACGCCACTGTGCAAAAGACTCTAAATGTACCCATACAGTAAGTGTACCTTTTGGATTAAACTGTGGACACAAACTGCATGCACACTGAACAGACTAAAAAACTGAAAAGCTAGAAAAGCTGGTGTTGATTGTGCCGTTTATTGTTTTGAAGATCTACCCAGGAACCTTTCCATGTGAGCTCATCAACATGACCAGTGTGCAAAACAAACAACATACGGAGCTGTGTGCATGTGTTTGTATTCATTGATTAGTATGGTGATCTCTTAGTATGAAGGTATTATTGGTACAAAACACATGAGCCCCTATGACAATGAAGTTGTAGTTTGAAGTGAAGTTGAAGTGTGTATAAGTAACTTTGAAGTCACAGAGATAAATGTTTTAATAGTTGCACTCCTACAATACCAACACAACAGTTACACCTTGTCAAGTTCTCCATTGCAGGTGCACAGATAATCTACAAATCACTAATTCAGAAACTAATGCGAACACATTTTTGCTACATATAACATTGTTACATATGGTGCAAAACGTATTCACACATAAATATTAAAAATGTGAAGTCTCGGATACTGCACAAGCAAGTCAACAACAACCTCTTGAATCTGTCGCTACGAATCTCAAATGCAGTTTCCACCCCCCCCCCCCCCCATCACAAATGACCAAGTTCCCGTGTGCTTCAATTCTGCAAATGTGATACATGTGTAGCAAAAGTGATATGTGTACCTGTAACATGGATCTGTAGGCTGTAGCCAGGGGCGGGCACTGTTCAGAACCCTTTTGACCAATCAAAGGAGGTTGTTTGGGTACACGTGGTCTCAATAAGACACCCTGATAAGATAAGAGCTTGGTCACATATAAACAAAATATTGTGACTGGTTGTGAGGAAACGGCTTCTGGCTGCAAGTACACTAATCAGCGAGAAATATGGTGCAAAATTCTTGTAGCATTTGGTGCAGAATTGAGGCTCGTGGAACATTTGTGATCGAAATAACAGCATTTGAGCCGCTTAGCAGCAGATTCAAGCAGTTGTAGTTATTGACTTATGTATCTGTTAAGATTTGTGCACCTGCAATGGAGTATTTGAGAAGGTGTAGCCTAACTGTGGTGCAAAAAAATGGTCTACAACTTAAATATTTTGATTTGGGTGCGGAAAAGTGCTTTGCAGCATTTGTAACTGCGTTATATGTAGCATGAGCTTATGAGTTTATGAATTATTGATTTGTAGATTAAGATTTGAGAAGGTGGAACTGTTGTGTTGTTCTTGTAGGAGTTTTCAACTACTAAAGCATTTATCTCTGTGACTTCAAAGTTACTGATACACACAATGTGTGACTACATGCTACAACTGCATATTCACTGTGACAGATGCTCAGATGTTTTACACTGAAAATACCTTCATATCTTAGGTCAGAAGGTTATGGTTAGGTTTGGATGAGTATTTAAAGCTGACAATATATTTGAAACATTAATATAGCAGCAGACATACTTTATATGTAAAGTTATAATGGAGTAATTGCATCATGAGTAGAGAATGACATCACACTCCGTGTGTGTATGTTGGAATGCCAGTTCCTTTGTTGGGTTTTCATAGCAAGGCATGCATTATTGTACATACTGTGTGTGTATGTGTGTGTGGGTGGGGGTGTGTGCGACCCTCAAAGCATTTGTTATGGTCTGTCTGAGAGGCTGGTGCTCTAGTATGACATCTAGTGGCAGAAAGTCATAGAACCACTTTAATGGTGTAACACCACAACAGACGTATGTGTGTTGGGGTGAGCTGGAAGCCGGACCATGCACAGGCACACGGCCTCAACGGGAAAGGCTCTGGGATGGACACTACGTGTCAGCCAGCTGGGCAGATTAATGGAGGATCCCCAGCTGTGGCCTATCTGGCAATCAACCCGGTCCCAGACCAGAGGATAAAGACACACTCTGACAAACAATCGGGAGAGAGCAAGTGGGGAGGTAAGGAGGCTACTCTTGACATAGCGGCGGGAGTTAGTGTGAAGTTAGTGGATTACCCGATATTCGACCCTGGACCGATTGTTTTGTTTACCCTTCGGATTAAGCCTGACTGATAACGTTCTCCCTTCCCCTGTATGTTGCAGCGACCCTGGAATGGTGATTAGAAGACTGCAACGGATTACGGACGAACGGACTGGCGCACAAAGAAATAATTAATCAAACCCGGTGAACTTTTTGTGGCGTGTGCATGCTTCCCCGCGTTACGGCTATCACAGTGTACATGGCTAAAACGGAGTTAGTACAGCGGAAAGATTCCCGTTTCAATGTGGGCCTACTAGTTTGCCTCCAGACAAGGTCAGGTGAGTGTATTGACGCCCACACAGCTCAGCAGTCCTCAAGAGACCTTGACTGGCCAGAAAGTAAAATCACACTGATGAAGATAGATATTATGCTGACTGTTCACCCCTTGGCTTTACAAGGGGAATGGAGTGATAAAGTGATTTTAGTTGGCCAGAATTTGGTTCACACAGAATACCAACCACAACAAGTAATGCTATGAACATCCTAGTGATTACAACTTCAATCACGCTTGCTAATAATACAATGTAGCAAGTACTACAATGGCTGTCCCCAATACTACAGCAGATCTCTAGGAAACAAACCTCACCACTAGAATTTACTATAAAGTGCTAGAATACACAGATTGAGCACATCTAGTTGGTTGGGGATTATCTACAGTACATCATGGGAATTTGAAACAAGAGAGGCTGTCAGAAACAGGAGAACAACAACACAGGAACAAAACACTATCTTGACTGACACTGATACAGCATTGATGTTGACTTGACACAAGCCATGGTATCACATCTACATTTCATTGTACAGTTATGGGTCTGAAAATGTCTGGGAAGATAGAATTATACTGACAAAATGGAGGTCATGGATAAGTTCTATTGAACGGCATCCCCAGGGCTCCAACCTTGCCTGAGTTACAGTATTATGATGCTGAAAGCAAACGCTGTTACTTAATTACTTACTATTGCAGAGGTACAGTAGGGCAATAAGAGCTAGAGACGCTATACAAACCAAATATCCAGATAGTAATTAGGTTATACATCGTTTGGCTCACACAGTTTTTATTATATTAAAAATAGATTAATGACAAATAATAAAAACCTTAAATACAATCTGCACAGTGTACACTAATAGTATACTGTAGCGCAACTAGATTACTGTATGTTTACATTTTTGCTAAATAAAATTGGCCTTTTTCTGGGTAATTGTCCTGACAATTTAGAGTTCTCAGACTGTAAAATTAGGCTATTATTGTCCATTATCAAATGCCATCTACTATCATTATGCAATTTCACTTTTTTTTAAACCTCCTTTTTGGGCATTAATATCCATAGGTTGCAAATACATAATAATAATAATAATAATAATAATAATAATAATAATAATAATAAAACTCAATGTTTTATCTCCATTAGCAATAAAAACCTTTGGTTAAAGTCAGGAACTACTTTAAATGACATCTGCAAGACCATTCTGTATACTGACATACTGTACATTCAAGTAACCTCAAGTACATTCAAGCAAGCAGGGTGTATGTTTTAGAAGTTTTAGGGGGACCCACCATGGCTCCACCTGAAGCTCAAGGTACACAAGGTACACCTTACTATATGTGCAACATGACCACAGTCACAAGGACAGTTGCCTCTTTTCTCTGACGAAATTATTTCCAGAAATGCATACTTAAAGATAAACACATGCGTACAGTACTGTGGTCATTAGCTCATTGTAAACTCTATTTCAGCAATTATCTGAGCATCAAGCAAAAGCAAATGTGTATATACTCTAAGGTCATTCATTCTGCCTAAAAATGCTGGTTTTCCACTTTCATGTAGGAGTTAAATGTGGCCACAAATATATACCTTGCACCTCAAACTAATTTCAGCATTTAAATTTAAAAGTGATTAGCGCATGTTAAGGTTTATATTAAGACATTAAATGTGACAGAACTGGGGCTGTTCGTGTGTAGCTGCTATATGCAACTTGAAATTGAAAATGGAAATGTTAGCATTGGAACAGAAATATAGTATATTTAATTGTGCGTTTAATAGCGTATACAGGTTTAGATGGTTAGACATCCATACAAATCCTTTTTTACCCAGAATTATGCCTGTTATATCTAGGTTTGACGATACATACGACAATAGGCTATTTATAAATAGGTCTACTTCATGATGGTTAAACTTGTTTTCTTTTTCTTTCCATAGCTTTCGGGCGCCACAACTTACAGATAAGGGTGGAACATAGACTACTTGCCATGCTAACGCCAAGTTTAGAGGGAAGCAGCAAGCTTAGTACATACAATGTTAAATGCGTCGGGCGCTATCTGCGGCCTGGCTGTGCTCGCATTTACGATGCGCTTGCTAACGTACATATATGTTTAGATTTAAGCAAAAAACGAAGATCAGTCCAAGATAGGAGGGGCCGCTCATATTGCCCCTCAATATTAAAAGTATTTGTTGGGCCCAGTCTGGCAGACACACAGAGACAGCGATACACTGCAGCTGACGTGGCCAGTCGGCAAACCCGGTCACGGAGTAAGACGTTACACATTAAAACACCACCAGCCGGTTTGGTCTTGAATAGACCCGCTGTTTGGTCAAACGTGAACACACAGGGCCCAATTTAAACCATCTAAGTGCACAGTCTAAAGAGCAGGGCGCAAATTAGATTTAGGGCGTGTCCAAATCCACGTTTGCTATTTTAACGACAGATAAACGAAGGTTTAGACTCTCCATTATTCATGTGTGCTATTTGGGTTTATAACGCTTGCGTTCCCACTTTGTGCCACCTTGTGCCGGTTGTAAGATAGGGCCCATACTGTACTGTAGGCTAACCTGACCCCATAACACAGTGTACACTGTACTGTAGGATAACCTGACCCCATAATTATGTACACTGTACTGTAGGCCAACCTGACCCCAGAACACAATGTATACTGTACTGTAGGCTAACCTGACCACAGAACTCAGTGTATACTCTACTGTAGGCTAACCTGACCACAGAACACAGTGTATACTCTACTGTAGGCCAACCGGACCACAGAACACAGTGTATACTCTACTGTAGGCTAACCTGACCACAGAACACAGTGTATACTCTACTGTAGGCTAACCTGACCACAGAACACAGTGTATACTGTACTGTAGGTGTTCCTGCCACTTCCACTGACTGGCCCGTTCACTGTGCCATCCTGGACAGTGTGTGTTGGCGCTCACCCGGGCATCATACTCCAGGACAAAGGGTGGGATGTCGATCTGCTCGGGTCTGATGCAGGTGAAGAGCTGGTGAAGGCTCTCTATGTAGTGGACCTGCTCCTTCAGCCCTGACACACTGAAGGAGGTGAAGAACCATGTGGAGACCTGGAGAGAGACCACTCAATGACATGAGCCACATGTCACAACTCTCACCTAACTGTATATATGCCTAGACGGAACCGTGTAGGGCACAATAGGCTAGTGGTTAAGGGTTCCATAGCCAGTATGTCGGGCTGACACAACATACAGAAAGAGGCAAAAGTGACCTACCTTGGAGCGAAATGATGGGTGTACAAAGTAGAACGCCCTCAAGTTCTTCTTAAACCTACAGACGAAACACAGTAAAGACACAAACTAGATCAGCTCTACGCATTAGAATGGGATTTGAAAATAGTTGTAAAATGAGTTACGCAATCCAAATACATCAAAATAAGAAACATGAGAACAGAGGAAAAGGACATGTTCATTAAATAGAGCAGCCCGAACGTAGGCAACCACGATGCAACCAGAGAGCCAAGACATTGGCCTGCCAACACACTGATACTGCTGCACAGAAACTATACTCAAGGCCATCCACAGACATGGAAACACACTGATACACACACACACAGCACTGCAATACTGTATGCATCATGCAAGCAAGATGCACATATCTTTGACACTAACGCCACACAAACAATATGCAGACACAAATGCAAACAGAACGATTACATCAGGGCTTTCCCATGCTAACACAGCACCAACCAAGAATTACGCTGCATTTGCCATATAAATAGTTGTGATTATCTCTGCACAAGCAGCCCGTTGTCAAAGGCAACTCCTAATAAGAGATGTATGCAATTTGCCAATATTCAAGGCTGACTTGGTGTGAGAATCTGTGAGATTGACAAGGAAAACAGGTGTTTTGTGGCATTAAATCCATGGAATTTGTTTCTCATGCTACTGTAAAACATGATATAAAAGCATGTGGCCTATCAAAAATATCCAATGTGTTTACTGTACACTGGCTTGTTAGCTTTGATAAAGGTCTCCAGGCTATATATCAAATTAAAATGTTATTGCTATTCACTCTATTGCTGTAGGCCTAATCTCAGTCACTTTTAACAGATAGCAAATTATTACTTATAGAATTATCTATGTTAATTAGTAAGTAAAAGGTTAATAATACCAAATATTTGTATGCTGCTGAATATGAGACAGAAGTGTACCAGAGCTGTGATGCAACACTTCACCACAACCTTGTGGGTTACTGCTCGATTAATCATCCTTGCAAATGAGCGGCGTGGGTAACAACGTGACGCTTTAGGTTACAGCCAACAGCAGAGAGCAGCTGGAGCATAAACTCAGCTGGTTCACTTGAACAAAGACATGCTCTGCTGGATTGGCAAAGCTCATTCTGCTGTCTTGGCAGAGCATTAAAATGAGGCAGAAACCAGTGTGTGGAAGGGAATCTGCTGCCCAATAATAATTTATTCTTAAAAACATTATAATAATCATAATAAAAAAGATGAAATGCACACTTTATTAGCATGGATTCACAGTGCTTATCCAATATTACTATGGCTAACCTTTGGTTTTTATTTGATATTTTATTGCAACTAATACAAGATTTACTACCTACCCACTCTAGTAGGTAGACCTACTAGCAAAACATTTACTTACACAACTAAACCACTTATTCTCAAGATTCATGATCAGCATTTGTGATGTGACAATAATGAACCTCTAATACTTATACCCATAAATCAATCAAATAAAACATTTCACTAAAATAAATA
>JAODOY010000014.1:137538-160493 GCA_025399855.1 Forbesichthys papilliferus | reverse complement strand
TCTCCACACTGGCCTGGGAACGCCTCGGGATCCCCCAGTCAGAGCTTTCCAATGTGGCTGGGGAAAGGGAGGTTTGGCGTCCCCTGCTGAAGCTGCTGCCCCCGCGACCCGACTCCGGATGAAGATGGATCGATGGATGGAAGAACGCATGCTAACTTCGAGCTCAAATCAAAACAAACCTCAGAACCCCACGCATTGAAACGCATTGTGAAGCACTTCTTTATATTCCCTATTCATGGAGCCGGGCTGTGTAAAAGTGCCAGATTATTCTTTCAGCATGCACAGACAATGGTAATCTTACGAAATGCGAGGAGTTATTTGGTTAATTTTACTAAAAGTGTATTATCTTACAAAAGCTGACAATACGTTTAATGTTCACGCTGGCTTGAAAGTGAATTGAAGTTTATTTATTCCATGTCAATGTGTATATAATATCCAATTTTATCATGGAAGTCAATAGGGGGCAGCAGCAGGTAAAGATTTAAAAACGAATTATTACATTTTCCCATCGACAGTTGATAAGTCACAGATGTAGTCAGCAAGTAAATGAGAACGCTAATAAATGCTAACATGAGGAAATGGCAGAGAGGCCAGCAACACACTGGAACATTATTTCTACAAAAGGCATGCTAGGTTAGATGAATGATGTGCTTTGGAAAAACAATGATGAAGTGGTGTTACAGTAAACAGTGTTGAGAGCCCATCAACTGACAATATACTGTACATACAGTACACAATATTGCCAAATGTTTGGTACACCTGCCTTTACATGCACATGAAGGTTAATGACATCCCATTCTTAATCCGTAGGGTTTAATATGGAGTTGGCTCACCTTTTGCAGCTCTAACAGCTTCAACTCTTATGGGAAGGCTGTCCACATGGTTTAATATTATGTTCATGGGAATTTTTGACCATTATTCTAGAAGCGCATTTGTGAGGTCAGGCACAGATGTTGGACGAGACGGATCGTAGTCCGCTCTAATTCATCCCAAAGGTGTTCTATCGGGTTGCGGTCAGGACTCTGTGCAGGCCAGTCAAATTCCTCCACACCAAACTCTCTTATCCACATCTTTATGGACCTTGCTTTGAGCACTGAAGCGCAGTCATGTTAGAATGGGAAGGGGTCATCCCCAATGTTTCCACAAAGTTGGGGGCATGAATTGTCAAAAATGTCTTGGTATGCTGAATAATTACTTTTACTGGAACTAAGGGGCCAAGCTTAGCCCAACCTCTGAAAAACAACCCTACACCATAATCCCCCCTCCACCCAACTTTACCCTTGGCACAGTGCAGGCAAGTACCGTTATCCTGGCAACTGCCAAAACCAGACCCATCCATCGGCTGTAGAAGAATCTGAACACTGCAGAGTGCTGACTCTGGCAGTCGCCATCTTCGCAATACCTCACTTCACCTGTAATGCCCTCCTATGTCCCCTATTCATTCTAATATATTTTAACTGATGAGCTATAAAATAATTCACCCCTATGTTGTAATGAATGGGAGACTAGCTAGAGACCAAAACCGTTTTTTGAACCAGGCAATAAACATTTATTTTTGCTGTAAAGCCGGACATTTTAACATTGAAGCCTATGGGGATTGACTCCCTTTTGCAGCCAGCCTCAAGCGGCCATTCGATAAACTGCAAGGTTTGGCACTTTCGCGTTGTATTAATTTCTCAGTACCGGAGGTTCCCGCTTGCTCCCAACCCCAGATACTCTGCAACAGATTAGCAAAGCTTCAAGTCCCAACTGAAGAGAGCCAATAATTTGCATTAAGAATGATTGCTGTTGCAGAGTGAGTATTTAAGATATTGCAAGTCCTCCATAGTTCTATGGGGTTCTCCTGTAGGAGAGGGACAAGCTGTTGTGGAGTTACAAAACACAAGCCAATAATACTATCAACACTAGATATAATGTATGAGGTCAAATACCTTTTTACTGGTAAGTATACTTGTGATTGCATTTTGACTTAAAGTTGCTTGATGCTGATTTGTGGCTCAGATAGGCCTACCAATTGTTATGGCATTCAGATGTTGTGATCATTTGAAGTAAGAACAAACTAGAACCAATTGAACAAACTACAATGTTGTTCCATTCCCTGTAACCCAGTTCATATACTGTAAAAGGGCAAAGATAATGTCATCTCAATAGTGCTGTCTCACACACACACACACATCACATCAAAGCAGGAAATGACAAATCAATCACCTTCACTATTCCGCTCCCAGAAAATGAGCTGCCTAGACAGAATGATGACTTCAGTCACTTCAAAGACAGACATTAGATTGAAAACATGTGAATGAGACAAAAAGGGAATGCCCAGCAGAATACTGTAGTTAGAACTGCTGTTAAGAGTGGGCACAGGGTAGAGTCAAAAATGCTTGGTGTTAATTAGGGCTGCAATTACAGGATTGTGTATTCTGCACATTCCTCTTTTAGTTCATGTCTTCTGGTGAATCCAAACAGATGTAATTTAGGAGTAAAACTAGATTTTTCTTTGTTCTAAGTGAATTGAACATGACTGTTTAGTAAATGGTCTCAGGTTCACACGTTAAGTGGATGGTCTGCTTTAAAGTGCCATAAATGACATATAGTTAGGTGGTATCGACATTGGTCAGCATTAAACAGAAGTTTGTACATATAATACCAGAACTCAAGCAGGACAATTTTTTTCTTGTTAGCTCAGACTGTAATATATCCAGACAATTCTTGTAATTTAAATATAATAACAGTATGAGTCTGTTGGTTGTGGCTGGCTGAACACTAGGGATGGTAGTGTGAAGCTGAAGCTTCGATACGTTCTTCAAAACCCTGCACTACAATCCTATAGAATCACTGCTTCAAAGCTTACTTTGGTGCCAACAAAATCACGTGACATGATGTCAGAAACAGCAACTGCTTAATTTCCTGAATGAATCATCTGACTGGTTTGCGGTCAAATCAGGTGATTCACTGGAATTGCGAGAGCTAAGTTAAGATGTGCTCCACACGTCTCGATTCTGACAGGTGATAGGTTGAGACAGTTTTGAGTTTGAGCACCTTAACCCTTTAAAACCATTCTAAACAATGCACATTTTGTGGAGTTGTCGTAGTAGGTGCGTTATTGCTGTTGCTTTTGTATTGGATCATTATGGAACCAGCCAGGAAGAGAGGTCATTCTGAAATGTGGGAACATTTCAATCTGATCGCTCCTGATAAGGTGGGAGTTTAATATGTAAAGTAGGAAAAGTAAAGTTTATACAACAGTAACTGTCAGTACAGTAGCCTACTATAACTATGGTCTATATTAAGTAGCATAACAGTAAGTGAGTGTTTTCCAAGTGTGGAGAAGTTGTGAGCAAAAAACGAAAAACCGGCTCAATCCAAAAACTGTTGAACAAATAATGTACCTCAATAAAAAATGTTGAGTGTTCCCTATCCCAAATATCAACCCCCTGTCATAGTTACAAAAGCACACCCAACCTGTGCCATATTTTCCCAGCACACTCTCCTCAAAAAAACAATACATACATTTATCAATTTTTATTTGTAAATAGAACATGATGTTCAGTCTTAGTGTGTGCGCTTCAAATAGTTTTCAAATCAAAGATAGTTAAAAATCCAAGGGTGATCTTTACAAAGATGCTTCAGAACTATAGATTTCTCCAACACAGCTAATTAATTAATTTGATTGCAGCCTTGCCTTTCGCCAGTAGAGGTCGCTGTAACTGAAGCTTCGAGTAATGAGCTCATTTTTGAAACAATTGTCTTAAGTTGTTCAGTGCTTCACAAAAGCTTAATTTGGCCATCACTACTGAACACCACAGTGAAAAAGTTAGAATGAACCTCAAAACACACAAACGCACCCAAGTTGTTTAACATACCTATATAGTATGAGTGCTAACATGCAGTGAGGTGGACATATCCAGAGAATACGCACACATGCTAATAAGCCCTGCAGGATAAATGGTGATGACCACATCCATCTGTTAGCCAGGGAGAGACATCTGGAAGCACGGTCTCTGCTCTTTAGTGTTCTTACTCTTGTTCTCCACTTCTACCATAGGAAGGGGAAGGTAAGTCATTGGTGGTTGGCCTCAAAAGTGTTACGTTACAATTTAGGACTCGCTTTATGAAGACTACACTACAATGTGTTGACAACTCCAGAGCATTATTGGCAACAATGATTTTTTAGGTTCCCTAAACTGTTTCATAATTATCTGCACTTTAATAACACCATTACTGATAATAGGAAATGCAATGCTGACAACTATTATAGGCTGATTGTTTCTTATATGCTCATTGTCTTTCCTTACGCATTTTACCCATGACATTTGACTGCAGTATTGCCAACAAATAACTTCCTGTATTTTCAACAGAAAGTCATAACACAAAACAGGGTGTTAAATTAAATTCATAAAATATGATAAAAACAGGGAATAGGATTATAGTATGTGAGCCACTATTAAAGGTACACACTTTGATGCCTCTTCTCACTGCATGAATTTACTGCAAATTGGGTAGGGTCCCTTTAAAGCTTTAGTCGTGAAGGGCTAGTATATCACTCTACTTCTCCCACTACGGTTAAGTGTTTGTAAAGATAAATGACCTGGGGTGGATATTTGGAGTTTGAGGACTATATACCCTGATGAAGCAATGTATGGTCCATGAAACCTTTAAACCATTATGCATTGTCAGAGGACGTTTGTTTTTGTCTTATTGTTTTGTGTTAACGAACAACATTCAGGTCAGAAACCCCTAATGGTCTGAGAGGCGTTATGGCTCAGAACAGACCCCCGTCAGTTAACTTAGTATAAGGGGCGTGCTCAACTTCTAATAGTGAATTAGGAAATCTCCTGGACAAGCAGATGAGAAAGACCCATGTCCTTTAGCTGGAACTCTTTACGGAGATCACATGGCCTTGAAAAACAGCTGCCTCGAAATAATGTCCTTTCGTGAGAATACATTTTGAAATAATGCTGGTTCTCATTAGCTTGGTTGGGATTGTCACTAGGTTGTGTGTTAGTTGTCCTGAAATAAAATAAGAATTTTCCAGCAAACCTCTATTTTTACATCCACTGCTGCAGAAGCAAGATCATTTGTTAAACATGTTGTCACAGAGAGAAGATAGTGATATTGTCTATTAGGATTTGCATTGACCCAATAACTTAAAGAAATTTAGTACAATACTATGAACTTTATTTCTGTGAATGTTGCATGAAAGAATTGATTATATTAAAGGTAATAAATAAGTAAAATGTATAAAATAAAAGCTAATGTTTTGGAAAAACTTTGTTTCAAACCTACTGTTAAAATCTATAATCCTGTTTTTAAAATGACATATTGTGACTGCTCTCCCTGCGTTATAAGAACCGTATTGACCGTATTAACCGCTTGGCACCGAAGCCCCCCAGCCCCTCCAACATCTCCTCTGCTCCCATCCAAGCCATCACTCCTCATCACTCTCCCCTCCCCTCTTTTCCTTTTCTCGCTCCCCCTCTCTCCCTCCCACATCCTCTTGGAGTGTCTCCATGTCCCATGCCGATGACTCAGCGTCCCACATGGAAACGCTTTGCTGGAGATTACAGAGATTCACATCAAAAAATGTAATCAAGTAAAATAAAAAATTAAACGCCCTCGCTAGGTAGGTACAATTTTCAATCGTTAGTTTGTGAATTAAAAACGAAGAACACAATACCAATTGATACTGTGAAGTTAAAGTTATATTATCCAAAATGTGCTTTGTAGTGCAATGAAAATGCAACATTTAGGGAAGCTATTTAGAGAGCACACACATTTCATAACATGGTATATCATACACAGAAAGATAATAAAATCAGAAAGACATATGCATGAATGCGCACTCGCACTACAAGTTGAAAGAGCATTTTCAGTAAATACTGCCCCCTTGTTTTCCCCTGCAATTACAAATATATCAACATATTCTCTACATTAAGGCTGAACTGTACAAGGATACCAGCAGTAACTTTGCATTTATATTCTTACTCAAGTCATATTGAAATAAAGCAGCAGTCACCTTTTACCTCTAGAAGTGACCTCATGAACAAGGGCCCCAGGTTTATAGTAAACATGTGCAGGCGTGAAAACCGAGCCACCTCGGTTTCTTCTGTTTACGCAACATCTATGTTTAGCTTCATGCAAGCTGTACCAGTGTTGACATTCAAATGGAGCCTTAAGTAAATTAAATAGCAATGTACAAACAACTAAATGTACACATGTAAGGTGAGTCATTTGTAGGTCATTTTCACAGATAGAACACTTTTCAATTGTCCCAATATGTGCAACATACCTCACTACAATAAAATTCCCCGTCTGTCTGCACGTGACGCTTCTCAGACATCAAAAGGTTTTCCCAGCTGTTTCAAGCCACTAGTGGCACATAATATACCCTAATCCTGCATGTGGATTTCCACATGAATCCAATTAAAAACCAAATAAAGCAATAATTTAGTACCAACACTGGTCACTTTGGTGATTCTGCTTAATTATCCACTTAATTTGCTGTTCTTTGAAGGTCTACAGAATTACCTATTATATCAAAAATTATTCCCTGGCTTTCATTGAACATATAAACCGGTTTGAATAGGTTCATCAATTCTACCTAAAAAAGTGAATAAAAAGTAAATAAAAAATAACTGGCACTAACAGCACTGAGCAAGCATGAACATGACAATCAATATTCAAAGTGCTCTGTTCTCATGTCAGACACGTAACATACGAGTGTACAGATATCTGTTAATAGTCAAGCAAAGTTTCTGGTTGGATTTAAAGCTTTAACTGGTACTGCTGTACATATGGTTAGTACTAACTGCAGCAATTACTTGGATAGTATTTATATTTCCTGAATCTGGCAATTGAGTAGCATACAACTACAAATCAGAAATGATTCCAAAAGAAAAGTGTTTTTCAGGTGGAGGACCCCTTGGCTGATCTGAAAAAAGGTAGAGGGACCCCCCGATGTTACCAGTATTACTTTGAAATGGTGTATACCATGCAAAGCCTTTTTGTAATTTCTGCCATTAACATTTTTGGAAGAAAGTAAGTTTGTGATCAAGACGACATGTTTGTGTGCGCCCATAACGTAGCCATGTCTCTGTGTGCAAACACAGGCAGTTCATCTGTAGCCTATCCTCCAGGCAAGGTGGCCTCGAAATCCGTAGATAGCGATGGGATCCAGTTACGTCCTGCTGCTCCTCCCTCTCATAGAACTATATATACAAGAACCCCCCACACCAAACACACCCACCATTTGCACACTGTTTCAATGAGCCTGCCTCCCTCGATGTGTTCACGTGCAGAAGACACAAAAACGTGACTGAGCTATATTCATCATACATACAGGTCCCTATACAGATATTTTAAACAATATACCAGCAAACAACCATTATAATAGATCTGACCATAGAGTTATATCACTGCTTGGGTGTTGGAATGGGAGCTTCTCTGATCTTTTTCATAGCCGTTCCAGCCACCCGTGTATTAATGCGTGTGTGACATCTATAGCAGAATACGTCAAAGCCAAAATAACCTAGAATGCACATTGGCATACTCACATTATTTAATATATATACACACACCTTCAAAATCATATTGATCTAATTCATATATATAAAACTGAATAATCCTTTCATTGTTTTGCATTGCTGTGTAACACTCACAGTCCAAGCATTTTACTTCCAGGAATGACATTGCTGTTTTGCTACTATGGTATAGCCTCACCACGAGACTATGCTGATCTCATGAGCTTCAGTTGAATTTCGCCATGAGAATCAGTCTGCAAAGCCTCGGAATCATTGTGAATGTGTCCGAGTAGCAACTGAATTTACCAATCAGTGTCACATTGATATCTATGGGCGTGGTATAGGTCTTCCGACTGCTAAGGATTTTTTTGAAAGCACCTATACAATATGGACGGCTTCCCAGATGGAGTTGTGATAAAAATTAATCTGGCGTGTCAGATTAACTATGGTATGCATGACAAATAAAACCTACTGTGAAAAGAAAGGTGACATTTCCCTCAACATTATACAAATAAACTGGGATCAAGACTACAGCTCTGTGTAATTTATTTATTATTATGAGAGAATCTCCGCAGTCATTCCTCACTTCCCCTTAAGTCACCATTTCAGGTCTGAAAGAGATTATTCTGAAGATAAATGTGGAGACAAAACTAATTGTAAGGTCAACCTTTGACGTCAGAGCTGACAGCCAGTGGCTTCCAGACGTGCATTCTCAGATGTGGAGATAAGAGTGCTTGCATAGAATACTAATCTTGCATGTCATTCCATTGTTAAAATGTCAAACCTACTCACATATTTTTATAGCATGTCTGGACAACAGCTCTATTTCTTAAGCTAAGACACTTTCATAACTGATTAGCCCCTGGAGGAAGATGTGGAACTGTGTCAAAGCTTCTGGTAGAGAAAATGTTATATTCAATTAGCTGTCTGTCAATATCAATTAGTATAAACAAAACACTTATAATAAAAGTTTATAAGGAATTTCATGTCAAGGTATTGTATTCCATAACAGTGATACCTATGTTGGACCAAGATCTCCTGTGAAAATTGGGAAGGTGCTTTGTGCTAAACAATTTATAGCTATATAACCTAGCTATAAAACTTGTCCCATGTTTAAATGTCACATAACATAAAAGAGGAAGGATGCCTAATAACAAAATGCTTGTTTATAGCAAATTAGGTTTTCAAAGACCAACATCAAACACAGCTCTGAGGAAAAGGAGTTCTGTATTAGAAACACATCAAAATATTTCATCAGTCAGACTTCAAACACAAAGTCTAATGATGGCCGTCTTTAGTGAAGACAAACCGGATGGAGACCAAACACATTATGCATGCCAAGGCAATTCCTGCTGGAAAATAACTGACTCCAGACAAACATCAAGTGCTACACCAGAACGAAAAAATAAATATGCTTTGTGGTTTTGGTATTGTACATAGGAATATGCTAGGCTGAAGCAAAGGAATAAAACACTCAACTGCAACTGCCTGTACAGTAGCAATACGTACATTTAACAGATGAGGCCTACTGTTAAATCGGGCCTAGTTGCATTGGACAGCTTGAAAAAAAGTCAAAACCATCGACAGTAATAACACTGTCGGTTAGATGGAAACAAGCGATATTCAAGGCAGAGAACATCTTAGGCAGTCGTGTCAGACGAAGAACATGTACATAGCCTGCAAAATCATGCAAGACAGCGTGTCAGTGGCTATGCAGCTCTAGAAAGCAGCAAGGCTTGTACCTAAACCGGTCTATAAACACATCTGCAGTGGTGTCATTCCTTATCCAACGAGGAGCAGGTCTGTGTGTGTGTGTATTATCAGTTCTCAAGAAAAGCCACGTAGTCGGTGAGTCTGGCCAGCTGCTGCTCGTTTGGAACCAACGACACAGGCGGAGGATCTGTTGAGTGACAAGAGAAAAGGTGGAGTTGGTGACGTGACGCAGGTGCAGCTGTGGTAGCACGTCCGCTGATTTCAATTATCCCTACGCCTGAGAACAGCGCCACTCAAAGGTAGTGCCGAGTATATATTTGCAGAGATGACTTGCAGGCATATTAGGAGCGTGCACACACGTAGTCACACACATGATGATGATGATGTTGAAATGTGTGATGTATAGTACTGTGGAAAAACATCTCCCCTTGGGGACAATAAACTAACACAGACAATGACAGATGAAACCATAAAACATACAGAACTAGTCAACAGTAATTCAGAAACTCCCAGACGTAATAATAGCCATCCGATCTGGCTTACATGGACAGAGCTCTGACAGGTTCAGGTACAAACATCAAATCGCAACACTTTACACTGCTCAGGATCGATCAGTCTTCTGGCACATGCACATATTAATGGGGTGTGACGGGAACGAGCGAAACAGCCACGTGGACAGCAGATGCAACCACGCTGTGGTGTGCTGATTAGACGTATTTGAGATGTATTAGAAATACATCTCAAACAAGATGTATTAGAAATACATCTCAAACAAGATGAAGGCCTCCTACCGTTAACCGTTTTCAAATGGAAATTGCGATTTGAAACAATGCGATTTGTATATCGCAAGGCATGATTTGTATAAGGGCATCTGACCCAGGTTTGCACGTTGTTCAAATTCATGCCGCCCTCCTTGTTTGACAGTCATTCTAATTAATCAGAAGTGCGCTGCTCCTCTAAGTGAATACACATGATAAATTCCCCATGGCGACGGCATACGCCCACCAGCAAATGCGTGGCACGTAAGGAAACTAATGGGAGTTTTGTGGAAAGAAGGGCTCCGCTGAGCTAGAAGCAACGCTGGAGATATTAGTCTCGAAGAAAAGCAGCACTTCGGTGAAGGCAATTTCTGGCTTGTGAAAGGTAACGTGCTGGGATGAGACATGGAGAAACAATGCAGCTAGCGTTCGGTTCACAGGACGCATTGATTAAAAGAGTAAGACACGTTGCATACTCTCATTGAAAGTAACAATATTATGCTAATACAGTAGCTAATGGTTAGCCATGTAACATCTAACTCAGACATGCTTCACGGCATTGAGAACGCTACCGTCCCTACGAGCTATTAATGTCCGTGAGCGATTGAACGCATTACCTGAAGTTATGCGTGCTGCATCTGTGTTGATATGAGCAGGCTGTCTGGCTATAGTTCATGCCGATCGCCCGTGATTCTGATCAAGATTTTGATGGCCTCTCGTGTGGTAATGCTCCATCACGTTTTAAATCTTACATATACAGTATATTTATCTTAAATCTTGACTTAAAAATAAAGAAAATTGCAAATCTGAACGCAATCTCAATATCTTTCCCAAAATCGTTCATCCCTACCACACACACAAGGACTGTTGACAAGCCCGGGGCAGAAGGGAGGCCTGATTTAATTGATGAATGACATCCAAGGGAGACTTCAGTTTGGATGGAGAGAATTGGGAAACAATTATACAAAACACAGTTCTGAGTCGTCAGCGTGTTTAGAACAACATCTAAGGGGGCCCAGGTGGTAGTTTTCAGTCGGAAGGAAGCAGATGTGGACTCTGCATGTATGGCTATAATGACAGAACTATTATTTTTATTTGATCCTTTTAACCATTTTATATTCCTTATGTTTTTCATTTGTGCATTTTCTTGTGTTTCCCCCCTCTGTGCTGCAATTCTTGTATGAAACGCAATACAAATAAAGTTTGTTATTATATGATCTGTGTGGGCAGAGATGTGCTAACCAGGCTTGGCCATAAGCATGTAGAGATAAGAGAAACGGCGCCACCTACCTGGTTTTTGAGGCATCACCATCCTGGTGTTGGGGTCTGCCTGCCAGCCTTGACTCACCACACCTACAGACAATACAACGGAACAGACAGACAGACAGTCAGAAGGAGTCAATACATTTATCTCTCGAGCTGCTGCAAACCCCTGCTGACATTTGCAAGGCCTTGCCCTGTCTGACTGAGGCATTGGATTCCCTGTGCTAAATGTGGGCTATGAGAAGACTTCACAGATACACTTATCTGTGTGAGATGTGAAAGGGTCAAGTCACTTTAAAAACCAGGAAAAAGCTTGCCAGTTTAAGTGCAGTACATTCAATTGTATAAATGTAAAGATATATGAGTTTGAGAGCAGGGAATCCTAAATGGTCCAAAAGCTTCTAAAGCAGGGTTCTCCAATCCAGGTCCAAGAGGGCCGCTGCCCTGCATGTTTTAGATGTCTCCCTGCTCCAACACACCTGATTCAAATGAATGGGTCACTTAACGAGCTATTCATGTGAATCAGCTGTGTTGGAGCAGCGGCCCTCTAGGACCAGGAGTGGGGACCACTGATATAAAAGCATTTGGAATCAGCAGCAGCTGTACATTTCCACAGATGCCAGGTGGCATTGCATACATTTTACAGAAGGGTCACACTACAGGGCATTCTAGCTGGGACATAGCTATTCCATCTCACCCTTGACTGCCTCCTCTACAGAGTAGCCCACGAAGGCAGCAAAGTCGTCAGCTGCGATAGAGGTGTATGCCTGGGCCACCAGGCTGTAGGCTCGCTGCCGGGTGCTCTCTGTAGAGACCAAGACAACAGGCAGTGTTCAACAAGTGCACTGCAGCAACAAAGTAGCACACTGACCGCACAGGTGCGTTCAAATTAGCAAACCATGACGATCATTTACAAACAAATTAAAACAGTGTTCCTGCTTGCTTAGGGTTCACCGCAAACGCTTGTACACACGAACGTCCCAGGAGGTACTTCTCGGCAAACACGGGAAGTGTGACCGTTTCAATCTAAACATTTGCAATGTATATACAAAACGCTTGTTACAAACATTTGCCTCAGTTTGTTAGTAGCTTCTACTATGAGCTTTAGCCTTTCACAAACAAAAAGGGAAGATATTCCAAAACAGTTGTCAGGGTTTGTATTGTCTGGGTGTGCACAGTTACAGTATCTCCTTTGTTTACATGCGGCAATTTCCCTTAAAAACAATATTGGGCTTTTATGTGGACAGATGTATTTACAACAGTGCTTGTTCGGATGGGATTAGTTAAGAGGTAAGGAGGACACTGTGTGGATTTGTTGGCATTAAAGCTAGATGACATACTTTACAAATAAATCAGTGTTACACACAAGTGTGATTTGGTTATGTAATCGAACTACACGTCATAAATCGATAGCAACGGGCATCCGGTAGAATTACCAGTCAGTAGAGCTACCACCAGACAGTCAAACCTGTGTGTGACTGGTGATAATGGAGGGTGAACTGATGACACAGCAGCTTGTTGCTACTCAGACAGCTATCATGTACAAAGCTCCAAGGTTGTGGCCTGTGTGTTTTATAGCCTAGCAACGGCCTGAGAGGACCAACAAACAGCCCCTGATCGCTGCAACGCTGCTAGCAGCAGTAATAACAACCAGGCTGAGGAAAGACAGCTGGGAGAGAGGTGGAGCTGCCAGCAACATTCTGCTTATAACCTGGGACTACTGAACTGTGTCGCGGTTGCTTTTAGATTTAATTAGTCAAAACCCACCATCTAGTAGGAGGTTTGGCTAAAATACAGTCAGTCAGTCTTGTTTCACGCTCTTCTTTGTGTGTTTACATGTACATTACTTAATGTACCGGATTATACAATACTCGTGCCAGACAATGACTCAACTCATTCCCAAGGTCTCCAAGCAGCCTAGATAGTTGCATATTGAGAGGGAATGGGGACTTTTCCCAAGCAATTGTTCAGGCCGGACCACCAGGGTGACCTCCGTGGGGGGTGGAAGGGTGGTATTTTTACCCTGGCCTTTTCAACGCCGGGCGCTACAGCTGACTCATATCCACAACACCACCTCAGGGTTATGGAGGAGGAACAGGAACCCACCTGCCATTCTATTCTTGGGCCGCTGGCTTTTAGAAATAGACACCAGACACCTCTCACCAGCAAAGGCAAACGCCACAGGGCTTTTATTTTTTAAATCAGGTGCCATGCCAAGTAACTTCTGCAGATCAGCATGAACAGCTCGGGACAATGTTTTTCCCACTTTAAGATACACAATTATTACTGTATTTTAAATCCCAGCCATTTGATAATCAGGACAAACATTTTGATGTATAAGGCTTCTTTATTTGGGCCTTTGAAACCAGAGCTGTGGAGCACAATACCATCTGCACACTTGTAATTCAAGCATTTATCTTCATGATACAAACATACATTAAAGCCACAAGTCTTGAATATAAAAACTATCCTTATAATACACACGGAACGGCAAGAGGAACATGTAAACAATAAAATAGACATTCACATTTATCTAGACCTAGATTAAAAACCACACAAATGTTGCATGGATGTATAAAAGTATAAAAAAAGAAAGAAAGGAGTACAAAACATTTCACTCAAAATAAGGCTAAATCCTTCTAGCCTGATCATTTCAGTTAGACCAGATTGCAACTACAGTCCCAGCCATTAACACGTAGGTTAAACACCCAGTAGGCTACCAATCAAAGTCACTAAGGAGTCCGGAACTGCTTCCCATAACCTAATCACTCTTCCTCATCTCCCTCGGCGTCTTCAAACTCGTCATCGTCGCCTGCTCCAAAGTCCATCTTGGCCAGGACGGCCTCCACGTGCTCTGTCGCCACGGCAAAGTGGTCCATCTTCTCGAAGCCGGGCTCGGGCCTCTCCTCGGCCAGGGAGCCCTTGGCCACCTCCTTGGTTTGGGCGATGAGGCTCTTGGAGGCCAGCAGGAAGTCGGCGGCCCCGCTGTGCTCTAGCGCCCGCACCGCCGTGTCCGTCAGCTCCGTGCTGGCCTGCAGCCGCTGGGTGTAGCGCTGGCTCAGCACGCGCAGCGCCGCCACCTTCTGGTCCTGCTCGCGGGCCACGCGCTCCAGCAGCAGGCCCTTGCGCTCCTCCAGCACGGCGTACAGCATGTCGAAGCGCTCCGCCAGGGCCTGCTTGGCGTGCTGCGCGTTCTCCTGCACGGCGCCGCACGCGTCCTCCATCTGGTTCAGCAGCGCCTGCAGGCGCCCGTTGCTGGCCACCAGCGCGTCGATGGCGTTGCTCAGCTCGCCCCTCTGAGTCTGGTAGACGCTGGCCAGCGGCGACACCTCGCAGTCCTTGTGCTGTCCAAACACCTTGCACATGGAGCAGGTGGGCGTCTGGCAGCTCACGCAGTAGATGTTGATGTGCTCGTCAGGGTGCTCGCTGCACATGGGTTCCGCCGTCTCCTTGGCCTCCTTGGGCTTCAGTGTCGGCTCAGAGCCGCCGCCCTCCTGCTGCTGCTTGTAGATGTCGATGATGTTCTCCACCAGCAGGTTGCGCTGCAGCCCGTGCACGCCGTGGCGGTCCAGCACCACCTCGAAGCGGCACGTGGGGCAGCGGAAGACGCCGCCCGAGAAGCGGTAGGGGTTGCGCGAGTCGTACAGGTCACTGGCGCAGCCGCGGCACAGGTTGTGCTGGCATGGCAGGATGACCACGGGCTTGGTGAACATCTCCAGGCAGATGGGGCAGCTCAGCTGCTTCTCCAGGCTCTCCATGGGGC
Source organism: Forbesichthys papilliferus (assembly GCA_025399855.1). Classification (NCBI taxonomy): domain Eukaryota; kingdom Metazoa; phylum Chordata; class Actinopteri; order Percopsiformes; family Amblyopsidae; genus Forbesichthys; species Forbesichthys papilliferus. The sequence continues at coordinate 145,476 of JAODOY010000014.1, read as the reverse complement.
TGGAGGAGCGGACCATGGAGCCTGACCTCTGGACGTCCATAGTGGCGGAAGAGCTTCCTTTTTTATAGCGGGAACCTCCCTGCGATCCTCCTTTATGTTCCCTCAGAGAAATATTCAATATCCTGTCTCGCTTCCCTCTCCCCCGCTAGCTTCTACAAGCCAGATACAAGCGGAAGGCAGGTAGTGAAGCAAGTCTACGGTTTTTGCTCTGAAGAGCAGGTATCTATTCTGGCGAGGAGCTAGCCCCGCCGTTATTTATACCGGCGCTGGCAGCTGCCGATATCTGATGCTGTCCAACCAACCAAGACACACATTCCACTCGGGCTGGCCGAGAGCTTTTCTGAGAAATATAGCCCCACCCACTGATGGCTGAACGTGTCACATGCCACAGTGTGAATCCACGTGTGAGCCACAGTGTCAACCCTGTGAAGCCTGACAATGGTACAGCAAGGGGAGGTAAACAGGCCCATGTGTCCACCGTGCTGGCCCAGCTAAGAGGGCATACCTACTGGGTAAACACCCGCGTCAAAACCACCTCGTGACATGGTTCTTTGGTTTACCAAATGGTCCTCCAGGAGTTTCTGCACAATGTTCATATGCCCATTGAAGAACAGCATGAAATATTTGTCCTTGGATATAAATAGTATATGCTTGTTACATAAGTTACCTTGCCACGCACTTTAGTGAATGGTTTCAGTGAATAAGCATTGGGTGCCAGTGACTTAAGACTACCATATTTCATAACTTCAGGAATATAAAATAAGGTAAACTGATAGAAATGTTCTACTACCAATTCAAATAATTGTATAAGTTTTATTTACAAGTATTATGTCAGTCAAACTTCTTCATGGGTTACAATACAGCACTAATGGCTGAGGTGTTGGAATAATAATAATAATAATAATAATAATAATAATAATAGCTGTTCCTGAAGATACACATGTTTTGTTTATTTATTTGCTCATTGACACGTTCACATGCTGGTACCTTGAAGAGCCTCCATGACAGGCAGGATGTTCTCAGACCACTGGTAGGCTGTGATTGCTGCGTAGATTCCTGGAAAGTCTCTCTGCCATATGCGCTGGCCTACAGCCCACAATGCTGTCAACTCAGGGTGAGCCTGTAAACAGCAAATGTTCCGATGACTCAAGTTCATGTTACACTAGCCAATTCACTGGACTATTAGTGGATTCAGAACACAGTGAATACAAAATAATTCTTCTAGAAATGTCCCATCTGATGTTAGGGTGCAAGGTTAACATAGAACATTGGTTCTTTATTAGGGTTTTGTTAAATCAATTACCTACAAGCCATATGTACTCCCAGCTGGGAACCACTGTTTTAAACAACTAGTAAATGAAGACTCTCATATACAAACAGTTGGCAATTTGCAATGGGTACACCATTATAATGTGTACCAGTAAAAAAAAAAGTGACCATGTACAATACACATTGATTGACTATTCAGATCAATTTTAAATGCTATACATTAAATGTTATATATGTATGCTTTTATATTAATAGAATCTCACTCAGCTTTTATTAATTATTCAGCCTAAAGAGTATGTTCTTACCACTTTTATTGCCTGAGGAACCCTCTTCCAGAGATATCTTGCATTATTCCTAAACAGCAGCAGAAATTAAGACGATTACAGAAACATACACTTTTGGCGCTTTTCCACTGCACGGTACCAGCTCAATTGAAATCTTCTCACTTCAGCCTACTTCGTTTTCCACTTCAGATAGCTGTTACTCAGTTGTAACTTGCTGTCATAGCGATAGCGCTGTTCAAGCCACTCCGAGCAATAGATTAGTAGGTAGCTAAAAAACAAAAATAAACATGTACCTGGTACCGGTACCATCCCAACCTCTGCCCAACAGAAAAGCAAAAAAAGCAAGCAGAGTTGAGCTGGTAAAGTGGAAAAGCGCCATTTAATAATATGAGATACCTATGTATGATAAAATGTTAATGTAAATTATAGTATTTAGATTACTTTTCATACACATGTCTCTGAACAATGGACATACAAAATTATGTGGATCATATGAATACGTTATACATTAATTATGCCATGCTGCAACACACAACTGACATAACATGAAAATGTTTCAATATTTTTGTTGTATTTGTAACAGTATTATCTAAATATACATATCATACACATGTATAGTTATAGTTATGATTGACTTACATATCATTGTGTAGTAAATACAAAGCCAGCAGCTGACCATACACTTGCGGTGTTGCGACGCCCCCTGGAGCCTGATAAAGGTCAACTGATTAGGTAAGCTTCGCTACCCAAACATAGTAACAGCAAAATAATCATGCAAAATGTGCTCAGAGCCATGCTATACTTGTTCTTTTAGCAACAGGATTAGAAACGATATATGGCTAGTATTGCGACGCCCACTAGTACACTAGTATATATTACACATTATAAAGTACAGTGCAGGGAAGTTAATGTTGATGTCAATGCATTGCCGCATTACTGTATGGCAACATTGTTTCCAAAACAGATATATTCCGGTAACTCTGAAAGAAACGTAAACTAATTTAGTAAGCATATTTATATAATCACGTGTGATTGGTACAAATAAATGATAATGACATCTTGACAGTTTAGTTTAATAAACGAAACCAAGCCAACGTTGACTAGCTAGGCAGGTAGCTTCCAAGCAACCAGGTTAGCTTGTGCTAGCCTCATAGTTAGCTGCCACATGTAATATAATTAAAAAAGAATACGTTTAACGCCAGCGCGTCAAATACAAAGTACAGTACATGGAACTCCAAGCTTACCTCAAGCTCTTGGGTTTCACATTGCTCCAGCAACTTGTCATAATTTTCTTCCATAATCACAGCAGCAGGCATGATGATGCCTAGCTGTTGCGTGTTGCGCGCGCACCCCAGTACTTCTTCTTCTGTAAACGTCAGTGAATGCATAATGGTGAATTGCTGCCCTCTACGGGACAATGCACACCGAGTTCTGTTGTTTGTACAAATCCCATTCACTGAGGGGGGTTACTAACACTAATTATTATAGTTAATTGCAATAGGCCTACCATTCATTTATACACAATAAGACAAATATAAGACACGTTTAACCAGCTTACAGTAAGTTTGTAGACTACTACTACCAGCGACCAGTGGGAGTGGATAAATGCAAAGACGTTGAAGCTACTTTATGTATTGAAGTCAAGCATTTAAAATTATGGTAAAGCTATGAAACAATACAAAAAGCTTTAGCAACGCTGATTTGTTGAAGAATAAATAGTTTCAAAATGTACCACAGCTCTACGCCCAGTAGGATGTGGCGTTTGGCCATTTTCAACAGCCCCATTAAATACAAATTACAAATGTATTTCAAATACCTATTCCATAGGCCTACATGTACCATAAATACTGCCCATCCCGGCTCGATATGCATTTTTGAATAGCATACCAAGTAATTCAGCTAAGAATTAGTAAGCATACAATAGACTACCATTGTTCTGCTTTAAATAAAATAATAAAAAATAAAGCATGAAAATCATATTCATTCAAATTCAACTTGTGAAAGTAGATTTCCCCCCAAACAATTAAATTAATCTATTTATCCAGGGTATTATAAATATAAACAGATAAACAAATCTGTCTGTTTATAACATTGGTTTTGCACTGGTTTTGAAAGTGAGGTAAATTCTTCCCATTACAGATGTGACACCCTATTAAAGAGAGTATGTCCAATTACTACACAAAAATAAACATGCTATAAAGAAGGCAGGGGTTGAGATAAATATAAAGTATCTACAATTGTCCCTAGTAGTGAAAGTGGTCTAGTCTTATTAACCACAAGCTGGTCTCACTGTTCTCATTAACAAATCTCACATTCTGTCCTCCTGCATGTTTATATAACGTGCTTAATCAAGCCATGACCATTGAAGGCCTGGGAGAATTGCTTGAGAATAGGTTGCCATATCTTAACCTAAGCACTTAAGGTGGGTCCTCATTATATTATGGGTAAATGCACAAGGTTTAACCCCCCTGATCGCCTGTTCTGTTTGAGGTATAGGCCTGTTTTACTGAAGAGTAAAATAACATGTTAAATGTTCATGACTACAGAATACAGTGAATGAATGGCGGATACAGAATTCCACTTCATGGTTGTGATTATTTTTTTTACACCCTAGGCATATTTTTTAGTTTTGTCTTTTATTTTGTAATTATTAACGTAGCCACCGGATGACAGCATTGCACCTGTTTATTGAAGTAGCTTAGGCTACTAAACCAATTTTTACCTTCCATTATAATACCCTTCATGTAAAGGCATTTAATCATGTTGTTGTGATAGGATAAATGTAATGAATGAATTATAATTTCCAAACATTGATTAAACCATATTAAAACAGAGCACCAGAGCACCCATTCACATACATTGTTGAAGAAGTTCTTTCACTGAATGCTAAATATCTGAATATCAGTTTGTTGAGTCCACAATGATTTTGGAGCGGGACTTAATGTCAAACTTGTTCAGACCCTCTGCTGGTGAATTAATAGCATATAACAATGGGAGAGAGTTTGTATAATTGAAGATCTGTAAAGAAGATATGAGCAGAATTCCTGTTTACTCAGCTCTGCTGTAAATGTTCACCAGTGGTGAGCTTTACAAATCAACAGCAAGAAGTTTGGAAGCCACAGAAATTCATAATGTCTAAAAGTCTATTTCTCTATTTTAGAACATTCACTTTGCACAGCTGTTGCACTCACTATATATTTCATTAGAATGGCATGGTGTGTGTTTGTGTTTTAAAGATGACAGAAATGGAGCAGGAATGAAAAACAGAGGTGATGTTTTAGCTAGACATTTTTCAAACACTATGTGAAAACTGGAATCAAATCAATCTCTCACAACATCCTTGTGATTCACACTATAAGCCTTGTGCCATTACACACAAAATTAATTGTCACCATTAAGATTTCAATTCCAATTAATATTTTCATAGAATAAAAATGGGTTCCTCTTTTAGCTGTAATTTAGGTCACTTTATTTATGTGACAACACCATCCATCCATCTTCTCCCGCTTATCCGGAGTTGGGTCACGGGGGCAGCAGCTCCAGCAAGGGACCCCAAACCTCTCTTTCCCGAGCCCCATTAGCAAGCTCTGACTGGGGGATCCCGAGACATTCCCAGACCAGAGAGCTTTGCCTTCCGGCTCAGCTCTCTTTTCGTCATAGTGGTGAGGTAAAGCAATTACAATACCGCTCTCGCTGCTCCGATTCTCCGACCAATCTCCCGCTCCAATGTCCCCTCACTCGTGAACAAGACCCCGAGGTACTTAAACTCCTTCACTTGGGGTAAGGACTCATTCCCCCCCTGGAGTAGGCACTCCATCTGTTTCCGGCTGAGAACCATGGCCTCAGATTTAGCGGTGCTAATCCTCATCCCAGCCGTTTCACACTCCGATCCAGTGAGTGCTGGAGGTCACGGACCATCAGGACCACATCATCTGCAAAAAGCAGCGATTAGATCCTTGGGCTACCGAACCACAACCCCTCTCCACCACGACTACACCTCGATATCCTGTCCATGAATATCACAAATTGTGTATTTTGCCAATCCTTATAACCAATGTGCTTTATACCACTGTACTTTATATGGAGTCCTTTATACTGAGTACTGTACATCTCATTAACATTTAACCCACCCTAAACATATACTGTAGTAGTGCATATCTTTATTTGCCAAGGAGACAGGGTAACTGGAGTCCCAGGTCCTAGGACTTGTGTTGAAGTGGAGAACGCATACAGTGATACTCTGTCCATCATATCTGTTCTTAACATGACAAACTCAATGAGATTGGCATCTTGCTCCATATACTGTAGCCCGCAGCTCTTACTGCTTTCATACATGTATCTTCAAATATAACATGTATAGAGGTTTATGAAGTAAAAATGACCGTTCATTTGAAATGTTTCGTTTCAGTGCGGTACATAGTGGAGCGGACAGCGCAAGTTAAAACTGCAAATGTGAAGCGGCGGCCCACAAGTTGCACTAATGCGACTACTTACAGTATAAAATTAAGTCGCACTTTTAAAAAAATGGTTGCAGTGTAGAGACCTATTTTTGTAAGGCCAGGGCAACCTCATTTTCAGAGCCTTCTCTCCAACACTTGTTGCTAGGAAACACAAAAAACAACATTAACGACTCTGTTCCAAAAGTTTTCACTGTTTTCAACTGAAGCGCCGTGAGCGCAGCACTAGTGCCCACGGTGTTTATGCACCGAGGACGCTCAGCACTGAAAGCGTTGGACTACAGGTTTTGTATTGAAAATAGGAGCTTTCAGCGCTAAAAGGCATTTGGTGGACACAGGCGCTAACTGTTATAACAAATACATTTCTTAGTAACCTATTGATGCCATATTTTCAGGTTTTTCCGAAAGCACAAAAAACTTAACCAAATTGAAATAGGCCATTGTACTACAGGGGTAAAATGAGTGGTAAAATAAGGGTAATCATGAGAAGATTATTTGAGGCAACAAAAAAAAACAAAAAAAACCCCAAAACGGATAAAAATGATGGAGAATTCAGGAAGGTGACGTTATAAAAATAAATATTCTCATAAACCAATGAAAATAAACTTGTTAAATCTAGAGAGTAGATTAATTAAATGTGTACAGTATGGTGTCAAACTGTACTAATTTGTAATATACGTAAATAATGACAGAATCACATATTAATGTATACTATATAAATAATGTAATATCTTTATTTTGATAATAAGCATATTATATATTCTAATGCAGAGGTCTTCAACAGGGGGTCCAGGACCCCTAGGGGGTCCTCAGAGCTACTGCAGGGGGTCTTTCAAATGATTTGATGCCAAACATATGCTTTCCTTTTTTGCATGGAACTATAGGCCGCCCTATACATTATTGTTGGCCAGGCAACTAAATATTTATACCATATGTAATCTCTGTGTCCCTGTTTCAATCAGCCAAGGGGTCTTCCTTTGCCTGAACACATTGAAGACCTTTGTTCTAATATATAGCTAACAGCTGTAGATCATTTTGTAACCCAGTTATTACATTTATGCACAGACACACACAAGATCCACAGAAAGCGGGATCCAAAGATGGATCTATACATTTTATTTGATAGTAAGCAAGCAATCATACAATAGTTACCTCATCTAAGGTTTGGCCCTGACCTCAACTTGACTTAAACCCCCAAGGTCATAAATCCATAGATGACATTTCTATTATTTTATTTATCTTGTAATAAGGAACGATTACCCAACCAGGTCACTCTATTTCCTTCTCTACTGCTAAAGCTAAAGGATTAGTGTTGTAATTTTGTCTTGTGATCTGTGCTAAATTAATCTTATCTCTCTGTGATAAGTGCATCTTATCTCTCTGACAAGTTACGTTTACATTAAATAAATATATGTGTCATGTGTTTGTCATGTACAAACACATACTTCAGATGTCCTATGCAAACTTTATTTATGTTAAAGCATTGTAACATTTATTACATTTATATTAAAAAAAGTATAATGCCACACCGCACTCTATTTGAAACATTTCATAATACAATTAGAATGATTTATAATGTAACCATATAATCTGCCATTTACTTCCATTGTTTTCCAAAAATGTTTCTGCAAAGACGATTGCGTCTCTTATGGCTTACGTATCATCTATTTAATACAATTAAGTTAAATTGACTGTTGCTTAGCCTTAAATAATCCAACAACACACTGGTATTGGACTGTATTCTCAGGCTTTTAGATAAAGTAACCTGAGAATACACTAATAATATTATTATTGTAAATACTACTACTACTAATAATAATAACAATAATTATTATTATACACTTAATTTGTTCATCAGGACCACATCATCTGCAAAAAGCAGCGATAAGATCCTTAGGCTACCGAACCGCAACCCCTCTCCACCACGA
>JAODOY010000014.1:70884-130568 GCA_025399855.1 Forbesichthys papilliferus | reverse complement strand
ATATGTATATCATTATATGTATATATCATTATATGTTTATATCATTATATGTATATAAATGGTATATATGATCTTGCTCTCTTGATCCCTCTAGTGTCCAGAGATCAGTGTTTCAACTGGCACTGTCCTTAGCACTCTGTCTGAACACTCAGGTACACACACACGCACACACACAGGCATGTACACACACTCTTGTCACATTATGAGTGTAATATCCCTCCTGTCCTGCAGGGGCTGCTGTGGAGGGTGTTCCAGGGTGTCTGCAGCTGACAGAAGATGATCTGAAGACCAAGAAACTTGACCCCAAAGAGGTTTGTACCATACAGAATGAAAGTTGTTAGGCTACATATAATGTTTTATTATTTGTTATGATGAGTCCATTATGGAGCTGATTGAATCACCAACACCAACACTGAAGATCTGTCCAATCAAATGCCTCGTCTGGGTTGATTGTATCACCCCCCTTCTTCCTTCTTCCAGGTGGACAGGAACCTAAAGGAAAGCTCAGATGAGAACCTCATGCAGCACTCAGAGAAGCAGTTCACCTGCGACCCGCTGGTCTCTACGACGACCAACCTGCTGTACCCGCTTAGGGGCCCCGGTCCAGCCGCCACCGAGCCCAGACCCCTCCCGCTGCCACTGCCCAAGCAGCAGAACCTTCCCAGGAGACCCAGCACCCTTCCCCTGGGCCGGCCCCGCAGGGCAGAAGCCCATAAGGCCAACGCCAGACAGGTACCTCGTCAGTTAATGCTCTTTAATGCTCTTTACCATTATAATAAGTCAGTTAATGCTCTTTACCATTATAATACGTCAGGTAATGCTCTTTACCATTATAATAAGTCAGTTAATGCTCTTTACATTATAATACGTCAGTTAATGCTCTTTACATTATAATAAGTCAGGTAATGCTCTTTACCATTATTATAAGTCAGTTGATGCTCTTTACCATTATTATAAGTCAGTTAATGCTCTTTACCATTATAATAAGTCAGTTAATGCTCTTTACCATTATAATACGTCAGGTAATGCTCTTTACCATTATAATACGTCAGTTAATGCTCTTTACATTATAATACGTCAGTTAATGCTCTTTACATTATAATACGTCAGTTAATGCTCTTTACCATTATAATAAGTCAGTTAATGCTCTTTACCATTATAATACGTCAGGTAATGTTCTTTACATTATAATAAGTCAGGTAATGCTCTTTACTATTATAATAAGTCTGTAACAATGCTTCGTCTTTTTGTAAATATAAAATCTTTGGTGACATCCTCTGTCTCCCAGGTGGAGACGGGTGTAGCCAAGATGAACACGGTGATGGTTGCCGTGGCTGCGGAGCCCCACGTGGTGACCATGGTGTCCAACAACCAATCGGGAGGGGGTGTGGCCCTCGGGAGAGTTGCTTGCACGGCGGTTGGCCTGGTGACGGGAGGGGGTAGGACCAATCCTGCGGGGCCCCAGGTGGATGAGCGGGAGGGTGAGATGGAGGTGGAGGGGGAGCGGGGCCTCCTCAATGCCAGCCCTGATGAGCACCAGCCGCTCCTTGCCAGCGACCAGCTGGCTGCTGGGACCAACTCCAACAACAACAACAACAAGCCTCCGCCAGGGTTAGAGGTCGCCTGCAGGGGGCAGCACACTCCTGCGGCCCTGGAGGAGAGGCTTCCCAGCCCGGGGGCTCCTCCCGACACCCCCCTCTCCCCTCAGCAGGGCGTAGGATGGGGAGCTGGGAGACCCAGGGAGCCCAGGATCAGGAGGCTGGAGAGGCCCAGCTCCCTGGACCTCTCCTCCTCCACCTCCTCCACCTCATGCACCTCCTGCACCTCTTCCGCAGGTGAGTCTGCAGCTCACTGTGTCCTGCGAGGCATGGGATGCTCTCTGTGTGTCACATGTTCTGTTAGGAAAAAAAAAGCATAATGCTATATTATTCACAAAATGTTCACTAACTAAGAAGAACCAAGGTAGAATTAGCATTTTCTGGGACTCACAATGGGTTATGGGACGAGCAGTTTCTTCACTATTACAATAAGTTATGCCTTTGCTTTTTTGCGGTTGGATTAGAGATGTGTTGCTTAGCTGGATGGCTTGGTTCCAGGCTGAAAGCTCTAATACAGTATTAGTGGCTCTTTATGAGCTATTACAGTATTAGTGGCTCTTTAGGAGATATTACAGTATTAGTGGCTCCATATTACAGTATTAGTGGCTCTATATGAGCTATTACAGTATTAGTGGCTCCATATTACAGTATTAGTGGCTCTATATGAGCTAATACAGTATAAGTGGCTCTATATTACAGTATTAGTGGCTCTATATGAGCTATTACAGTATTGGTGGCTCCATATTATAGTATTAGTGGCTCTATATGAGCTAATACAGTATAAGTGGCTCTATATGAGCTAATACAGTATTAGTGGCTCCTTATTACAGTATTAGTGGCTCTATATGAGCTAATACAGTACAGTCTGTGTGTGTGTGTGTGTGTGTGTGTGTGTGTGTGCAGGCGTGCATGTGTAATCATGTTGTTTTGGTGTGGGAAGGAAACTCCCCATTTGGGTAATAGTTGCTGGAATGTTGGAATTCAGCTGGAGACACAAGATAAGCGAGTACCTCACTAACTGTACTCACGTGACACCGTGTGCGTGCGTGCGTGCGTGCGTGCGTGCGTGTGTGTGTGTGTGTGCGTGCCAGGCGGGGACAGCTCCACCAGGGTGTCGGGGGAGAAGATCAAGCGCCGCATCAAGACGCCGTACACGCTGAAGAAGTGGCGTCCAGCTTCCTGGGTCGTTTCCACGGATACCAGTCTGGACATGGAGTTTGAGTTCAACACCGATCACCGCGGAGCGGGAATCAACCAATCAAAATCCAGCATGGCTGTTTTCCTGATTGGTAGAGGTGCCACGGCGACCTCTGACCCCTCCAGTCTGACCTGCCTCTGAACCGCCCTTCCACCCCCCCCCCCACCTCTCGATGTCTACTGTTGTCGTTACCTCCGTCCTCCCCCTCTCTCCCAGCCAACCAGCTGTCTTGTTTTGGTCTCCTCGGGAGACGGGCCTGCTGCAAGAGTTGTGATTGGTCGGTTCCACCATGCTTAAGGCAAGCATGCTGGCTCCGCCCAGTGACCCATGACCCTCACTGACCCTGTGTACATTGTGTGTATCTCGTTAGTGGGACCCCCTATTTTAATCTGAATGAGTCTGGGTGCTCTCTGGGAACCGCTGAACTCAAGGTCACTTGGAGGTCAACCTTCCCCTTGACCAATAAGAGCTATGGGGGCGTCCGAGCAGGATGAAGGATAACATGGCTGGCTGTTGACACGTCTGAAAAGAAAGAAAAGGAGGTTGTTAGCATGGACTAGCCAGCCATGGTGAATGCATCTCTGTTCTAGACCCAATGTAATCACGTGTGATTGGACAGGAACGTGGAACCAGTCAGTAGCTTCTCTGGTCACATGACAACATTTCTGGGTTCCTCTTCAGGGGTGTTATGTTTTGAATATGTGCTCTAAACCCTAAATCTATCTATGCAGTCGCCTTAAAACTCTTCCTCCGTACGTTAGCTAAACATGCTTTGGGTTTTAAATTCTTGCAGTTTTACTTTGCACTATCATTTCAAATGAATGCTAATGTGCTGACATCTGCACTTCCTCAAACAGCACAACTCTTGAGAGCTTTCTCACAGTGGTCCTGTACATTTCATAAGAATAGCTGCTTTTTGCTATTGTCAATCATTTGACCATTTACTTTGCAATGTCCTCTACTAGTGGATGTACATGTTTGTTTGTTTGTTTGTTCTGCCCCTTTATGTCATCTACGTTTGTTAGGTTATATGTGGAGTAGGGGCATATTACTTGTCATGTATCATGTAACAGGATGCACTTATAATATTAATATATATTCAGTTGCAGTGAGGAAATGAGATGGCGTTGATTTTGGTAACCATGAGCACCAAGGAAGGATGCAAGCATTTCTGTGTGCTTTATGGTCGGGTCAAGCAAATGTGGGTAACTCCACATGTCAATTTCTATGATTACCACCATGTTAAACACAAACCATTACTCTCAGAGTTGCAGTGTGGTTGCACAGGATGGAGGATGCTACAATGCTTTCTCCTGTGTAGCATTCATACGTCTGTCTCTGCACATCAGAGAAATCATTTTTAAAATGCTTGTCATAACTTATTATATTAGTCATGTATATGTGTATGGCACCTAATAGTTATACTATAGGACTATATAACCATATATCTTGTCAGTTTAGATCTGGCTAAAGGAACATTGTTTATTAAATAGAGACAGAACAACCTCTGTTTAATGCTCCGGCTGAAATGAAAACCTGGTTTATAATTTTTGTATTTTTAATGTCTTGTACTGTACTACTTATGGAGGACATATTGTTACCATGAAAACTACTCTAGTACAAAAGGGTTATGGACTGTTACTATGGCTACCATTTTATACTGTAGAAAATGAATCTCGCAGTGGCTTGGGTGAAAGGACTGGAGAAGACCACATTTCCCAGGGTGCCCTGCTCATACTATGAGTTGTAATGGCTCTGAATGTGTTGTCTCCCTCGTGTGTTGTGTATGTATTGTAAAGTAGTGTACATGCGCTGTGTAGTATTCACCCACCACTCACTGTCCATACGTTATATCAAGGGTTGCTTGTAACACCTTTTTACGCCAACAGATATGTCATGTTTATGAACTCTATTAGACATCAGATATAGCTATTCATTGTAGCATATTTTAAGTAGTGCTTACAGAGGCTGTATTAAAGCCTTTATATGTTTGAGCGTACATTAAAATCGGGCTGTTCATTCCCCCACAGCGAGCTGTAGATGTGTTTCAGGTGTGGACCCTCTAAACCGGAAGAGAAACACACCCAAAAGATTTATGTTAGTGTGTTTCTCTGTGGGGTTCTGCCTTCATACTACGTGTAAATCTAGACCATAATACTCACCTCCACCAGTCACTATGGTTGTTAATGCACCATCCTGGTTATTGTTAATACTTTCAGTACGCTATGTACAGTAGCATACATGCACGCATACAGTCCTGCCCATTTGATCCTGGTTTATTAGATTATATTGAAGACATTATGCTCCAGTATTTTAACTGTTTAAGACAAGTGAAAGATGGCAGTTGGTGAGCTGACCATATTCCACCTGCTGCTGGTGTAGCTTCACTTGTCTTAATAACATGAGGAACATACATACACATGGTCTCTCATGAACATATTTGCTCTTATGTACATTTGCAAAGGTCCTGCAAACAGACAGAAAGCATCTGATTTAAAAACAAACATAAAAACCAATGTATGGTACAGTAGGAACACAAACTTATTGTAAAAATGAAGTTAAGTTGCTAAAAGAACACCTGCACTACCGTTTGCCCTAGCAAGGTCATCTTCTGTATAGCCTCAGACAGAAGACAGCAGGGGGGGGGCTGTGTGGTTCAGGAAGGGGCATAATGCACTACTTTCATGAATAAACTAAAAGTTTTAAAGGTATAGTCAGCAATTGTAAGCGAATGCACTTTTGGTCATATTCAGCTAATATCTTCTCTGCTATTCTGTGTGCAAACTAGAACCATACTGTTTCCTTTTTTAGGTTTTTGTTTTTGATAGAGTTCAAATATCAACAACATTTCTCCAGAATGACTATGACTATGTATACCCTTACGTGGACCTGAGCTACAGTTTTTAACCGGTTTAACAACTTAACATGTCAAATGATGGTTGGAAAAAAGAGCACGTTCCTTTATATATATGTAGCCTGAAAGAAAACAAGTTACAAGTGCAGTGTTGTGATCAGTTGGACCAGAGCCAAGACCAGAAAAAAAAACCTGCTCCTGACCAGACTAGATGGCGCTGCCGTGCACACACACACACACTCACACACACACACAGTGGTTTGCAGGCTGCATTAGCAGACACTTGCTGTACAACCCCATATTACCTCTCCCAATAAACATCCTCCATGGCTGTAAACGTCGAGTGAGGGTGTTATTTCATCGGAGGGAGTGTGTTGGATGGTGACCTGTGCTGGTTAATGCAGAGCTATCAACTCAGTACAACGATAGTATTTTACCCACTTGTTGCTGGGAGGGATGACAAAGGTGCTGTTTTCTTGTGTATGGTATTGTGCTGTGTTGTATTCTTGCATTTCTAACAGATTCTGGTGAACCGGATGACTTTGTGGCCGATGTAGCCTGCAAGATGGAAGATGATGAGATCTCTGTTGGTGTAAGGTCAGGTGCTGTTTTGTTAACCACCATCAGCTGTTCTTTCTCCGCTGTATCCAAGAAGTCTGCCAAATAGTTACTGGCATCATCCTGGTAGCTCCCAGACCTGACGGAGGCGAGGAACTGCCCGACAGATATTATTCTCAGCGCGTGATGGAATTCCATTGGAGTTGGGATCTGATTTTTTGACGTCAAACAGCTGAATGTGTTTTCAAGGCAATCTTGTGTGAACCTCGACGATAACACAAACCTGTGTCCATGTGCCTACATCTCTTACTGTATGGCCAAAATTGTTGTTGCCATTATCACTCCTGTTTGAACAAGCTTCCAAAATCCTTTTTGTCCAATCTTTATTCCACGGAACAGATGGATGATGTCCAGGAGAAAAGTGATGGCCTTCTGACACTCCTTCATTTTGAGCTTGCTCAGGGCTGTAATTGGATGGTATGATGACATAAGATCAAACCAATGATTAACTTGCTCCAGGAGCCAGGCTGTATTCCAGTAAACCAGAGGGTGGTTCTCTTGCTGCACCATGTATTTCAGCCCAGCACTTGTTGCTTTGCTGAACACGTCTAGAGCAGGACCAACTTTCATCTTATCAAAGTGACTTGGCTCAATAGCTGTAGCTGATGGAAGAGGAGCTATTTTTAATGCCATCCCTTGAAAGGCCTATTAGTCCTTAATAGGGGCCACCAAAACCTCAGAGTGTAGGCTCCTCTTTTGCACCACAGGGCGATGCACAAAGACTGTGGGAAAAGCATCTGTTCTCAGCCTAGTCTTGCCTGTTTTAGTCCTGACAAACTGGTCTGCCTCAAAATGTGCCTGCATACACAGAGTGGTTGAATGCTCAGTATTAGGGAACACTAACACTAACTGTATTAACTAGGGACACATGCTTGACATAGGCTACACCATAACTATACAGGTAAGCTTACATTTTTAAATTTTTTATGTAATGCAACTCTGCACTCATTGCAATCATAATTACAAACATGTATAGACCTGTCACCAAACTGAGAACATATTATCACATCTACATTTAAACTAGCCTAATATAAATATATTTGGAAACTGCGTTTGTTTCCACGCATGATTCTCTGGCCACTGTTGTCATCTCTCTTGTGTTCATATCAATTTATTATCGGGGTGAAGTCAAGGCAATTGGTGTGAGTAGGCAAATTGTTTTGTTTGGTATTGTATTTGGAGTTTATTACACTCAGTCACAGATAAAGCCTAAATTACAAAGATCTCCCAAGTAAAAACAATAACGAAACAAATTATTTCCATAGTGCTGAAATCATGCTTTATTAAATCAGTAATTCATAAAACTCAAGGAGGATAATAAATACAATGCAATTCTACAACAGGTTATTAAAATCGAGGTGCAGGGTGTATAGCCTAACACTAGTGTTTCGCTATCATTTCACAGAAGATGGCATCACTGTGGCACGTTGGCTTGCTGACGACCCTGACTAGAGACAAGGTGAAATAACTATAAACTAAAACACGCTCAAACACACAACACGTTACAATCCTCCAAGAGATGGCGCCGCTTCTGCAAAGGAGGCCGGGATGTTGACTCATATTTTTTTTAATGTATTTATATATATATTTAATGGCAAGGAGATGTTACTTTCTGAAAGTCAACCCAACTGTCCTTTGCCAGAAATGGCGCACATTCATACAGCCTGAAGCCCGGGAAGCAGGCCGCTCGCACCCGGGGACGTCTTCAAAGTGGCGGTATGACACAGTCCGTCTGAGCACAAGGCCAGGTTGCCCTGCTTGCGTGAGGGTAACGCAAACAGCACTCGGGGCCTTGTGGTGGAGTTATGCTCCATAGATATACTGTGATAGGCTACTTCACGCACGTGTTTGCGTACTTAAATAGAACATTGTCTCTCTGATTACTGTATTCATCGTCAACAGGGAGCCTCTCTACCTGCTGAGGCAATCTTTGGACTTCAACGTAACGTTGAGGCACAGTGTTTAGTTTCTACGTTTTCCAGGGTATTCGTTTCATACGAAACTTTCTCCTGTTAAAAGATTTCATTGCTTTTGTTTCAGTTAATATTGTCATAAATAACAATGCATACATTTTCCATAACCGTTAAATTCGGCTATATACATTATGTACATGTCACAGAAAAATGGATCAAAAATCCTAAGTCATTATTATCAATATGGCACATTTTATAACAACTGTAGACTTTAGTTTGGCATAAATTAATGTCAAGTTTGGTACAAAAATATTTCATATTTACAAGAACAGAAATCCAGGTCTTTATCAAGTAAAGGTAATTTTTGCAAATTCAATAAATAAAAAGAATCTGGATGAGGGAGGGGGAATAAACATTAACTCGCTACGTTTCCTTTGTTGTCCCCATCAGTTTGCTCTTTACATGGACCGAATGTGAACATTGACAGTGGCCGAGGCGGAGCCAAACTCATTGGACAGCTTGAGGGTGTAGGCTCCCGCATCGCCCTTCTTCACCGCCGAGATCACGAGCGTAGAGAGCTGCGCCGTGTTCTCCACGTGGAATCGCCCCTCCCCGTCCGGCAGGGTCCGGCCTGAGTGGACCCACTGAATGGAGGGAGCTGGGTCTCCGGTGAACCAGCCCGCCACCGCTAGGCTCTTGCCTGGCTCGGCACTGATCTCCTCGGGCAGATCTTCGATCTTGGGAGGGGTGCCTGTGGGGCAAAGGCAACAGGTGTTACGTTACGTTACGTCACGTGCGGTGAGGTCTCTGGGTCTCTTCACACAAATACCAAATTACCAGTTCACACTGACAAGACACACACTTCATTGTACCACTGTTTTGTTTTTGAAGCGTGTTTATAGCCACGTGCAGTCCAAGCTGATCGTGTTCGGAACTGTAAAGTCGCCAGCGTGCACCTTGGCCTATGCCTAAGTCTCACCTTTAACCCCGGTGGTGAGGGCCCTCAGTGAGGACGAGGACTCGACATGTGAGTGAGCAGACATTTCCACCACTTTGCTGCTGGAGCTCATGGAAACCATTGACTCAGACATCACTGCAGACATGCTAGTTGCTGACATGCTGTCAAATGAAACCTCGGCTGCAGCCGAAAGTGTGCTGCTGAAACGGGCAGCCTGCATGGAAGCGGCTTCCAAACGAGAGGCTGAGAAACGTTCCTGCATGCTGGCAGCACCAGTAGAAGCTCTTTGCTCCATTATAATCATTTTTGGTGGTTCTTCAACAAGAGCTGAGGATGCAAATGAAAAGCACACGACATTCAATATAATACTCAATGGCTCTGTTGTTTGGTCCGTGTCTGTGTGGATGTTGTGTGAGTGAGGTTGTTGAAGTCCCACAAGCGCTTTCAGAATTCAACAACTTTGAAATGCTTCATTGTCATATTTCAAATGTCAATGAAACTGAAAGGGAAAACACTTTGGCATCCAAGGCAAGACAGTTAAACACAATGCAGGACATGTGTGTTCAATGAATGCAGTGTTTACTTACTGATAACATGGAGGGAGCATGTTGCAGAGCACTGTCCAAATTGATTCTTGGCTTTTATTGTGTATTTCCCACTGTCTGCAACTGTGGCTTCACATATTTGTAATGTGTACACATTCTTGGAACGGCTCAGCCTCATGTTTGACGTCACAGAGACCTGCAAAGAGAAACGGGCAATGTCAAGGTTCTAGCATTTATTGTGTTGATTATAGTTTGAAAGTGTGTTTGTTGTTCCAATGACACAACCTCTTGACTAAAAGGTTTAACCTTGGTTTAATTAGACCTACTGAGCAGAATTGGAACTAACACTAATACACACACATGCACTTCTAATCATCCGTGTTTGTGTGTGAATGAAAAACTTGGCAGGCGATGGACCATCACGAAATTCATAATCAAAGTCTCCTCATTTCCATCCTGCCTCACTAAGAAAACTACAGCAACCACCACCACCACCACCACCAAAAAGCTGGCATACGTACGATCATGTTGTCTTTCAGCCACTCCACGTCGGGGGCTGGCTCTCCGGAGATCTGGCAGGTGAGTGTGACATCCTGCCCCTCATTCACATTCTGGGACTTGAGCTGCACCAGGAAGCACGGAGCTCCAGACTGCTTGGCCGCAACTGCCGTGTCAAAGTGGCACTTGACCAGGCCGGCGTCAGTCGTGGCTTGACATGTGACGGTGCCCTGCTCTTGCTGGCCCACCGCCTTGATGGTCAGGGTCTGGCTGCCTCCGGACACGCCATACCTGTACTGCTCTGAGTTGGCCAGGTCCACACCGTTCAGGATCCACCTGACGTCGGAAGCCCCTGGGATGCTGGCTCTCAGTGTCAGGGACTGGCCCTCGGCAACGGACATCTGGGTGCGGGAGGCCTTCACCTCCTGCGTATAAGACTGGACTTCCTTGTGGACGATTTCCTCTTTCAGAACTTGCTCTGAGACTTCGGTTTTTGCAGTAGCGGAGCCTAAAGAGGTGAAAGAATACAACATTGTTTAGTGTCATTGATCCCACTTCATCAGTAAGGGAATGTCAGGAAAACGGCATCTACATACCCTGTACAGTGACTGTGCAGCTTGTGGACACTGCTCCAGCGCGGTTAGTCGCAGTGCACTTATACACTCCACTGTCAGAGACCTCTGATTCGTAGATCTCAAGATGTGCTGAACCAAACTCCTCAAAGATCTCATATTTTCCACCCTGAGAAAGAACCTGAAAAACCAAATTGTATTTATTCACATACAGTTGTAAATTTCATGATAGCTACAATTTAAGGTGATTCACAGTTGACTATCAATTAAGTAATGCATTACCTTTCCATCCTTCATCCATGAGATTGCAGGTTTGGGTTCTCCTGTCACCTTCACGGTTAGCTTGATGATAGAATCAATGGTTGTTGTGACATTACTCAGCCCAGCAGGGAAGACAGGCTTCTTTTCGAGAGGCGGTGACATCACACGTTTAGGGGATTTGATCGGCGACATCACCCTTTCTCTCTCAGATGGGGTAGGGGACATGGCTGTAGGTGGAGACTTTACTCTTCTAGGTGATTTAATGGGCTCAGGAGACTTGAACCTCCTGGGAGAAGTGATTGGCTCAGGAGACTTGGCGAGAGGGGACTTGGCCTCTGGAGAGGTAATCCTGGAGGCAACTTTCTCTCTAGATTCAACTTTCCGGACAGTCAGAGTGAAATGGGCCTCCTGCTTTCCTCCAGCATTCTCTACCAACACCGTGTAGCTGCCTTCATCTGACATCTCAACGGTGGAGATCTCAAAGGTGGAGCTGTGCTGAGTAGACACAATGTGGACGCGTACAGAAGAACCAATGGCGGCTCCTTCACGCATCCAGGTGATAGCAGGTGCTGGCTCTCCATCAAACTCACACTCAAATCTGGCCAGAGCCCCCTCTTCCACGGTGATAGACTGTGGCTTGGCTGCAATTGTGGCAGGAATGCCAGCCCTTTCCTCCACAACAACCGTGGTGGTCTTCTGAACTTCCTTCACAGTTTCCTTTACCTCTGTCACTTCTGTCACAGATTCCTTCACAGATGTTTTAGAGGAGGACATGTGGTACACCTCTGGGGTGGTCATCTCAGGTAGATGTGAGGATGGGGGCTCTTCGTCTCTGCGGAATGAGGAGAAGGCAGCATATTCTGACCCGGCAACATCCAGAGTGGCATAGTCGGCAGTCTCTCCCTTGGTATTCTTGCACACCACGCGATAGGTGCCTGCGTCCTCGGTCACGCAGTCAGTGATCTGAAGCGTAAGGACTCCGCTCATGTTGGTCATTTGGTATTTTGTGCCCTGCTGGATCTCCTTTCCATTGTGGAACCATGTGATCTCAGGTTCAGGTTTGGCCTGGATGTTCAGAGTGAACCTGGTACTAGAGCCGTATGGCACGCGGTGCGAACGCATCCTGATGGTGATGCGTGGGGCATGGTCCAGGCTGAAATGAGCCTGGGTCACCACCTCCACTGACCTCCTCTCTGACCTCAGTGCCTGTTTCCTCTCTTCATACCTTGACATGAAGTCAACTTTGGGGAGGGTCACTTCCGCTTTGGCGGCTTTCTCAGGGGTTGGAGCTCTCCTCTCCGCCTCGGGTATCTTCTTGATTGGTTTAGGAACAAAGGTGGACACAACAGAAGTCAGGTGCTCAGATTCAACGGCCTCTGAGAATTTGGAGACAGAAACAGCGGCCTCCTTTCTCAAGACTTTTGTCTTCTCTTCAAACTCAATGCGCTTGAGCTCGCTCTTATATGTGCTTATTCTCTGAGCCGTGGTGTGTGGGCGTAGCAACTCCTGGTCCTCTTTCTCCTCATGAACCATCTGCTTCTGTCTGGGAGCCCTGTATGTGGTCTTGTCGTGGCGCTGGCGCAGCTCAAGGAAGCTCGGACCGGCCTCGTACTTGGACGGAATACGATACGAGTCGTATCTCTTGGCTTCCTCTTCTTCCTCTTCATCTTCTCTGTGAACCCTTCTGGGGGAGGCGGGCCGCAGGGCAGACAGCTCAAAGCGAACGGGGCTGAGGCTCGGGGGGGAGGCCGAGTAGCCAAGCTCCAACTCTTCCTCTAGGCGAATTCGAGCTTCCTCTGTCCTCTTCATCGACAGGTACTCGTTCACAGGCAGCAGCAGCTCCTCATCAGAAAGATCACCCAGGGACCTCCTGCGGATCCTGCGGAAGGCCTCCATCTCGGGGGAAGGAGTGCGATGCCTTGCCGGCCTCACTGTTTCTAGGTCATCCTGAGTCATGGATGGAATATTCCACCTGGGCTTATACTGGTCTCTGATCCTAGGTAGGGGCACCTCATAGAACTGATCCCACCTGGAGAGCCGAATACGTTTCATTCTCTTCTCCTTTATCTTATCCATGGGCTCAGGGAACTCGTACTGATCTCGCAACGTCTTGTACCACTTCATGTCAGAGAACGGCTTGAAGTGTTTGATTTCATAATCCTCCTCCAGGGCAGCTGGGTTGATGACACGGGGAGCAGGGACATCATACGGCATACGCAGCCGCTTCTCATCTGCCCTCCTCTTCTTCTCCTCCTTCTCTTTCTGTATCTCTGCCTCCGTCTTTTCACCCTTCTTGGTCGTCACGGCAGGTTTGAACATAGTCGCAGCCTCCCTGATGGCTTGCATGGCCACAGGCGGGAGAGGCATGACTTCGGTGCCGGCTAATATTTGGGACAGTCTCACCTTCTTGTCTATTTCTGCCTTCACAGCAGCCTTCTTCTTGTCCTTCTCACTCAGTTCCAACTCCTTCTTCACATGAGTAACACGCTCCACCTTCAGGGTTGCCTGGCAACTGGCAGAACCTGCAGAGTTGGTAGCAGTAACCCTGTACACACCGGAATCTTCGGAGAGCGTGTCTTTCACATGTAGGATGAAGTAATCCAGGCCCTCGTGAACAACCTCAATAGATGGACCGAAGGCCAAAGGTGTGCCGTCTTTCTCCCACTTCAGTGTCGGGTGACCAGACACTCGAATCTCAAAGCGCACGTTCTGTCCCTCCCGGCACTCAACGTTAGCAAGCAGGCGTTTGAACATGGGCCTCAGGGTGGTGTCGCCTGGTTTGGGACGAGGTACCACAGTCAGACGAGCTTTGCAGCTGTCGTCGCCATACCTGTTGCGGGCCACAACGCTGTACTCTGCATCGTCGTCTTTATCAAGGCTGTGAATAATAAGTTGGTACAGACCCTTGTCAGTGAGGAACGTGTATTTCTTGTCATCAAATCCGGGGATGAGCTTCTGTCCGGACTTGTGCCAAATGACACGAGGCTCTGGGTGCACAGTGATGGTGACGCCAAAGCGCAAATCTTCCCCGATGTAGGCGGTGCGGTTGACAAGAGGCAAGGTGAACTCGGGAGGCTTCTGAAGCATTCTGGCAGTGTCAATTCTTCGCTTGGTCTTCTTCACCACACGAGATGTGAAGAAATCGCGGTAGGATCTGACACCACTGACAAAGAGCTCTGCGTAGGCGCTATCCTCACCATACTCGTTAACAACCTTGCATCTATATGTGCCATCATCTGCTCTGGTGACCTTGCTGAAGGTGATAACAGCCAGACCATCTTCATACTCAATCTCGTACTTGCTACCAGCTTCAAGCTGTCTGACACCGCAATACCAAGTTACCTCAGTGGTGCTGTCATAGTTCTCAATGTTGCAGATGAACTTGACACTGTCTCCTTCATTCACAACTGAATGAGCAATTTGTCCTGCCAGAGGACCATGCTCAAATGGAGCAATCTTGACCTTGGCAACAAAGACTCCTCTTTGCGGCCTGATTGAGCCACCACTGGCCACACGGGCTACAGAGACAACTGTGCTCCACTCCTTCCTAACCATGGTCTGGTAGTATCTCTTGTGTCTGCTGGTGTTGATCATTCTGGTGCTGATTTCCTCTGCAGGCTTCTTAAGCCAGGGATGCTCCAAAGCCTCTGCGGCAGTCATGCGGTGCCTGCGTTCCTTGGTAATCAGACGATCTGTGAAATCCAATGACTCAACACTGACCTGCTTGAACGACTCGTCATCGTAGCTGTAGGCTGCACTGGAGATGTTGTCAATCATCTGCTGGGTAGTTTCAGCAATGAAAGGATTGAGGCCGGTGAGAAGCACGTAGGCAAGGACACCAACAGACCACATGTCAGTCACAGTGCTAACCATGTCACACTGGTGAATCTCAGGAGCAGCATACTCGGCAGTGGTGTACTGGACTTTGATCTGTTCTCCAGGAGTCAGGTGTCTGGCCTGGCCTAACTCAATAATCTTCACATTAGAGCTGGTTCTAGTGGTGTAAACAATGTTTTCAGGTCTGATGTCCAAGTGTCCGTAGCTTTCAGCATGCAGGAACTCCAGAGCTGAGCAGATCTGTCTGATGTAGTTGACAATCTCACGCTCATTTAGCTCAAAATCAGGCATGCTGAGACGCTCAAATATGTCAACGCCGGAGAGGAATTCATAGATCATCACCAGCTCCTCTGGGCTGTCGAAAGACTCGTGGAGCAGGAGGAAGTTAGTGTGCTTGACAAGGTTCAGTGTTGCAATTTCCTTTTTCACAATGGTTTGGTCTGCACCCCTCACCTTAACAAATTTAGCCATGTAGGTCTTTTCAGAGCTGATCTCAACACAGCGGTGGACAATGCCAAATTGTCCTCTGCCAAGTTCCTCTGCAATGGCATACTTATTGTGCATGTTGTCCTCACCAGAGTGTTGAGCCTTGCTCTTGGAGACATAGCCAGAATCATCAACCTCCCTGTCATACAGCAGGACTCTAGACTTGTCTTCCTTGGTCATGACGGGGCCGCTGGACTCAGATGGAGCGCTATGGCCAAACTTGTTCTCAGCGATGACTCTGAACTGGTAGCTGGTGCCGCCGAACAGGTTGACCACAGTGTAATGGGTGTCGCGGGACTGGGCCACCCGCTGCCACCTCTCTGCCGTGGTCGGGCACTTCTCTATGATGTAGCTGCTGACCCTGCTCCCTCCGTCGTTGGCTGGGGCTACCCAACTGAGCGTGACGGAGTCTCTGGAGACGTCGCTAGCCTTGAGGCCGCGTGGAGGATCTGGTACGTCGGCCACATCTAGCTCCACTGTCTGCTGATCAATGCCGAATCTGTTCTTGGCACAGACGATGTAGAAGCCAGCGTCCTTCTTATCCACGCCGTTGGGGAAGACCAGAGACGTGAACGATCTGGTGACGATGACCTGATAATAGCCATTGCTGTCAATAAGGTCTTGTCCCTTCTGCCATGTGATGACCGGATCAGGTTTTCCACTGAAGGGAATCTTGATGTTGACCATCTCTCCACGCAGGGCTGGGATGGCTTCCTTGTCCTTCAGGTTCTTGGGCAGGTGAATCTTTGCAGGAACTGCAAATAAAAACAATGTCAGTGTATTCTATATACAGTATATACTGTATTTCCTTTAAAGGCAGGGTTAGTGATTCTCGAGAACGCTTGCTAACTTTAAACTCAGGTCAAAACAACATCCCTCAGCGGTGACGCTCCACACATCGAAACTCATTGTGAAGCAAAGTGTAGCACTACTGCTCTGTTGATGTGAGTGGTGTTCGTCACTTTGTTTATTTTTCTATTTGCGTAGCCAGAGCTGTGCAGATGTATTGGATCAACACCCACAGAGAATGGTAAGATGGCAAAATGCGAGGAGATATTTGTTGAATTTGACAAAAAGTGTATTAGCTTACAATAGCTGACTATACCTTTAAGCTGGTGAAAATTATATATACATATATATACATATATACAATATACATATACATACATGTATATACATATACATATATGTATATATATATACACATATATATACATACTTACATACATATACATACATACATATACATACACACACACACACACACACACGTATATATCTAGTTTTACAATTATAAAACAAGTTTGGAAATTGCAGTGTGTTACAGTTTGTAAAGTTATCACGATAATTTCTTTGTAATTCTTAAAAATAAATCTCACCTTCAACATCCAGAGAGATGGTAGCACAGATAGAGCCTCCCTGGTTGGTGGCTCTAATCTGGTACACAGTGGAGTCTTCCTCATCAACCTCTGCGATGACCAGCTGGTGGTAGCCTCCCTTGAACTCCTGGATCTTGATCTTCTTTCCATCGGAGTGGATCTCCTTTCCCCTTCTGAACCATTTGATCACAGGCTTGGGCGTTCCCAAGATCTTGCAGACCATGGTGGTGTTACTCTTGTACTTGACGCTCATGTTCCTCAGCTCCTCCTTGAAGGCAGGAGCACGGACCTCAACAGCTGTGGTGGGAACTATGGATGTGGTCTCCTCGCTGTAGTCGCTCTGCCCTCCGAGATTCTCACACTTCACACGGAAGATGTACTCTCTGCCCTCGGTGAGGTGCTTCACGGAGAACACGGTCTGTTTGATCTCGTCTGTCGTCACTGGAGTCCATTCGCCCTTCGTCTCCTTCTTTTCCAGGCAGTAGCTCTTGATCTTGGAGCCACCGTCACTGAGGGGAGGCTTCCAGGACACCACACAGGAGTCCTTGGTGATTCCAGAGACGACAGGAGCAAGAGGTGGAGATGGCTTCTCTGTTGGTGGAGAGAAATTAAAAACGTGTTAGATAAAAGATTCCAACCCCAAAGCCTAAACCTACAGCGTGCACTATCACTGTGTGATAGACTAATCTCACCCAGTTGGCTCTTGATCAGAATGGGTGCTGCCAGCTCCAGCGGTTCACTATTGCCATAGCGATTCTGTGCATACACGCGGAAGAAGTAGCCAGCGCTGTCAATCAGGTTGGGAACGCGGCAGGAGGTGCCGTTGATGGACGAGGACACCAGCTCCCACTCGGTCCCATCCTTGTCCTCACGCTTCTCCACGATGTAGTTGGTGATCATGGAGCCGCCCTCGTCCTTGGGAGCCTTCCAGCTGATGATGACGGAGTTCTTCAGCAGGGCGTCCAAGACGATGGGGCCCTGAGGCATGTCAGGTTTGTCTGGGGACAGAGGGGGGTCAGAGGTTACTTGTATGTGATGGATGTCCAGAAATGAGTGTGAGATGCTGACAAGCAGGTGCTATGGAACACAGCCTACATCTACTGTTGTGTACACTGGCAAAAGAAAAACTGCATACCATAGATCTCAACATTGAATGCAGTGTCTGCCCTGCCAAAGTGGTTGTGCAGTCTGATCCTGTATTTTCCTCCGTTGACCCTGCGCTGGACGTTCTTGATGATCAGGTGTGTGTAGTGTTCGGTGGTCTCGATGCTGATGTCTTCGGTGTTCTCCAGCGTCTTGGCGCCGTGGAGCCACATGATCTTCGGCTCGGGGCGACCGATGTAGACAGCGTGGATGCGAAGGGTGGTCCCCAGGCCAGCATAGTAGGTGTCCTTCAGCGGGTAGTCAGGGTGGAAGCTGGGGGCAGCCTCCAGAACCAGCACCCCGGTGGTCTCGGCCTCTCCGGCGTCATTAATGGCCTTGCAGGTGTAGGCCCCCTCGTCCTCCTGCTGGTCAGTCATGATGGACAGGGAGTGGTTGCGGCCGTCGGAGCTCATCTCATGTTTGCGAGACTCGACGACCTCCCTGCCAGCGTGGTACCACTTGATCTCGGGGACGGGCCGGCCGATGATCTGGCACTTCATGACTGCAGGCTGGCCGAGCTTGGCGGTTACCTCGTCCATTTCCTTTCTCAGGCTCGGTTTGGTTTCCACTGTTAACGGGCACAAAAGGAGGTACTGTTACAAAATGTATTTGAACGCTCTAATATGCTATCTTGTTAGAACACGGGTGCGACTACAGATGTGTCACTTTGCTTACCGCTGAGCTTGGTCTTGATGCATATGGCGGTCCTGCGAGGCCTGCTGATGCCGGTCTCATTCTCAGCAAACACTCTGAACTCGTATTCCGTGGCCTCGGCCAGCCCGCGCATGGTGAACTCCTGCTCCTTCAGCCTCTCCTTGTTACACTTCTTCCAGGTGCTCTCCGTAGACTTCCTATACTCCACCCAGTATCCCAGCACCTCTTTTCCTCCATCACATTCTGGAGGCTGCCAGCGGACGGTGATGTAGTTGTTCATCACAGCCACTGTGTCGATCTCCCCTGGTTGGCTTGGCTTGTCTGTGAGTACAGACATTATTATTCATGATTCATTCATTCACTCAAATAAATGAAGGCTAGGCCTGCATCTGCTTTGTGGATCAGGACCTACTGTGTGTTCTGTGATTTCAATTAAAGGCATCACAATATTGAAACAAAACTTTGTTTGTTTGCCATTCAGGTTTAAACTCCTTGTGAAATGCAACTCACCGAATGGATCCTTGCACGTGACTGGGTCAGACGCCGGTCCGGCCTCGCTCTCTCCAATGTCGTTCACCGCAACAATGCGGAAGTGGTACTCTGCATCAGGCGTGAGCCCAGGTAGA
The DNA here is from genome assembly GCA_025399855.1 of Forbesichthys papilliferus. NCBI lineage: Eukaryota > Metazoa > Chordata > Actinopteri > Percopsiformes > Amblyopsidae > Forbesichthys > Forbesichthys papilliferus. The sequence goes on along the minus strand of JAODOY010000014.1, from coordinate 111,428 downwards.
GTGAACATGGTCGAGGTGATCTTGGTCTGGTGGCGAGACCACGTCTCAGCCGTCACCTGCTTGTACTCCACAAAGTAGCCAGTGATGGTGCACCCTCCATCGTCTTTGGGCCTGGACCAGGCCAGGGCCACAGAGCTTTTGGTGAAGTCCATGATCTCTGGTGGGGTGCTGGAAGGTTCTGGGGCAGCTGGTTATAACATACAAAGTAATGTTACTAAATATCTTGACATATTTCATCTAAATACCTAAGATGCACGAGCACACACACACACACACACAGAGAAAAGATGGAAAACTGTCAAAGGATGTTTGCACGCTACCATGGAAGTTGTGTACTCACACAGAGGGGTCTTGGGCACCAGAGGCTGCTCTGACTTCAGGGAAGCGCTGACACCAAAGGAGTTCTCAGAAGTGACCTTGAAGTGGTACTCTGTTCCCTCCTTCAGGCCCTTCACCACCAGCTGGGTGTCCGTCACCCTGGAGTCCACGGTGTACCAGGCGTTCCTGGCTGCTTCACGCCTCTCCACGATGTAGCCCAGGATCTCCGAGCCACCGTCATCGCCGGGAGCCTTCCAGCTCACCTTCACAGAGTTGGCCTGGATGTCCTCGAAGACCAGGGGTCCCTCAGGGGCGACTGGGCGGCCGATAACCTTTACCTTGATCTGGGCCTTCTTCTTTCCAACTCTGTTCTCCAGCATCAGGTCGTAGACGCCCGTGTCGCTCCTTTCAGCGCCCTTGATCACCAGTTCACTAGTGTCTTCTGTGTCGGCAATCATGGCTTTTGCAGAGATGGATCCACTGTCCTTGGACCACTTGCAGGATGGGTGTGGTTTACCCTTGATGGGCACAGAGAGTCTGACCACACCTCCCTGCCTCACCACGTACACATCTTTGTACTTCAGCTCCAGGTCGTAATCAGGAGATTCTAGAAGACACACAGCGAGAGTTGAATAAGTATTTGTTTTATGTTGTAATTGCTTATACTGTATAACATTGCCAATATGTGTCATCCTGTCAATCTAGAAATGTGAGTTTTTATGCTACAATTAAAATACAGAGTGTCAGAGTAGATCAGATGTTTTGTAACACATGAAGACGCTACATGTAGTGCCTTACCCAGCATCTCCGTGACCTTGACAGTTCCTGGCACCTCGGCTGCATCTCCAGAACCGCCGGCGTTGCAGGCCATCACGCGGAACGCGAACTCCTCTCCCGGGGGCATCTGGGTCAGTGTGTACTCGCAGATGAGAGAAGGCGTGGTGTTGCACTTGATCCAGGCCAGCGTGCCGACCTTCTGCATCTCAATGAGGTAGCCGTCCACCCTGGCATCTCCCTCTTCATCTGGAGGACTCCAGGCCAGAGACACAGAGTTCTTGGTGGTGTCTGTGATCCTGGGATTCTGGGGGCAGCCCGGTGGATCTGGCGAGAGAAAAAAGAAAATAATATTTTTGCTTTCTTTTATATATATTACTAAATTGTTAAAGAATGATTAGCAAACACGTTTTGGCAAACAAGACAATAAACCAATCCGTCTTTGAGTTTATGCTCACCGATGGGATCTGTGGCCACGGCAGGCTTGGAGAGCAGGCTTGGTTTGCTCATTCCTCTGCCGTTGATGGCTGTGATCCTGTGCTCGTACTCCAGGCCCTCGATCAGGCCCGTGGACCTGTACCGGGTCATGGTGATGGGGTTCTTGTTGGCCCGCACCCATCTGTCTGACCGGACCTCCTTGCGCTCGATGATGTACCCGGACACCTCCAGGCCTCCGTCCTCCTCTGGGGGGTTCCAGGCCACGGTCATGCCATCACGGGACACGTCAAACACAGTGGGTCTGCCAGGAGGACCAGGCACATCTGTAGCGCAGAGAACGTACAGAGATTACTTGTAATCAAAAACAAAAAAAAACAATAACAGTTACAAGATAAAATGGGTGGAATCAGATTTAAGGTATAAGGTAGATGATTACTTCTAGGACTACTTTCAAGTATAAAAGGGAAGGTTGCAGCAGAAAAATGCATAAAACAATTGAATGTACTCTTTTTAATCTTTCATTAACGTTTATCAATAATTGAAATAAAGTCCTACTAGCAACATACGATCACAAAAATATACATATTTGCCGCGCTAATGGAGTAAATTGCTTTGGATGGCATTTCAAAGAACAGTGTTTACGTGTAAAGTAATCTAAAAGTAATGGAAAGTAATAAATTTATGTTACTACATTTAGGTAATCCTAAAATTACGTTACTGATTATAATTTTAATCTGGTAACTAGTAACTGTAACGGATTACATTAAAAAAGTAACCTACCCAACCCTGACCATTAATTCCAATAGGTAAGAAGGTAGCAGACATAGATCTTGTGGACAACGTTGATAAATCTCAATATCACTGGTATATCCTGCGCACTTTGCAGGCCCTCATTCTCTGGCAATTTTATAGCAATTTTACGTAATATTTATAATATCTCATAATCACAAAAGCTGTCACACACACAACCTGCTGCCCACTGCCTAACATATGCTTGTTCAAACAGTACTTCCTATAACCTGTACGTCAGGCTGTGTAGTGGGAAGCATCCCGGAGCGGGCAGGTTCTTACTCGTCAGGCTCCTGCACATGGCGACGTCCGACTGCAGGAACTCCCCGATGCCGTAGTGGTTGACAGCGGCGGCGCGGAACACATACTCGTCTCCCTCGATCAGGTTCTCAAATTTGAAGGTGGGCCTGCTGACGGCGTCAGAGACGGGCACCCAGCCGGGCCGGTGGGCGTCCCGCTGCTCCACCATGTAGCCGCTGATCGGCGCACCGCCGTCCCTGGCAGGGGGATCCCAGCCGCAGGTGATGGAGGTGGCATCAATCTCCTCAAACCTGATTGGTCCCATGGGCTCGTCAGGTTTGGCTGCAAAGTAGAGGAAATGGTTAGGTATATCAAATCAGATATATATATATCACAAATCACAACTGTTTATATATATATATATATATATATATATATATTCGTTTATATATATTATATACTGTATATATATATATTATATACTGTGTATATATATAATTTCCACAGCTCCACCCAAGTGTTACGGCCTGATTATTGCTTTTCATTTTGAATAAACCAGGTGCCTCAATATATTTATGAATGTGCCCATCAAGGATAAGAAGGCTGTTAAAAGGCGATGTTAAATAGAGCGATAACAGAAGGCAGGTCCTTACAGAGGATGATGACTTTGATGACCTCGGTGGTGACCCCGGTGATGTTCTTCACCTCCAGGGTGTAGTCTCCAGAGTCGTTGATGGTGGTCTCAGACACGGTGAGCTTGGTGAACTTCTTGGTGCTCGTGATCTTGACACGGTCGGTGATCTTCATCTTGCTGTCAGCAAAGTACCAGGAGCAGACTGGAGGTGGTCTGCCAATGATGGGTAGGTTCAGTTCCAGGGTCTTGCCAGCGAGGACATTAACCACCTTCTGAGGAATACTGGACAGGTCCACTATAGGCAGGACTGGAGGAAACAATACCGCACATGACATTTGTGATTAGCAAACAGAGACTATAGAATTTAAATTAAGAAGTAAGTCAAATGTATTTATATAGCACATTTCACAGATAAAATTCACAAAGTGCTTCACAACTGTAGGGGAATACACAGCAATAGTAAATACAAGACAGCACCTGACACAAATAACCAAACAAATGCACATCAGCAAACAGAAACACATGTCAGACCGGCCTCACCATCCTACAGGCTAACTAAAAGCTTCCTTAAATAAAACAGTTTTCAACTGTTTTTTTTAAATTTTCCACCAAATCCAAGCAGAGTAGGAAAGGGGGCAAAGCATTCCACAACCTAGGTGCCACTGCCTAAAAAGAACGGTCCCCTCTAGTCTTAAAATGAGTATGGGGAACAATTAAAAATCTCTGACCTGTTGATCTAAGACTACGCGAGGATGTGCACAGCTGAATCAGGTCAGAGATGTAAGGGGGCGCTTCTCCTTGTAGGGCTCTATGCTTTCCATGAAAATATTCAAGGTGATGCCCATATATAATGAGTTATTTAGATGTGAGATAACAATACTGATCCCAGAGTGAAAGCTCTCTTTCGGGTTCCTGTTACCTCTCTGTTCCTGTACTGTGATGGCTGCAACAATCTCCTTGGGCTCGCTGGCTCCTCTGCTGTTGACCGCTCTGACTCTGAAGAAGTACTGCTCGTTCTCATTAAGCTTCTCGATGGTGTGCTCAAAGTCTGTGGTCTTCATGGTGGCCACCTTCATCCACTTGTCGGTGCCAAATCTGCAGGCCTCGATGACGTAGCCCGTGAGCCTGCTGCCACCGTCGTGCTCGGGCTTCTCCCATCCCAGGGTGACCGTGGTCTTGGTGACGTCGATCATCTCCAGCTTTTGTGGAGGCTTCGGCACCTCACTCACCAGGACCACGTCGGGCGTCTCGCAGGGCTCGCCGACGCCATAGATGTTCTCTGGTAAGACCCTGAAGTAGTACAGCATGCCCTCCATCAGGCCATCTATCTTGTATGAGGTCTTACTGCACTTGGAGGTGACAGTCTTGTAGGCCCTCATGGAAGCCTCGCGTCTCTCGATGATGTAGTTATTGACTGGCGCACCGCCGTCCACAGTAGGTGCCTCCCAGGAGATGGTGGCAGACTCCTTGGTCAACTCCTTGATCTTGATTGGTCCAGTTGGCCCAGGAGTGTCTAACATAGGAAACATAATGTTTACCCATCAACCATGGCTCCTTTAAGTTTAGGTTTCATTATTACAGTATTACAAGCTCCTGAGATTGTACAATCGTCTATTCTTGCAATAGACCACCTTTTATATCATGCCTATATAAAAGTGACTTTTCATAGGTTAAGACAAAAATAATAAGACATTTATTTTCTGTATTTTATTTAAACATCACCACCACTTACCATATATCTTGACAAGAACGCTGACTTCCTGCTTGCCAGCAGAGTTTTCAGCCACCAAGGTGTACTTTCCGGCGTCGTAGCGATGGACCTTGTCTACGATAAGCGTGGTGGACGTGCTGGTGACCTCGATGAATCCGCGGCTCTGCAGGTCCACTCCGGGCTTGCTCCACGTGATCGCCGGAGTTGGGCGTCCGCTGACGGTGATGGCCAGGCGCAAGATTCCGCCGGCACGCAGGCAGATGGTCTTTCTCAGGTCGTCATGCAGCTCAAAGTCAGGAGTTTCTGTGTTGGGAGGGAGCACATGAATCAGACATAAATTTAGAGCTAGCAGGTGTTCTATTGGCTGCTGGTAACTAGCTTGCCAGACCCAGAATTCACTTTGTGAATAGGGTCTGGACGTGCTTCAATGGCAAGTGTTTACAGCCTCCTACTGGGAGTAGACCTCTGGTTAATTCTGAAACAATTGGAGCAGCCTTTAAGTAATCGCCGTTGCTACAACTTTTAGTATTGCCTGATTTAGCTCTACCACCATTTGGAAACAAACACTTGACCTCATTGCAATTACCCACCACCACTAGTCGCTGATTGGTCCGCCATCCAGGGTTGCTGGACAAACACTAGAGAGAACAGGGTTTCCAGACTATAATCTCGGTACGGTAATGGTAATGTAATGTTGGTCATCTGGTTAGCGCAGGGCAGTAAAACCTCACTCTCCGACACCTCAAGGACAATCTAGCGACAGACGGTAGGGCCCTTGGGCCTTAGTGTTTCTTTTCCTAAGTGTCTGCCTCTTGATCTCTTAATCAGGGGGGAGGGGGGAACCAGGTTTGCGTCCCGGACAGGCCGGTTACAGTAACAACGGTGATTACAAACAAATGTATCTAATTTATTTGTTTAGCTTGGAGGCAATCTTACCGATCCTCTCCACGGGCTCAGTCTCGGCGCAGGGCTCGCTGAAGTCTCCGGTGCCGTTGACGTTGATGCCGGCCACCCTGAAGCAGTACTTCTTGCCGGTGGAGAGCCCTGTCACCACGTGCTCGGTGCCGCGCAGGGTCTTCTCGTGGGCCCTGGTCCACTCCTCGGCCCCAGCCTCCTGCATCTCCAGGATGTAGCCCATTACATCGGCACCGCCGTCCTCCACCGGCCGGGACCACGCCAGGCTGATGTTGTCGGCGTGCGTGTCGGTGATGCGGGGAATAGAAGGAGGAGACGGAGTGCCTGGAAATAGAGTGGACTGAATGTTAAGGCAGTTTTACAGCGTTTGATGGGAACGCTTCTATGGAAGCTCTCATGGGAAATCTTTCATGGGAATAGTTATAGGACCGCATTGATGGGAACTCTTTTATGGAAGCTCTCATGGGAACTCTTTTATGGGAATAGTTATAGGACCGCATTGATGGGAACTCTTCTATGGAAGCTCTCATGGGAACTATTTCATGGGAATAGTTATAGGACCGCATTGGTGGGAACTCTTCTATGGAAGCTCTCATGGGAACTCTTTTATGGGAATAGTTATAGGACCGCATTGATGGGAACTCTTCTATGGAAGCTCTCATGGGAACTATTTCATGGGAATAGTTATAGGACCGCATTGATGGGAACTCTTTTATGGAAAGTCTTACGGGATTGTTTTTATGTGAATGCTGAATGAATTCACTGTAAAATCAGACCTACGCATGTTAGTTGTTATGGTGCTTAGTAAGTTTCTGGCAATACCAGTATTAATTAAAGGCCTAGAACCAGTGTAAATGTACTGCATACTACTGTATCATTTGTCTTGCTTTAGAGACTGCTTCTTTGTGATGTTTGACCCGACAGACTTACATGTGGGCACTCTGCAGACCACGTAGAGGGAAACCTCACTGGCCTCGCTCTCCCCAGCCTTGTTGGTGGCAGTCACTCTGAACTGGTAGATGTTGCCTTCCGTCAGACCGCACACCTTTAGGGTGGTGTCCAGATGGGCCCCATCCCTGTTCACCTTCACCCAGCGGGCGCTCTTCCTCTCGCGGCGCTCCACCAGGTAGTGGAGGATCGGAGAGCCGCCATCGCTCTCCGGCTTCAGCCACTCGATAGTGGCAAAGTCCTTCCCGGACACCAGAATCTCTGGAGCACCGGGAGGAGACGGTACAGCTAGAGGGAGGGAGAGAAGCTGGGTGTTAGATGTACCAATCCACATTATACCCACCCAGGTGTGGCATGTTCTGCATTATTTTATGTACTGCATAGTGGGATAAAAAAATGAAATAAAGGTTGTATTTGAAGAGTACAGATGCAAAAACCTATTAGCTATATTACTTTTTTCAGTGACAAACAACCTTTTAAATGTTATAAAGGTGAAAGTAGTGAACCCAAATATATAAATCTAATAAATAATTCCATTTTAAATTAATAATTTCTATATTTACTTAAGAGGTTTACTCATCTGAACTCTTCATTTGTTGTCTTTTGAAATGCTCTTGCATTATCCCAAAGAATAGGCTTTCTTGTGATTGGGAGCGTTCTGTTTGTTTGACTGCTTTGAAAGTGTGCAGTGCCAGACCAACAGCAAGGCCAACCCCCTGCAGCAGACCAGCACTTACTGAAGGTATTTCTGGCGATCATGGGCTCAGACTGCAGGTAGACACCCGGGCCGTACTTGTTGACGCCCCTGACTCTGAACATGTACTCTGTGTTCTTGAACAGCCTGGTGATGTTGCAGGTGGGCTCCTTGCATTCGCTGTCCATCACCACCCAGTTAAGCCTGTTGGTGTCGCGCCTCTCCACAACGTAGTGGGTTACGTCATCACCGCCGTCCTCCAGAGGAGGTTTCCAGCTCAGCGTGCATGACTCCTCCGTGACCTTGCTGACCTCAATCTTGCCTTCGCAGACTCCAGGGGTGTCTGGAGTAAGGAATGCACTCTTTGTAAGCATGGTGAATGTGACTATTCTGATGTAACATCAAGATACAGCACTGTCTTTACACTATTTGCCTTTTTCTCTCCACTCACCAAGGACCTTGACGTTGACCTCGGCTGTCTTGGTTCCGCTGACGTTCCTGACAGTCAGAATGTATTTTCCTGTGTCATCTCTGTCGCAGAATTTGATGATGGCCATGGCCCTGGTGGGGGTGTACTGAAGGTTGTACTTTTCACAGAGGTCCAGGTCTTTGTTTCCTTTGGCCCAGGAGGCCTTGGGGTCTGGCCTGCCGCCAAGAGCAGCATCCAGAACCAAGTCTGAGCCAGCCCTAACAGTAACTGTGTCTAGCAGGAGTTTGCTGTCCAGCTGGGCCTTTGGAGGTTCTGTTTCACAAGGAAATGCACAGTAATGTTATAAACAAGATGGATTATTACAAAGTAGATGAGTGAACATTGAACCATCTACTCAAATAATGTGAGACACAACTGTGTTGTATTAATGACTCACCAAAGTCAGTCTTGCATTGCACAGAGCCAGTAGACCCGGATGGCATGCTGAAGACCTGGTTTGCGTTCTTGGCAATGACTCTGAACTCGTAAGCCTCACCCTCTCCCAGGGCGGTCACGGTGAACCTGGTTTCAGTCACGTTGGTGTAGTTGCACTTGAGCCAGCGGCCCTCCCCGGTCAGGGTGTAGGGCTTACGCTCAATGATGTATCCCACAATGGGACTGCCGCCGTCGTAGAGGGGAGAAGACCACTTGAGGGAGACGGTGCTCCTGGTGATATTTGTGACTTCGGGCTTACTTGGTGGATCTGAACACGGACACAAGCAGTTAGGTCCAGGGCCAAGAAAACTGGGTATCTCTGTGTCTCATCCTCTTTTTGCGGGATTTCACAAATGTGTTGGAATTGTAATGCGTAAATGTGCAAAGCACAGATTAGAAGAACAGTGAAATGTACTTACCAACAGGATTCTGAGCCACTGCTTTCTTGGATGCTTCACTGGCCTTGCTGAGGCCAGCACTGTTCATGGCATACACCCTGAACTGGTACTCCAGGCCCTCAACAAGTTCATCTATCTTATAGTAGCACTCGAAGCAGGGGATGTTGTTCTCCCTCACCCACAGAATGCAGTTTTTCTCCTTCTTCTCGATCCAGTAGCCTGTGACCTTGCTGCCACCATCATTGAAAGGCTCTTCCCATTTGATGGTCATGGAGGTGGCGGTGATCCCAAAGACTGTGGGCCTTGTCGGTGGGCCAGGAGGAGCTGTCAAACAAGATACCATGTATACTTTAGTTATAACAAAATGTGACACATGGCGCATTTGAATATATTTTAGTATGCATATTTATTTACAGCTATGGAAAAAATAAGAGTCCACTGTAGCCATTTCTGTGTTTTTACTATTTATACGTATTTTGTTGGATTTTTTTTTTATTTCTGTAATATTTTTACTTTTGTTATATCTTTTACATTTATAGAATATTTATACAATTATAATCTTTAAAATGCAGTGGTCTCTTTATTTGTTTCCAGAGCTACAGTATATAGCAGGTGTCTTCTGTGGAGTCATACTTTTAATAGAATTTTACTCTGAATAGAAGGAAGGAGAATTGTACTCACTGAATGGATGTTCAGCTACAATTGTCTCTGACTCTGTGGACTTGCTGATACCAAATCTGTTCTCTGCACAGACCCTGAAGGTGTACTGCATGTACTTGGTCAGGTGGCTAACATGCAGTGTTGTGCGCTTAACGCTGGAGTTGATCAGCTGCCAGGCAGTTGAGCCGGACTCACGCTTCTCTACAATGTAGTTGGTAATGTCAGTACCGCCGTCGTCCTCTGGGGGTTGCCAGGTCAGCACGCAGGACTCAGAGGTGATAGAGGAGATCTCGATGGGTCCCTCAGGAGCACTCGGTTTTCCAATAACGTTGACCTCGATAGTGAATGTTTTGGTTCCTGCCACATTCTCCAAAGTCAGGTAGTATTTCCCTCCATCTCCTCTCATGGACTCTTTGACGGTGATGCTAGTCCTATCCTTGGATACCTTGATGGAGACTCTGTCCGTGTTCTTCAGCCTCATCTCCTCCAGCTTCCAGGTGACTTTGGGAGCAGGCCTTCCACTGATAGGAACATCAATGGTAAAGGTGCTGCCAGACCTACACGTGACAAGCTGGTTTGTGATCTCACTCAGGTCGGCAGTAGGTTCAATGTGGGGCTCCTTGACCAGCACAGCGTGTAGAGTTTCCCTCGACTGGCTAAATCCAGCCTCGTTCTTGGCCTTTACGCGGAACTCATACTCGTCACCTTTGTTGAGCTTTTCTACAGTGTAGGTGAGGCTCTTGGTGTTTCCAACCACAATCCATTTGTCCGTGCCCTTGGGTTTAGCCTCAATGACGTAGCCCTGGACACGACTACCTCCATCGTGCTCCGGCTTCAGCCAGCCCAGTGACACAGAGCTGTCCGTGGTGTCCAGGACATCCATCCTTTTCGGCGATGAAGGCTCTGCCGTAGCGACGATGGGCTCCGTGACCTCAAAGGCTTCGCCCAGGCCATGCTGGTTCTCAGCAGACACTCTGAAGAAGTACGGCACTCCCTCCAGCAGATCCTGGATCTTCAGGATTTGCTTGGTGCATTTACCGCCAGACTGTTGCCACGTTCGTCGGCTGGCCTCACGCCGCTCCACAATGTAGTGGTGGATGCGAGCACCACCGTCGTTGGCAGGGGGCTCCCAGGTCACTGTGACAGATCCTCGAGACACTTCCTTGATGGCCACAGCCTGTGGAGCTCCGGGTGTATCCATCACCTTCACAGTGAAAGTGATGGCCTTGCTGCCACTGGCATTCTCAAGTGTAATGGTGTATTTGCCAGAGTCATTTCTGGTGCAGTTTTCAAGGGTCAGAGAGGTGAATCCATCTGTAGTGAGGACATCGGCAAGAACACTCAGCTCTCCATCCTCCTTCACCCAGGTTGCTGTGGGAGCTGGCTTTCCTCTGAAGTGGATGCCCAGGCACACTGAACCTCCAGCCTTGATGATATGAGTCTGCTTGAAGCTGGCGTCGATGTCCACCAGCGGTGGTGCGAGTCTGTCCACTGCCTTCACTGGCTCGGGAATCTCCCGTTCTTCGCCCCTACCCACGTGATTCACCGCCGCAACACGGAACCTGTATTCAGCTCCCGTCTCCAGTCCGGTCACTGTGTAGGCTGTTCCCGCCACCAGCTCCTCATTGACTCTCTTCCACTCCTCGGCTCCGCCCTTCACCATCTCGACTATGTAGCCCAGGACCTCCATGCCTCCATCGTCAGCAGGCCTGGTCCACTCCAGGCTGACAGAGGTGTTCGTGGAGTCGGACACACAGACCACAGATGGAGCGCATGGGATGTCTTTTGGCTCGGCGGCTTTGATTGCCAGGGAGACGTTGCTGGGAGCTCCTACGCCTGCGTCGTTCACGGCCATCACACGGAACTCGTACTCCATGTCCTCGGTCAGATGGAGGACCTTGTGGGCGCACTCGACGATGGGCTTCTTGGTCGTCACCTTGTAGAAGCGGACAGTCTTCTTCTCACGCTTCTCCAGGATGTAATGCTGGATGGGATTTCCTCCGTCAGATGTGGGAGGGGTCCAAGCAAGTGTGATGCTCTCTCCTGTCACTTCTGTAGCATCAGGAGTGCCTGGGGCATCGGGAGTTGCTAGAGGCAAAGTGAACAGTTTTGTTAAATGTGATAAATGTTCCATCCTGAAATTAATTCAATTCAACAAAGTGCAAATATAATGACATTAAATGGAAATAATGTAATTTTGTTAGAAGTATCGGGTGTTGACAAATAAGTAAGAATTTCCTAAATTGATCTAATATAAATAGCATATTTAAGATGATATTTAGCTTTAAACTTACTATATTGCATCTGTGCAATGATGGGACTTGAGTCCACAGCTCTGCCAACTCCAAACTTGTTGACAGCAGAGACCCTGAACTGGTACTCATTGGTCTTGATGAGCTTGGTGGCGTTAAAGGAGCACTCTTTGCATTCATCAGAAACAAGAGCCCAGGAGATCTTTGCGGTCTCGCGCTTCTCTACAATGTAGTGGGAGATCTCAGAGCAACCGTCATTCACTGGAGGTTTCCAGGAGAGCGTGCATTTGCCCTCAGAGATGTTGCTGAAAGTGATGGGTCCTACCGGCTCCCCAGGGGTGTCTGCATCACACCAGGAAGGGAACACATTTTTAGAAATAAGCAAATAAATACTTAATAATTTACAATACTCTGTGTCACCGTATCACCACGATAATATCTCCAGTAATAACAACAACTGTACCTTGAACTTGGACTCTGATGTTCTCCTTCTTGCTTCCAGAGCCGTTTGTGGCTTCCACAGTGTACAGGCCGCTGTGTGTGCGGTCTGCGTCCCTGACGAACAGAGTGCTGGATCCAGCCACGTTGATGATGTCCATCATCTTCTTGGTGATCTCCACATCGTCTCTGAACCAGACCACCTTGGGGACGGGCCGACCGGTAATGGTCACCTTGAGTCTGATGTTATCTCCGGCCTTCACTGTTAGACCCTCAAAGTACTCAGCGCCAAACTCAATATTAGGAGCAGCTGAATGAAGAAAGAGAATTGGGGTTATTTTTTTTCAAGGAACAAATCCTAGTTAACACATCAAATGCAAAATAAAGCAACCGACCAACCAAGTAAATAGCAACATTATGATTGAAGGACTTTTACAATTTAAAGTGACACCTACCATTCTCATTCCTGACCACAATAAAGCCAGAGGAGTTGGAAGGCGGGCTGACCACACCAATAGCATTCCTAGCAGTGACTCTGAATTCATAGCGCTCATTCATTGCCAGGCCAGTCACAGTGTACTGGCAGTCATGGACGTCAGTCAAGTTGGCCTTGAACCAGCGACCATGGCCTTGTCGTTTATCAATGGTGTAGCCGGTGATCTTGCTGCCGCCATCGTGTTTGGGTGCGTCCCATTTCAGGGTCATTGAGTCACTGGTCACGTCAATGTAATCAGGTTGGCCTGGTGGATCTGCAAAAAAAGCATTTGAATTTTACTGATATATGTAAATATATATAATAACTACAAAACACTGATGTTTATACCAAGAACTACGGAAATATGGATGAAATAAGACATATATGAATTGTGCTGAACTAGTACTAACCGACAGGAGAAACGGCCATAGCTGCCTTGCTTTCATCACTCATGCGGCTGAAGCCAGAATCATTCTGCGCGTAGACTCTGAATGAATACACCAACCCCTCGATCAGGCCCAGGATCCTGTAGTCCGTTTCAGTCACCAGGACAGTGTTAACCTTTTGCCACATAATGCTGTTCTTCTCCTTCTTCTCCACATGGAAGCCCTGGATGGGCGTACCGCCGTCAAAGATGGGCTTCTCCCATTGGATGGTCATGCCATCGTTTGTGACATTATACACCACAGGCTGCCCCGGTGGGCCTGGAGGCCTGAACTGGTGCTTGGCGATGACCATCTGTGACACCAGGTGCTCACTGACTCCAAACCGGTTCTCAGCGCTCACTCTGAACTGGTACTGCACACCCTTGATCAGGTTGAGGATCTTAAACTGAGTTCTTTGTACGTTGGAGCAGGCCAACTTCCAGTCAGGCTTTGAGGTGTCACGCTTCTCTACACAGTAGCAATTGATGTCTCCGCCACCATCGTCGTTGGGTTCCTCCCAGGAGATTGTGATGCTTTCAGCTCTCACTTCATCCAAGATGATTGGTCCGACGGGTTTGGAAGGTGGTCCTAAGGTGATGACATTCATGTGGAACGACCTCCTGTTTACATTGTTGTCCAGAGTAAGGGTGTATTTTCCCTCATTCTCCTTTGTGACATTCTTGATAATCAGAGTAGCTTTGGTCTCTGTCTTTTTGAACCGGATCAGATCACTTTCCTTCAGTGGTAGGTTGTCCTTGAGCCACAAAACAGCCGGTCTGGGTTTGCCCTTATATGGAAGCTCGATGTGGACGTTGTGACCCAGACGCACACGAATAGTGCCATCTGGGTAATCTGCCATGCAGGCCTCAGGTGTGATAATGTAGTCAATCACCTTGATAGGCCCAACTTCAACAAAGTCACCCTGTCCCTTCTCATTCCTGGCTGCAACTCTGAATAACATTTCGGAATGCTCCTTGAGTTTCTTTACTTCAAACTCGCACTGTTTGCTGGTGCCTCCCAGTGACCATACATCATCACCTTTGAGCTTCTTCTCAACAACATATTCAGAGATAATGCTGCCTCCGTCATAATCGGGCTTCAGCCACTGTAGAGTCACAGAGGTCTTAGATGAATCCTTCATGGCCACTTCCTTCACAGGCCCCGGGGTCTCTGTGGCCTTCACTGGCTCAGCCGTGTCACACGGCTCACCGACGCCATTCTCGTTCTCCGCTGACACCCGGAAGAAGAAGGACGTCTTCTCCGACAGGTCTTCAATGGTGTACGTGGTGTCCGTGCATTTGGTCGTCACGGCAGAGTAGACCCTCTTGGCCGAGTCTCGCTTCTCCACAACGTAGCTGGTTATCTCGGCGCCGCCATCCAGGAGCGGAGGCTCCCAGCAGAGAGTGACCTTGCCACGGGTCACGTCCTTCAGCGCCAGGTTCCTGCACGGGGCCGGCGTGTCCTGCACCTTCACAGACAAGGTCAGCATCTTGGGCTCTCCCACGCCATTCTCGATCTTGATGGTGTACTTGCCGGTATCCAGCCTGGTGACGTTGCGCATCACAAGGACCGAAGTCGTGTCGGAGTGGTGGAATTCGTACTTGGGGTCGTGGTCGATGCATTCCTCTCCCTTGCTCCAGGAGGCTGTGGGGGCAGGTCGGCCCTTCAGAGGCACTGACAGCTCCACGTCCTTGCCTGCCTTCACGATGTAGTGAGTTCTCATGGCCACATCAGGGTCGACCAGGGCCTCCTCTGCAGAAACCACGGCAACAGTTAAGTAAATGTAATTAGGATCAGGGTACATCATTAAGTACATTTAACAGTGGTTAGATGGAACCTTGCATGGCCGACATCACCATCGGTGAATGGGTGAATGTGAGATTATTCTGTACAGTAAAGCGCTTTGAGTGGACAGAAGGCTGGAAAAGCACTGTATAAATGCAGTTCATTTACCATTTATTTACCATATTACATATTCATTAATTAATGTTTTCACTAAGCCACACAAATATAATTTGATTTTAATTCTATGTTAGAAACCTTAATTGTGTGAAACATACCAAGGATATCCTTCGCCTGTACAGACTCTGTCATCTCCAGTGGCTCCCCACGGCCAGCACAGTTGACAGCAGACAATCTGAAGAAGTAGTTCACGTCTGGCTTGAGGCTGTGAACGACGTACTCCGTGGTCCTGACCTCTCCCTTGGTGGTAATCAGCTCCCATTCCTTCTCGCCCTCCACCAACTTCTCCACCATGTAGCTGGTGACCTCGCTGCCTCCGTCCCATTCAGGCTTGGACCAACCCAGTGTGATGGAGGTCTTGGTGGAGTCTACCACCTTCAACTTGCAGGGCTCATCTGGTGGATCTGATATATAGATCAAAACATAAACATTATGTACTATGCATATACAGCATGTAGGTTATATAAATATCAGAATATAAAATATAACTATAAAATGTAACTTAGGAAGGTGTATACTGAATGTTTACATTCTCTTTACTCAATTTAATTGATTGTCGGTAGATTTACTAAATAAATCAATTCAAAGAAACTTTATGCTTCTGTTTAATTATCAGGATGTTTGTTTGGACTTTATAATCACACAAATTTCACTGAACTCACCAACTGGATCAGCTGCCTTATAGTAATCTGACACGTCGGAGAAGGGTCCTTCTCCTGCCTTGTTGATGGCACAAATGCGGTACTGGTACTCATTTCCTTCCGTCAGGTGGTAGACAGTCTGTTTGACATTGGCGATGGGATCTTTGTATACTCGGATCCATCGCAGACTCTTCTTGTCCCGCCTCTCCAGGTAGTAGCCAGTGACGGTGCTACCTCCATCAACACCTGGCTTGTCCCATTCCACCACCATGGTTGTCTTGGTGATTATGTTCACCTCGGGCGTCCTCGGTTGCCCAGGAGTTACTGTGGAAAGGAACCGTAAATGTTAGGCGTAGACAAAGTTCTTATAAAAATTGTTCACAGGGATAAGGATAATTACTAAGTCAGACTGATGTGAATGCATATTGTTACACCACCACGTACCGAAGGCGTTCTTAGCGATGACTGGCTCCGACTCCAGAGGCTCCCCGACTCCGAACTTGCTGACACCCATGACTCTGAACACATACTCGTTCCCTCTCACCAGCTTGCCGACAGCAACGTGGGTCTGCTCCAGCTGGTCTGACACTGTGGACCACACCACACGGCTGGTCTCACGCTTCTCCACCACGTAGTGGGTGACCTTATAACCACCCTGGTCTGATTCGGGCACAGGCTGCCAGCTCAGCACAATTCTGTCTGCCGTTACGGAGTTGAAAGTGATGATTCCAGCGGGAGGACCAGGCTTGTCTGGGGAGAGAAAACACAAATACACAGAGACACAGATGCACTTTTAACATGGAACTTACTTTCATAAACATTCAGTTAGTATGGCATTTTGTGAGGGGAAAAAATGTACCAAGGATTTGAATCCTGATGGACGCAGAGGCAGAGCCGAGAACGTTCCTGATCTTGATCTCATATGTGCCTGTGTTGAGGCGAGTTGCGTCCTTGATCAGCACACCAGAGGAATCGGTTGTGCTCTCCACGGACACGGTAGAAGAGGTCACAAGCTCATTTCCGTCCTTGAGCCACTCCATTGTTGGAAGAGGTTTAGCGATGATTCCTACTTTGAACTTGACAGCAGAACCAGCTTTGTATTGAACCACATCCAAATACTCTGGGGGCAGGTCAATGGCTGGGGCACCTGTGCGATAGCAGGCGTTAGCATTGATAAATAAATACATACCAAAGATGTAAATGTAGGATACATAAAGAACTACTAACCACATGAATCCATGCAGGTGACCGGGCCGGCAATAAGAGATGGGTTGCTGACAGAACCAACAGCATTCCTAGCATAGACTCTAAATTCATAGGAATCCTCCTGAGTCAGTCCAGACACAGTGAAGCCCATGTCAATGATGTTAGAGAAGTTGGCCTTCACCCATCTTCCACTGGCAGCTTCTCTCCTCTCTACACTGTAGCCGGTGATCTTGCTGCCACCGTCAAATGGAGGCCTCTGCCAAGCCAGTTTGACTGAGTTTTTAGTGACCTCTGTGATGTGGACATTTGCTGGTGGTTCTGGATGATGAGAAAGAAGCTAGTTTTATTCATATAGCCCTCAATTACATTAGTCTCAAATGGCTGTACAATTTTAATGGCCATATAATTTAATGTTATCATAGTTTTCAGGCTAAATATAGACCTGAAATAGAAACCTTACCGCAGGCATCAATGGCCAGCACTTCCTCGGACGTCTTGCTGAGTTTTCCGATGCCAGCTGCATTCTCAGCTGCCACCTTGAATTCGTAGATCAGGCCTGGACAGATGTTGGTGACCCTCCACTGGGTTGCTGGGATGGCTGTTTTGTTGACCTTCTGCCACAGGATGCTGCTCCTCTCCTTCATCTGGAGATGGTAACCCATCACCGGGCTTCCACCATCGACCACGGGATCATGCCAGCAGATGGTCAGGCTCTCTCTGGAGACGAAGGTGAACCATGGTGTAGATGGTGGTCCAGGGAGGGCTGGAATAAACACAATTATATTTTCTGTAAGTAAAGCAATATTCTAATTTGACACTTTGAATCGGATGCACATCATAAACATGCTTACTGTATGGTAGCTTTATTGTAATCGGCTTGGTGTCAATGTGGTCACTGACGCCGTAGCGATTCTCAGCCTTGATTCGGAACTGATACTCCTCTCCCTTAGTCAGCTTGGTCACCTTGATGGCACTTCTGGCAATGTTTGAGGAGACCTCTGTCCAGTTGGGAGTGCTGGTCTCACGCCTCAGGACTACGTAGTTGGTGACAGGACTCCCGCCATCATATTCTGGTGGTGCCCATTTCAGACACACCGTTGTTTCTCCAATGTCGCCCACCTCAATCGGGCCTGCTGGAGGTCCTGGTCTATCTAGCACTAAGAAGATGAGGGAGATTTTTGTAGTGCCACCCACATTGGAGGCTGTGACCTCATATTTTCCAGCGTCACTGGCGGTGCTCTCGTTGAGGGTGATTATGAGGCTTTCAGGGGTCACCTCAGTCAGAAGCCTCTTGGATCCCTTGATGACCACATTGTTCTTGGACATGGTTACTTTAGGCATGGGTCTACCAGTTAAAGGAATCTCAAAGGTCAGATTGGAACCGGCTTTCACATATACAGTGTTCTTAGGGTAGTTTGTCAGGTCAAACTCTGGAGCCACTGTTGAAAGGAATGACAATAATGTTGAAATAATGCACACTAATTAATACATTTACATATTATATATGTACGTGTTAGATATGTATATATGTAATATATGTATATTACATATACATTTAAAACATAATACATAATACATGTTAATTTGAGACAGGTGGACGATATAACTTGGCAGCTATAGTCATACCGTGGATTTCCTTGACAACCACAGGCACAATCATCTCCTTGGGCTCACTGAGTCCAGCATGGTTCTCAGCACGGACTCTGAAGAAGTACTCAGCTCCCTCGCGCAGGCTCTTGATGGTGTGGGCCATGGTCCTCACAGTGGCACACTTCACCCACTTAGTCTGTCCCTTCTCCAAGGCATCGATGACATAGCCAGCTACTCTGCTACCACCGTCGTACTCTGGTCTGGTCCAGGCGATTGTAACGCTGTCCTTGGTAACATTTACAACTCCAAGTTTCATAGGGGGACTTGGCACCTCTGTAACAAATACACAATTATATTTGAGAGGATTGGAATTTGTTATAATTATGATTTTATTATGTCTAAGAGGTTTGACATTAATAGCAGCTTACCTGTAATCTTTATGGCGCTCTTGGCCTCTTGAGAAACACCCACTCCATGCTCATTTTCTCCAATGATTCTAAAGTAATAAAAGGCTCCTTCTTGCAGATCCTCCACTTTGTATTTCAGGGCATGGCAGTTGCTGGTCACAGAGACCCAGGCCTTCTTGCTAGCCTCACGCTTCTCAACATGGTAGGCCTTCACAGCATCACCACCATCATTTTCAGGAGCTTCCCAGGTGAGGGTGGCAGAGTCCCTGGTCACCTCTGTGACCGTCACATTGGTAGGTGGTCCAGGAGAGTCAAGCACCTTGACAACCATTGGTAGAGTTGCTTTTCCAAGGGGTGACTCTATGGTGACTGAATATTCTCCAGAGTCGTTTCTGGTTGCCTTCTCAATTGTTAATGAAGTGCTTGAGACTGTTGATTCAATAGTTCCTCTAACCTTAAGATCAACACCTTCTTTGGACCATGTCACAGAAGGCACAGGTTTTCCCTTGAATGGTACATTTAAAGTAAATGCTGTGCTATGCTTGACAACAAGTGTCTTGCGTGTGTCAATGTCAGCTTCAAATGATGGCTCTGCAGTTCTGTCCATTACAACAGCTGCTTCTGAATACCGGCTGCGTGAACTGCTGCCAACCTTGTTAATTGCTTTAACACAGAATTCATATTCAGCATTTGTCTTCAGCCCAATGATGGTGAACTCCAGACTCTTAGTGAGTGGAATGGCTTCAACCCATCTTGCCAATTCCTCAGGAGATTCAGGAACCTCCTCTTCTTCCTCCTCATACTCCTCTTCACCTTCCACCTCTGGTACCGGTTGACGGATGTATTCTCTGTATTCTACACTGTATCCAAGAACGGGAGCACCACCATCAGTTGTAGGTGGTTTCCAGACAATGATCGCGGAGTCATTGGTTGTAATGACAATCTTAGGCTTGGATGGCCGAGAAGGTACAGTGTGAGCATCCTCTGCTCTGAATGAGGCAGATGGGTGACTTGGAGGACTCAGGCCTGCAGCATTCTCAGCATACACTCTAAAGTCATACTCACAACCCCTGCGCAGTTTAGTGGCTACTGTGGTGCACTCGGCCACTAGCTCTCTGTTCACCCGGATCCACCGCATACCGGTCTTCTCGCGCCGTTCAATCACATATCCTGTTATGGGGCTCCCTCCATTACTGGCTGGTTTGGACCAGATGAGGGTCATTGAATCCCCAGAGACAGCGGTAACCTCAACACTAGTAGGAGCAGAGGCAAATGTGTATGGATCTGTTATCTTGACAGCTTCACTCTCCAAGGGTTCGCCATTTCCGTACTTGTTGATGGCCAAGACCCTGAAAATGTACTCATTGCCCTTCATCAGACCTGTGACCTTGTGGAATGTGCTCGTGACATCTCCCTTCACCAGTGTCCATGCCAGGCGGCTTGTCTCGCGCTTTTCAACAATGTAATGTTTAATCTCTGCTCCGCCAGGCTCTTGTGGTGGACCCCAGGACAGAGTGCAACGCTCAGCCGTAAGACCTGTGATCTGCAAGGGTCCTGCAGGGGAACCTGGCTTATCAATGATGACACAATTGATTGGCATGCTCACCTTCCCAGCAATGCTCTGTAGAGTGAGAACATACTGGCCAGAATCTCTTCTGATGCAATCCTTCACAATGACAGAGGTGCTGGTGTCTGTTGAAACAATCTGTATTCTGGCTCTGAGCTCAATCTCCTTTCCATCCTTGGTCCAGGAAACAACAGGAGCAGGGCGCCCAGAAAGGTCGGCATTGATCTTAAGGGTCTCTCCTGCCTTCACAACTACTTTATCCCTGAACTTGACATCTATCATAATGCGTGGTGGCTCCACATCATCCTTGACTGTGATGGGTCCAGTGTTGTCTGATGTCTCACTGAATAGTCCAGCAGCATTCTTGGCGATGACTCTGAAGTCATACTGGCTGTTCTCTGTGAGCCCTGTCGCATCATAGTAGGTCTCTGGCACATTGGTGAAGTTGCACCTTGTCCAGCGACCTTCAGGAAGGTCTCTGCGTTCAATTATGTATCCAGACACCTTGGCTCCTCCGTCGTATTCTGGTTTAGTCCAAGACAGGGAGACTGATGTCCTGGTAACTGCAGTAACCACAGGTGTTCCTGGAGGATCACATGGGTCTCTGGCTGCCACAGATTCACAGGCCTTGCTTGCTTTCCCAATGCCAGCTATGTTCTCAGCATAGACACGGTACTTGTACATCATGCCCTCTTCGATGCCAATCACTTTGTACTCTGTGTCTTTAAGCATGCCTCTGTTCATCTTGTTCCAGATGATGCTAGTGCGCTCTTTGCGCTCCAGATGGTATCCCAGTATAGCGCTGCCTCCATCATTCACAGGCTCATTCCAGGTCACGATCATGTAGGATTTAGTGGCATGCTTCACTATGGGAGTGGAAGGAGGACCAGGCTGCTTGGAGGTGTACTGAGCCGTGATTCCAGGTGAATCTAGGTATACGCTCTTTCCATAACGATTGACAGCGTAGATGCGGAACTGGTACTCTGCGCCGTGTGTCAAGCGAGCTGCTTTAAATGCAGTTCTAGCCACATTGCCCGCTATCAACTGCCATTCCTGTGTATTTGTGTCCCTTTTCTCAACAATATAGCTGCTGATGCAGCAGCCACCATCGTAATCTGGTGGAGACCAGGACAGTGTGATGCTGTCTGACGTCACAGCATCCACTTTTATAGCTTTTGGTGGACCTGGTTTATCAAGTACAACTACGCCAATATCAGCCGTGATTGTGCCACCTGTGTTGGCAAGGGTGAGCTGGTATTTGCCAACATGCTCTCTTGCAGCCTCTTTGATGATGATGACGGATGATGTTGCAGTGTTCTTGAGGGTTATTGATGAGGTTTGCATCAGGGGAAGGCCATCCTTCTTCCAGGATACAACAGGCTTCGGCCTGCCTCTTACTGGAACCTCAATAGTTAGATCGTCTCCAGCTTTCACACTGTATGTGTTAAACAGCAAGTTAAAAGAAGGCTCAATGTCAATATCCTTTGCAACCACAGGTATTCCAAGATCTTTAGGTTCACTCTTTCCTTTCTCGTTAATTGCAACAATTCTAAATGAATAGGATTCATTTGGAGTCAAATTGGGTACAGTTGCTTCGGGGACCTTGACTGTACATGCTGCACCCCACTTATCACCACTTTTAGGCTTAAACTCAACATTGTAGCACATGACTTTGCTACCACCATCATGAGCAGGCTTCTCCCATGCAAGGGACACACTGGTCTTTGTGACATCAGTTACTATGACTTTGCTTGGTGGTAGAGGCACCTCGGAAATCTTAACTTCTTTGGTTTCAACCGTCTGCCCTTGGCCATACTCATTGACAGCACATACTCTGAAGTAGAAAATGCCTCCCTCGGGTAGCTCTTCGATCTTAAATGAGTTGGCTGTACAGTTGCTTGTCACAGTGGTGAAGGCCTTTCTGACTGACTCTCTTTTCTCTACAATGTAGTTTGTGATTTTAGCACCACCATCAGTAAGTGGGGTCTCCCAGACAAGAGTTACTGAGTCCTTCTTGAGCTCCTTCACAACAAAGTTTTGTGGTGCGCTTGGAGTGTCCAGAATTCTCACAGCAACAATAGCAGATTTGCTTCCACTGCTGTTCTCGAGGGTCAATGAGTATTTTCCACTGTCAAAACGGTGGACGTTGTCAATTACAAGCATAGTATATGAGCTTGTGGCCTCAATAACAGCGCGGTCAGTAAGAGCACCCTCCACTTTCTCCCATTTCACGGCAGGCTCTGGCCTTCCTCTTATGGTGACAAAAAGACGCAAGGTACCACCGGCACGTACAGACACCACCTTTCTGAGGTCGGCGTCCAACTCCATTTCTGGGGCCTCCACCTTCTCCGAAGTGACCACGGTACCATGGACATTCTTAGCTTCTCCCACTCCCTCTGAGTTGATGGCGCAGACACGGAACTGATACTCTCCACCCTCTTTAAGGTCTGTGATGGTGAGTTTAGTAGCCTGGATGCCAGTGGGTGGTGTGCACATGGTCCATTCTTTCTCAACTGGTGCCCCTACTGTTGGTGCTACCTCTGCTCCTGCTACCTCTTCGGGCAAAGGGGTGTACTCTCTCATCTCAACAATGTAACCCTTTACGTAAGCACCACCGTCAGAGTCAGGCTTTGCCCAGGACAGAGACACGGAGGACTTGGTGTAGTCTGTCGCTTTAGCATGACGCGGAGGTCCAGGTGGTGTTGTGGCATCACACGCTCTGTAGAACAGAGAAATCTCACTCAGGTCTCCTATTCCAACCTCATTCTCAGCAGCAACGCGGAACTCATAGAAGTGGTCTGTCATAAGCCCAGTGACATGGAAGTGAGTCTCCATTAGCTTCTGCCTGTTGCACTTGGTCCATCTCACACCATCCTTGTCACGCTTCTCCAGGTGGTAGCTAGAAATTTCAGCTCCTCCATTTTGCTCTGGAGCAGTCCATGTCAGAATCATAGAGTCCTTTGTGATCTGACTTGCCTCGGGGGTTCCTGGAGCACTAGGTGGCCTGTATGGATTACGTGCAATGATAGGATCTGTCTCTAGGCAATCACCAATGCCATATTTGTTGACTGCCCTTACTCTGAAGATGTATTCATTTCCAGCCATCAAGTTAGTCATTTTGTAATTCAGAGCTGGGATATTTGGTGCAGCTACTGTCCAGGACAGCCTGCTGGTCTCTCTCTTCTCCAGAACGTAGTGAGTGATGTTTGCTCCGCCATCCAGAGTTGGTTCTGACCAGGAAAGGAAACATCTATCCGCCATCACTCCAGTCACTTTAATGGGGCCAGTGGGAGGGCCTGGTTTATCCAGGACCTTTACAGTGATGGGAATGGTTTTCACGCCTCCAGGATTTGTAAGGCAGAGGTCATAGTGGCCACTGTCTGTCTTTGTAACATCTTTAATGAATATGGCTGCACGTTTCTCTGTGTTTTTCACTTCAATACGCAAGGCCCTAATCATCTCCTTGCCCTCCTTCAGCCAAGAGACATCAGGAACCGGTTTGCCATAGATATCTGCATCGAGGAGGAGGTTTTCTCCTGCATTGACAATAATTACATCCTTGTATTTGGGATCCATAGAGGCCCTTGGTGGTTCGATTTCATCAGTGGCAGTGATAGCACCAGAGCTGTCAGATGGCAGACTAAAGACTCCAGCTGCATTTTTGGCAATGACTCTGAATTCATACTGTTCATTCTCTGTAAGCCCGGTGATGGTGTACTCGGTTTCAACAACATTGGTGAAGTTTGCTCTTACCCAGTGTGCCTCAGGGGAGCCTAGATCTTTCCTTTCCACAACATATCCATTGACCTTGCTACCACCATCATACTGTGGCTTGGTCCACCGGATTGTAATAAGGTTCTTGGAAATAGTTACAGCCTCAGGAGTACCAGGGGGATCACAAGGATCACGAGCAACAAAGGGCTCCGACACTTTGCTGCATCTACCGATGCCAACAATATTTTCAGCGAAGACCCTGAATTCATATCCAATGCCCTCCTCGAGGTTACAAATCTTAAACTCAGTATCTGTAATGAGAGTCTTGTTCAGTTTGTTCCACATGATGCTGCTTCTCTCCTTGCTCTCTAGATGGTAGCCGATGACTGTACTTCCACCATCGATGACTGGCTCATTCCATTGGATGATCATCATTTCCTTGCTTGCACACTTCAAATTTGGTGTGCCTGGAGGGCCTGGTGGTTTGTATGGGTACTGCACCACAATGGCCTTGGACTCAAGGGGCACTCCTTTTCCATACCTGTTCTCAGCAATGACCCTGAACTGGTACTCTGCGCCAGTTTTCAACTTAGAGACTTTGAGGGCTGTTCTGGCCAGCTGTGTAGTGACTGTCTGCCAAGTTGTGGTCGTAGTATCTCTCTTCTCCACTATGTAATTCTTCACCTGGCATCCGCCGGTGTATGCTGGAGGCTCCCAAGAGAGATGCACAAATGTGTTGCTCACCTCAATAACCTTGATTGGTCCAGTGGGTGGAGAGGGCTTGTCGAGAATAATGATTCCTACCTCCTGAGTTATTGTGCCAGCACTGTTAAATGCCGTAATTGCATATTTTCCGAAGTCGTCCTTGCTTCCCTCAGTAATATGAATGCCAGTTGTTGTGGGTGTACTAATCACATTGACTCTGGATGTTACTTTCAGGGACTGGCCGTCCTTGGTCCAGCTTACTTTAGGCTTGGGCCTGCCGAGCACAGGGAACTCCACTTTCAGGTCTTTTCCAGCCAGCACACTGTATGTGTTGAACTGCATCTTAATGCTGGGCTCAATGGCCATATCACTGGCAATGACTGGCGCAGCAAGAACTGTGGGCTCACTCTTTCCTTTCTCATTGTAAGCAATAATACGGAATAGATATTCTGTTCCAGCATTCA
This sequence comes from Forbesichthys papilliferus, assembly GCA_025399855.1. Lineage (NCBI taxonomy): Eukaryota > Metazoa > Chordata > Actinopteri > Percopsiformes > Amblyopsidae > Forbesichthys > Forbesichthys papilliferus. The sequence goes on along the minus strand of JAODOY010000014.1, from coordinate 86,159 downwards.
GACCTGTCACGGTGCCCTCGCATGTCTTCGTGTTTGTTGCAACGCCCCACTTGTCAGTGCCCTTGGGCTGCATCTCAATCAGGTAGCCACCGATCCTGCTGCCTCCGTCATGCAGAGGTTTTTCCCAGGCCATAGAAGCGCTGGCCTTGGTGACATCAGTGAGATAGACTTTACCAATAGGTAGAGGAACCTCAGATGCCTTGGAGGCTGTCTTGGTTTCAATAGACTGACCGATTCCATACTCGTTTTCAGCTTGAACTCTAAAGTAGTACAAAGCTCCCTCCACCAGGTTCTCAACCTTAAATGTAGTCTTGGTGCATTTGGTGGAGACATTGGCATATGCCTTTCTGGTCGACTCACGCTTGTCAATTACATAGTTCTTAATCTTGGAGCCTCCATCAATTAGTGGTGCATCCCAGACAAGGATGACAGAGTCTTTCTTAATTTCTTTAACCACCAAGTTTAGAGGAGCCCCAGGAGTATCCAGGACTTTCACAGTCACAAACTCGGACACAGATCCACTGCTATTGGTCAGAGTTAAGGTGTATTTTCCTGAATCACCCCGGTCACATGAGTCAATAGAGAGTTGAGTGTAGGTGAGAGCCTTTTCTACAACTGACTTCTCAGTCAGGTCGCCCTCATCTTTCGTCCATTTGATCTCAGGAGTTGGTCTGCCCTTGAATGGAACATTAATCCTGATAGAGCCTCCAGCCTTCCTGACAATTCCCTTTCTCAGCTCAGAGTCCAGTTGAATCTGTGGTGGGTCTACCCTCTCTTCTGGTTTGGCCGTCCCTGTGATAGCAGCAGGCTCACCAACACCCCGTTTGTTCAAGGCGCACACCTGAATCTTATATTCCTGACCCTCTGTGAGCTTCGTAATCTCATATTTGTTGAGGCGCAGCCCTGTTGGTGGAGTAACCATAGTCCATTTCTCCTCCTCTGCCTTGCAGATCTCTACAATGTATCCCTGGATAGCAGTTCCACCATCAGACAGAGGCTTTCCCCATGATGCTGTGATGGAGCTCTTGGTAGAATCAATCACATTGACATAAGCTGGTGGACCAGGCTTGTACTTGGGGTCAGAGGCCTTGAAGTATGATGTCGTCAGACTTGGCTCACCAATTCCAGCAACATTCTCAGCAGACACTCTAAACTCATACTCATGATCAGTGGACAGGCCTGTTACTCTGAAGGAGAGGTCTGTGACCTTCTGTCTGTTGCAACGCGTCCATCTGATTCCAGCCCTGTCTTTCTTTTCAATTATGTAGTTAGTGACCTCACTGCCTCCGTCACTCTCAGGGGCAGACCATGAGATGGTCATGCCATCGCGGGCAATGTTTGACACATCCTCAACATGAGGTGGGCCAGGAGGTACAAATGGAGTCTTCATGATCACCGCAGCAGACTCCAGTGGCTCACTAATGCCATAGCTGTTGACAGCCATGACACGGAACACATATTCATTGCCTTCCAGTAGCTTGGTGACTTTGTGGCATGTGCTGTCACAGCTGCTGGAAACAACAGTCCAAGCCAGGCGGCTGGTCTCTCTCCTCTCAATGACGTAGTGTGTGATGGCACGTCCTCCATCGTGCAGAGGGGCACGCCACGAGAGCATGCATCTATCCTCAGTAACTCCGGTGATGTGGAGAGGCCCTTCACATGGGCAGGGCTTGTCCAGAACCACAATGTTAAATGGAACAGTCTCTGTGCCAGCTACATTTGTCAGTTGGAGAGTGTAAAGTCCACCATCAATTCTGATTGAATCTTTGATCGTAATCATTGCATGATTGTCTGTGTTTTTGATCTCCAACCGAAGTGTATTCTCAACTGGCTTCTCATCCTTGAACCACTGGATTGAGGGCACAGGCTTTCCATGTACATCAGCATTCAGCTTGAACGTCTCACCAGCATTAATGACAATTGTTTTGGTAAAGGCGGGGTCAATAGAGAATTTGGGCACCTGTACCTCATCACTTGCGATAATTGGTCCACTGTTGTATGACGGCTTACTGACGGTACCGACAGCATTCTTAGCAATAACTCTGAAGTCATATTGGGTGTTCTCAGTCAGGCCGGTGACAGTGAACTGGGTCTCAATCACATTAGTGAAGTTAGCTCTTATCCAGCGACCTTCTGGCAGGTCCCGTTTCTCCACAGTGTAGCCAGTGATTTTACTGCCGCCATCATACTCCGGCTTGGTCCACTGAATGACAATGGTGTCTTTGGTCACGTGGGTGGCTTCTGGTGTGCCGGGAGCATCACATGGGTCGCGGGCAACACAGCCTTCTGAGACCTTGCTGCACCTGCCGATGCCAACAATATTCTCAGCATAAACTCTGTACTCATATTCAATGCCTTCTTCCAAGGGGTGACTCTTGAAGGTTGTCTCATGAATGAGTGTTTTGTTGATCTTGACCCACAGAATGCTATTTCTCTCTTTCCTTTCCAGATGATAGCCGAGCACAGTGCTGCCTCCATCTGAGACAGGTTCATTCCACTCTACAATCTGGTGCTCTTTGGAAAGAGAAGAGATGAAGGGAGTAGCGGGTGGGCCTGGCTCTCTGTATGGGTACTGGGCAACCACACAAGATGAATCCAGACCATAACTCTTGCCATAGCGGTTCTGTGCAATGACCTTGAACTGGTACTCAGCTCCAGTTTTTAGTCTTGGTATTTTGATTGTGGTTCGGGGGCAATTGATGCTGACATTCTCCCATGTGGTGGAAGTAGTGTCTCTTTTCTGTACAATGTAGTTGGAGATCTGGCAACCACCAAAATGCTTTGGTGGGTCCCATGAAATAGTAACACTCTGTGTGGTAATTTCATCAAATCTTACAGGGCCGGATGGAGGACCAGGCTTATCAAGAACTATGATTTCAACAGTTGCATCTTTCGTTCCAGACGAGTTAGCAACATTGATACCATACATGCCTCCATCATCTATAGATGCCTCCTTAATGCTTAAAGTTGTGTATTTTGGTTTGTTGATGATATTAACTCTGGTTGTGAACTTCAGAGGAGCACCATCTTTAGACCATGTGACTGTTGGTGCAGGTCTTCCAAAGATGGGAATGTCAACATTTGTGTCTTTACCCACCTTGACACTGTAGCTGCTGAATACTGGTCTAACATCAGGCTCAAAGACCAGGTCTTTGGCCATCACTGGGCTAGCAAGGACTCTGGGGTCACTCTTTCCCTTGTCATTGATAGCTGTAACTCTAAAGAGGTACTCCTCTCCTTGATTCAAGTTGGTGACAGTTGCTTCCATCGTCTTGAATGTGTTGACACCAGACCATTTATCCTGGCCCTTGATTTGCATCTCTAGCAAATACTGAACAACTCTGCTTCCACCATCATACTCTGGCTTCTCCCAGGCCAGAGAGATACTGTTTTTGGTTTGGTCAGTAACAATCAATTTCTTTGGGGACTGAGGCACCTCTGACACCTTGAGAGGGTCAACAGTTGCTGCAGGCATTCCAACACCATGTGCATTCTCTGCTAGGACTCGGAAGTAATAGCTACAGCCCTCCTGAAGTGGCTCAACCTTCCATGAGAGCTCATGGCAATTTGTCACAACAGCAGCATATGTTTTGCGTGTGCTCTCCCTTTTTTCAACAATGTAGTTTTTGATCTTGGCTCCACCATCCAACAGGGGGGGCTCCCATGCCAGTGTTACTGATTGATTTGTGATTTCTTTCACCTTTAGGTTAAGTGGATTACTTGGTGTGTCAAGAACACGGACAACAACAAACGCTGATTTTGTTCCACTGGTGTTTTCTGCAGTGATTGTGTATTTTCCACTGTCAAATCTGCTAATGTTGTCAATTACAAGGGAGGTGTAACTGCTTGTCACCTCAACCTGGGCAGACTCCTTAAGTGGAGCTTCATCTTTGTCCCACTTGATAGTAGGAGTGGGCCTTCCTCTGATGGGAATGAACAACCTGAGAGAAGTACCAGCTTTAAGAGCAACAATCTTCCTTAGTTCTGGATCAATGTCAAGGTCTGGTTCCTCAGCTCTGTCCTGGGCAACAACAGCACCAGGGACATCTGCATGCTCACCAACGCCAACCTTGTTGATGGCACATATTCTGAACTTGTACACTTGATTTTCCTGCAGGTTCACCACCTCAAACCTGGTCTTTTTGGTGCCTGTGGGTGGTGTGCAAGTTTTCCATTCCTCAGCAGGTCCCTCTGTAGCTGGAGCATCATCCGGCACCGCTGGAGGTGCTGTAGTGGTGCAGCACTCAACAATGTATCCCTGGATCTCACAACCGCCATCATTCACAGGCTTGCCCCACGATAGAAAGACTGATGTTTTCGACGTGTCAGTGACTTTAGGGTGATGTGGTGGGCCAGGCCTGAAAATAGGATCCAGTGCTTTGTAGAAGACAGTTGGGGAACTGGGTTCGCCAATACCAACAATATTCTCTGCTGCAACTCTGAATTCATAAATGTGTTTTTCCATAAGTCCAGTAACCTTGAATGTTAAGTCTGTCACTGTCTTCCTGTTGCATCTGGTCCATCTCACACCCTCCTTGTCATGTTTTTCAATGATGTATCCAGTAATAGGACTGCCTCCATCACTCGATGGTGCCTCCCAGGTAAGAACCACTGAATCCTTCTTAATATCTGAAACCTCTAAGCCCTTGGGTGATTCGGGAGGCACGTATGGATCCTTAATTATAACTGGAGCAGACTCAAGGGGTGCACCGACACCAAACTGGTTGACAGCACGGACCTTGAAGATATACTCGTTCCCTTCCAGGAGCTTGGTGATCTTCAGGCAAGTGTTCTCCACTTTGGGCTCAACGACTGTCCAGACCAGTCTGCTGGTCTCTCTCCTCTCCACAATGTAGTGAGAAATGGTGCTTCCACCATCTTGCAGCGGTGGTTTCCACACAAGGCAGCATCTATCTTTAGTGATGTTCGTGACAACTAGAGGACCTTGAGGTTCCCCAGGTTTATCCAGAACGATCACATTAACCTGCACAGCCTTTTCCCCTCCTGCATTCCTCAGGAGTAGTGTGTATTGGCCTCCATCAACAAGTTTAGCTTCCTTTACAGTGATACAAGCCTGTGTGGTTGTGTTCTTAATTTCCCTACGGATAGTGTTTCCAAGCTCCAGCTCTCCCATCATCCAGTGAATAGAGGGCAATGGTTTGCCATGGACATCTGCATCAATCTTGAAGTTGTCTCCTGCACTGACCACAATAGTCTTTGTGAACTCTGGGTCGATGCTGATGCGAGGAGGCTCAATCTCATCCTTGGCAGTGATAGGGCCAGTGCTGTAGGAGGGGCCACTGAAAACACCCGCAGCATTTCGAGCAATTACACGGAACTCATACTGTTGGTTTTCCACAAGGCCTGTGGCGACATATTCAGTCTCAATGACATTAGTGAAGTTAGCCTTCAACCAGCGGCCCTCTGGCAGATCCTTCTTCTCTACTACATAGCCTGTGACCTTTGCACCACCGTCATACTCAGGCTTGGTCCATGCAATGGTCACAGAGTCTTTAGTGATCTTGGTGGCCTCCGGTGTGCCAGGAGGGTCACAGGGGTCTCTGGCAATGCAACCCTCTGACACTTTGCTTGCTTTGCCGATTCCAACAATGTTTTCAGCATAAACTCTGTACTCGTATTCCATTCCTGCTTCTAGACCAGTGCTCTTAAAGGTTTGATCGGTGATAATCGACTTATTCAGTTTGACCCAGAGGATGCTAGTTCTCTCTTTGCGTTCAAGATGATAACCCAGAATAGTGGTTCCACCATCAATCACTGGCTCGTTCCATATCACTACCATGCTGTCCTTGCTTAAAACCGGGACTGCCGGTGTTCCGGGAGGTCCTGGGAGTTTGTATGGGTACTGAGCCACAACACACTCTGAAAGTAAGGGTGCACCCTTTCCATATCTGTTCTCTGCTGTGATTCTAAACTGATACTCAATGCCTGTCTTCAACCTTCCAGCTTTGACTTTTGTTCTGGCCAGGTTAGGAGACACAACCATCCAGGTGTTTGTGGATGTTTCTCTCTTCTCAACAATGTAGTGTTTAATTGGACAGCCGCCATCATACCCCGGAGGGTTCCAGGAAATAGTAACACTGTCAGCTGTGACGTCCTCCACCTTCACTGGACCACCTGGTGGACCTGGTTTGTCAAGAACAACAATGCCGATGTCCGTTATTGTCTCTCCTGCTGTGTTGCTGAGAGTGATGAGGTAATGGCCGACATCATCTTTAGCAGCCTCCTTGATGTTCAGACTCAGCGTGGCATCCGTGGAACTAAAGTTGACCCTAGTGGTTCTCTTTAGAGGCTGACCGTCCTTCACCCAGGAGACAGCTGCTTTAGGACGAGCTACATATGGAACCTCCACTGTTAAGTCTTCTCCTGCCTGCACACTGAACGTGTTGAACAGAAGTTTAACAACTGGAGCCATCACAAGATCTTTGACAATCACAGGGACACCAATCTGGCGTGGGTCACTAGTTCCCTTTTCATTTTTTGCTGATACACGGAACATGTATTCTTCACCTGCATTGAGTCCACTGATAGTAGCCTCTGTTTCTTTTACAATCACAGACTGAGTCCACTTATCAACACCCTTGGACTGGATCTCAACAACATAGCAGCCCACTCTGCTGCCTCCATCATGCTCTGGCTTTTCCCATGAGAGGGTGACACTGTTCTTGGTGACATCCTTGAGGGTGATTTTGCCTGGTGGCTGTGGTTTCTCAGATACCTTGACTGATTCAGCGGTTTCAATAGGCAATCCAATGCCATATTCATTCTCAGCCAAAACTCTGAAATAGTAGTTACATCCTTCATGGAGTTGGTCAACTGTGAAAGTGGTGTTACGGCAGTTGGCATTGACTGTAGCATAAGCTTTCCTAGTAGACTCACGCTTTTCCACAATGTAGTTCTTAACCTTCACTCCACCATCATTTGCTGGCGGATCCCAAATGAGAGTGACTGATTGCTTTGTGACAGCACTGATCTTTAGATTCTGTGGGGCACTTGGTGTATCAAGTACCCTGACTTGAACTGTAACGGTTTTGGATCCAGAGCTGTTTTCGACAGTGAGGTTATACTTTCCACTGTCAAATCTGTTGACATTGTCAACAATAAGAGATGTGTATGATGTTGTGCTCTCAATTGTTGCTCTCTCGATAGGCTCCCCGTCATCTTTTGTCCATTTGGCCTCCGGTGCTGGTCTACCTCTGATTGGCACAAACAGTCTAAGTGTGCAGCAGGCTCTTAGGTTCACAACTTTGCGAAGCTCTGCATCCAGGTCAATCTCCGGTGTGAGAAGCCTGTCTTCAGCCTTGGCGTTTTCAGGCACAGATGCCGCCTCTCCAATTCCTTCACTGTTCATAGCAGAGATGTTAATCTTGTATTCCTGGCCCTCCTTAAGATTGATAATTGTGAACGAGGTGGCAAGCAAACCCTCTTTGGGTGTCACAATGGTCCATTCTTCCTCTTCCTCTTTTACAGATGGAATGCATGTTTCCACAATGTAACCGGTGATGTCAGAGCCGCCATCATAAACAGGTTTGTTCCAGGCAACAGTGATGGAGGACTTGGTTGTGTCAAGGATTCTGGGGTTGCATGGAGGCCCTGGCTGGTGCAGTGCGTCAGTGGCTTTGTAGAAAGGACTAGAGGGACTTGGTGCACTTAAGCCGGCAGCATTCTCAGCAATGACCCTGAATTTATACTCGTGTCCCACAACAAGAGCAGTTGCCTTGAATTGCAGATCCTTTACCTTTCTTTTGTTGCATTTGACCCAGCGAAGGCCAATTCGGTCCTTCCTCTCAATGTTGTAGTTGAAAATAGGGCTACCTCCATCACTCTTAGGAACTTGCCACATAACAAACATCGAGTCCTTAGAAATAGCTGTAACTTCAGTATTCTGAGGAGGCTCGGGAGGCACGTATGGGTTGTCTGCAATCGTAGGCTCTGACTCAAGCGTCTCCCCAACTCCATACTTGTTCACTGCCATTACCCTGAATATGTACTCATTTCCTTTGAGCAGTTTTGTCACCTTGTATGTTGTGTCCTGGAGTTCTGCAACCACATTGGTCCATGCTAGTCTGCTTGACTCACGTTTCTCAATGACATATTCATCGATCTTGGCACCGCCATCATCTGCAGGTGGGGTCCATGTCAGTACACAGTTATCAGCTGTGACATCAGAAACTTGAAGAGGTCCACCTGGTGGCCCAGGCCTGTCAAGCACTTTGACGTTGAAGATGTGTTTGGCAAATCCACCAACATTAGTGGCAGTCAATACAAATTCCCCTCCATCTGTTCTAACAGAGTCTTTGTTTATTAGGGTTGTTGTAAGGTCAGTAAACCTAACTTCTAGCTTCATTGTGTTTTCAATTTCTTTTCCATTCTTAGTCCAAACCATAGACGGGATTGGCTGACCAGCAATGTCAGCTTCAAGCTTGAAGCTCTCGCCGGCCTTCAGCAGGATAACATCCTTAAAGATGGCATCAACCATAATACGTGGCACAACAATGTCGTCCTTACAGATTATTGGATCCGATGTCTCAGAAGGTTGGCTGACCGCACCAACTGCGTTTCTTGCCAGAACTCGGAACTCAAAGGAGGCATCCTGAGTTAATCCACTAACGGTAAATGTGGTTTCAATAATGTTGGTGAAGTTTGCTCTCATCCAACGACCAGCAGGCAGGTCTCTCTTCTCCACTATGTAGCCAGTGATCTTAAAGCCACCATCATACTCAGGCTTAGTCCACTGAATGGTGATGACATTCTTGTTGACAAAAACAGGTGTGGGCTGACCTGGTGGGTCAATGGGGTCCAAGGCCATCATTGCTTCCGATGCCTTGCTGGGCTTTCCAATTCCAGCCATGTTTTCGGCCAACACGCGGAACTCATATGCTACTCCATCTTCAAGCCCAGTAGATTTGAAGATGTTTCCTTTTACTATGCTTTTGCTGATCTTCTGCCACATTATGCTACTTCTTTCTTTCCTTTCAACGTGGTAGCCGATGACCTCGTTTCCACCATCAATCACTGGCTCATTCCAGCCAATGGTCATTGTGTCCTTGCTGAATGCAATAACATTGGGCGTACCAGGTGGTCCAGGGATCTTGAATGGGAAAGCAGCGACCACTGATTGTGAGGTGATTGAAGGTCCAGCACCATATCTGTTCTTAGCCTTAACTCTGAACTGGTATTCTGATCCAGTAGTGAGACGAATGGCTTTGAACACAGTGCGAATGACAGTGGAAGAAAGCTCGGTCCATGTCTGGGCAGACGTATCTCTGATCTCAACTACATAATTGTTAATCGCCACACCTCCATCGTTCTCAGGAGTGTCCCATGCAAATACACAATAGGTGCGAGCTATCTCCACAATTTTTATTGGACCCTTGGGTGGCCCAGGAACATCATGCACTCTGACAAAGATATTGTCTGTCACAGAGCCAATAATGTTCTTTCCTGTCATGGTGTACGTGCCACTGTCTGATCTGTTGCATTCACTGATGGTTAAAATAACCGTTGCAGAAGTAGTCTCCACATTGGTCCTATTAGAGAGCTTAAGAGCTCCACCATCCTTCTGCCAGGAAACAGTTGGTCTTGGACGTCCCATAACTGGAATCTCAACCTTGATGTCATCTCCTGCCTTGGCTATGATAGTTTTCTGGCACACACCACGCAGGTCAAACTCAGGCAAGGAACTGGACTCCTTGATAACAATTGGCTTGCTGTCACGTGGAGCACTTCTGCCAGACTGGTTGACGGCCATGACACGGAAGATGTACTCCTCATGTTCATTGAGGCTCTTCACTGTGAAGTCCATTGCCTTGAGGGTTGTTACATGGGCCCACTGGTCAGTTCCCTTCTTCTGGGCTTCCAGCACATATCCGGTGATCCTGCTCCCACCGTCGTGCCTGGGCTTAGTCCATGCCAGACTCACAGTGTTCTTGGTGATGTCAGTTGGGATGATGCTCTCTGGAGCAGTAGGCGCCTGGGAGGCACGAATAGGATCGGAGGTTTCAACTGATTCACCAATGCCATATTCATTTTCAGCAGACACCCTGAAGTAGTATTCACAGCCCTCACCCAGCTCAGCAATCTTGGCTGAAGTGGTTGGGCACCTTGAGACAGCAGTAGCATAAGCCTTGCGTGTTGATTCTCTCTTCTCAATAATGTAGTTGGTGACCTTGGCTCCACCATCGATGAGAGGCATCTCCCACTGAAGAGAGATGCTTTCTTTGTCAATCTTGACTGGCTTCAGGTTAACTGGAGGCCCAGGTGTGTCCAGAACTCTCACATTGATAGATGCAGTCTTCTTTCCTGCTGAATTCTCCAGGGTGAGCTCATATTTGCCAGCATCAGTTCTGCAGCTGTCAGGAATGAGCAGCATAGTGAAAGACTCGGTGCTGTCGATGACGGCTCGTGTGACAGGGCCTTGCTCCTTGGTCCAGGTGACTGTTGGAGCGGGGCGTCCCTTGATGGGCACAAACAGGCGGATGGAGCAGCCAGCCCTGACAACCAGGGTTCTCCTTAGCTCGATGTCAAGCTCCAGATCAGGCTCCGCTGCACGCTCCACAATCGCAACGACTTCCTGGGTTTCTGCAGGCTCTCCCGCTCCTTCAGCATTCACAGCACTGATTCTAAAGTAGTATTTTGCTCCAGTCTCCAATCCGGCCACAACAAATTCTGTGATCCTCAGTAGAGAAGATGGCGTGTCCTTTACCCATTCCTCTGTTCCCTCCTTCTTGTGCTCAATAATGTATCCAGTGACTTCAAGTCCACCATCCTCAAGGGGTTTTCCCCAGTTCAATGTGGCGGTAGTTTTGGTTGTGTCTGTAACTCTTGGGTTGACTGGAGGTCCTGGTACATCTAAAATTCCAAAGAGAGGTAGTTGAACGAAATATTTCAATACCGGTATAAGATATGATTTACATTGAATATGTTTGCACAAATTCTGTTTTACTCACAGGCAACAACTTTAGTTGTGACTGGCAACGATGATTCACTCGGTTCTCCAAAGCCAGCTCTGTTCTCAGCAAGGACACGGAATTCATACTCAATGCCCTTAGTGAGACTCTTGACTTCATAACTCAGTTCTGCAATTGACTTCTTGGATGCTCGGATCCATCTCATTCCTTTTCTCTCTTTCTTCTCAACACAGTAGCCTGTGATGTCACTTCCTCCATCCTCAGTAGGTCTTCTCCAGGTCAGAGTTACAGAATTCCCTCCTACAGTCTCAACCTCTGGCTTAGAGGGTGGACCAGGAGGACCTGTGCATAGAGATGAAGTATAGCTATAAAACCTCATTCATTATAATATAATAAGATATTTTATAGAGATTATAAGAACTTTATGGAGAGACAGTATTGGTCTCAAACCATACATCACAAAATAAACAAAACAAAACATTTACACACCATATTTATCAACCATCTTGACTGCATCAGAGTGAGATGGCTCACTGGCACCGTACTGGTTGACAGCAGAGACTCTGAAGAAGTACTCGTTTCCCTGGATGAGCTTGGTGGCCACAAAGTGGCAGTCGATCACCTGCTCCTTCAGGATGGTCCAGAGGAGGCGGCTGGTCTCCCTTTTCTCCAGGGTGTAGTACTTGATAGGGGAGCCTCCGTCTTCAGTGGGGGCGGTCCAGGTCAAGGTCACCTTCTCTGAAGAGACACCCGTAGCCTCAATAGGACCAGGAGAACTTGGGACATCCAAGACCTTCACCTTGACATTCTCCTCCTTCACACCGAAGGGGTTGGTGGCGGTGATGGTGTACTCCCCAGAATCCTTCCTGCCAGCGTACTTGATGGACAGGGTGGAGGAGGTGGCAGTGGCATCAATCTGGACGATGTCTGAAGGCTTGAAGTACTTTCCTCCCTTCGACCAGCATGAGGTGGGTGTGGGTTTGCCCAGGATGCTGGTGGCGGTGATGGCGATGGTGTCACCGGCACGGACAGTCAGACCCTCCATGACTTGAGAGTCGATGATGATGGTTGGTGCCGCTGTTGGATACAAGCGGAATTCAGTTAATACATCCTTGATGTCCAAAATGTAGTGCTCTCAACATTTAATGAAATTGTTCCGTTAAATGTAGCTGCGTATTTCCGCAGCCATATGTCCCATTGTCACCATGTCTTTCATACATCATTGCAATGCCCATATAAGGACATATTCACAGATTTGCACAAATCAGCCATATGGGGGCGTTATTTCTGATTAGCGCTTTAAACTATCATTACATAAGAATGCAATTGTATGGCATAGGTTGATATGCTGCAAAGAACAGCAGTTGATATTTTTTAACTAGTCGATTAACCGTTTAACTTGAGTTGTTTATAATGCCAATTATACGTGTCTCACCATATTCGTCTACACAGATGATGGTGTCGGTCTGCTCCGAGGGTGGGCTTAGGGCGCCGGCAGCATTCTTAGCCCTGATTCTGAACTCGTACTTGCAGCCCTCCTGCAGGTCTGTCACCGTGAAGGCCGGCTCCAGGACGTTGACATTGTTGGCCTTGACCCACACCTTGGACGGCAGGTCACGCCTCTCCACGATGTACCCGGTCAGCCTGTGGCCGCCATCGAAGGTCGGCTCGGTCCACTGGAGGGTCACGGTGCTCCTCGTTATGCTGATTACGTCTGGTTTGCCAGGAGGGTCTGAGGACACGGTGGACAATGCAACAATGAGAGCAGACTAGACAACTAGAGAGAATTGGTTTTAAATATTAAAGTTGTGTCTCAAACAAGAGATGCCCCAACTATAAAAAAAACATAAAAAGGATAAAAACAATCATTTCCATTGTGGTCCTTTTTGGACAATTTTTAACAATGGTTTCCCCGTAGTTAATCATCACTCACAGTGCATAAACAACCCTAAGCTCTTTCTAAGGAGATTTACTAGATGATTTTGTGGTTGTATTGGAACTACGTACTCTTGTATGTAAGTGTATTGTAAATCTACATGCTGCTCTGTCCATTTTCTTAGCCAGGTCACCCTTGAAAAAGAGATGTATCTCAATGTTTATTTTTCCTTGTTAAATTAAGGTTAAACAAAAAGAATAAATAAGCACATAAACAACACTAACTATAAGTACACTCAGATTGTACAACCCCTCTGTTCCAAACCCATAATCATTAATAATTTACCAATGGGGTCCAAGGCCACATGTGGGTCTGTGGGGGTGCTCGGCTTTCCGATGCCCGCCAGGTTGATGGCCATGACTCTGAACTCGTACTCCAGACCCTCGGTCAGTCCAGTCACCTTGTGCTCCCTCATCCTCAGTGGGGTCTGGCTGGCTCTCTTCCACAGCATGCTGTTCCTCTCCTTGAACTCCACGTGGTAGCCTGTAGGCATCAGCAGCAAGGACGTTGGCTCAAAGTAACCCAGCAACAAACCCCGCAACCCTACAGATGGAGTCAGGGCTTCTGGAGAAAGCTTGTTGATATTTAAACTGGATCAAAACAAAAACACATCTCCCTTCAATGCCATAGGGTGCTCCTTTAGATGCTCCGCCCTCCATATTGAATACATATTGCCATGGCTGGGATAGTGTTGGGTGGTGCGGTCTGCACCATTTTGTGTTCTTAGTTATAGAGCCAGTGCTCTGTAGAAACATCAATTATTTCTTAAGTGTGCATGCACACACACACACAGAAAGGGCACCTAGCGGACCGCGAGGAGATATTCACTGAATTTAAAAATATTAGCTTAGGATCACCGACCGAGGATAGGAGGAAGGGCAACGCATGGGGGTGTCCTCAGTCTGTCTGCTGTCTGTCTGCTGTGTGACCGGCGTGTACTAGTCTGGGACACAGCGCTGGCAACCAACTACGTAACTCATTGACAAAGTCAGACGTTAAACTTATACAGAGGAATTCTTAGAGGAACTTAACATGAGTCTGGCTGTATTCAGGTATTGTTCCGTTAGATAAATAGGATGCTGTTAGTGCTTAACTGCACTAGCGTCACACCAGAATCACAGATACAGACTTCATGAGTGACAATGCTAACAGCCAATGAAAATCTACTTCTCAATTCCTGAAAGCTCTGTCAAGCTTACAGGGGTCTATGCGTCAGACGTTCAGCACAGAGGTGCTTATGTGACGTAGTGCTGATGGACGGAGGAGGCTGAGACTATGTGCATACCAGTGATGGGAGAACCTCCAGTCTTCCTGGGGTCAACCCAGGTCACGTAAGCAGAGTTATGGCGCACGCTCATCAGCTGAGGTGGAGGTGGAGCATCTGGAACATCTGTGGAGAAACACGATGTCATCAGAGACGTACTATGCTATATATTTAATTTTTCAAAACTTCCATTTGGATCAATGTTAATTTTTACAGCTATTTTAGGTTTAGTTTTAGTATTTCGATGAAAATGCGTATTAGTTTTAGTCACATTAAAAGTTTCGTTAACAAAATGATTGGGTTGCACAGAACACTTACTGAAGGGATGCTTGGCCACAATGGGGTCTGACTTGAGTCCCTCTCCGACGCCATACTTGTTCTCAGCGCAGACCCTGAAGATGTACTCTGTGCCCTCGTGGAGACCAGTCACTCTCATTGTGTTGCTCTCCACGGACAAGGAGACCGTCACCCACATGTTGGTGATGAAGTCCCTCTTCTCCAGGATGTAGTTGGTGATTTCTGAGCCGCCGTCGTCCTTGGGCGCACCCCACTTCAACGTGGCACCGTCGGCCGTCACATCCTTGAACTTGATTGGCTGAACAGGGATGCCAGGTTTTCCCACGACCCTGAAAAAAGGTTGTTGCTTTATTGACTCATTCATTTGCTCCTGTTTTATAAAGTCATTGAATTACTAATGACTGGGTGAGTTGTGATCAAGCAGGAGGGCTGCCATGTGTACCTGATGAAAATCGTGGACTCCTTGGTTGCCACGCTGTTCCTCAAGGTGATGGTGTATTTGCAGGCGTCACTCCTCTGGCAGTCTCTGATCAGAAGGGTGGTGTTGACGGAGGAGGACTCTGCGCACACCCTGCCGGTGTCGGTCAGGTCCTCGTCCTCGCCCTTCTTCCAGGAGACCTTGGGCGCCGGCTTGCCAGCGATGGGGATCTTCAGCCGCACCGTGCTGCCCTCCTTGGCGATGTAGCACATGTTGGGCAGCTCACGCAGGTCACAGCTGGGAGGAACTGAGAGCACGAGATAGGACAGAACCAGTCAGGACAGGTACACCAGACACATTATATAGAGGAGACAGACCGCTTAGAGAGTCCTCAATAGAACTCTATGGGAGAAGTACCAGATACATTATATA
>JAODOY010000014.1:56745-70784 GCA_025399855.1 Forbesichthys papilliferus | reverse complement strand
ACACACCACTGTCCTCCTGTTTGATGCTCTTAATGCTGAGGAAGCCTGACCCATCTGGGTTGTTCACCATGACACAGAAGCCACTAGGCTGAATGTGGTAGCTGCCTTTGACCCACTGGACCGTTGGAATTGGCTCTCCTGTCACCTTGTACCTGAAGAAAGCCTGACCTCCCCCAGAAGACTGAATAGACTCGATGGTTTTAGTGAACTCTGGGGGACTGCCGCTTGGTTCAAATGTTCTCTTTACCTCCATTTCATCCCTGTGGGGCTCCTTCACCTGAACATGCAGACAAGAAGTGCAGGTAGACTGGCCAAATCTGTTCCTCACAGTGCAGGAATACTCTCCTTCAAACGCCCTCTCCACTTTGTTAATGACCAGGCTATACTCATCTGGCTCCTGTATGAACGTATAAACGGATGAAGCTGTTATAGTGCGTCCATTGTGGAACCACTGGACAGTGGGCTTGGGGAAGCCCGACACCGTGACAGTAAACCTGGCTGTTTCCCCGACTGTCACAGTTGCTGGAGACAGCTGGGAGAGGAACACTGGCTTTTCTTTTGTCTTCTCTACAGAACTAGAGTAGCGTTTGGACTCTGGCTTGAGTTCAAGTGTTCTGGATGTGTCTGGTAACAATAGGCCAGTGCAGAATGACTGTTGGATGTCTTCTTCCACTTTGATGCTTGAGCTAGAGAACGCTGGGTAGAATATGTATATAACATTATAACATATAGCAAAATAATATATAACAACAACACCATTAGCAACATTAAACATTATACATCTACATCTTCTTTATATATCACAAACAATAAGCGAAACATCTTTGTGAACTCTGAAGTCTGACCTGGACATCTTAACTCTGGAACCTAAACATAGATCTACAAAAAGGGTTGTTAAGCAGGAGAAACAATGCAGGTTCAAAGTTGAGAAGAAGGACAAAATACTAGAGATTCTAAAGATCCACAGGCAAATATTTACCTTTCAATTCTCCTTTGGCTGCATGTTCCTCCTCCGTTGCGGTAACTGTGAACATACAACAAACACCAAGATGAACAACACTGCTCCCCTACTGGACATACACTGTGGTCTATATGATGCAAGACTGTTAGAATCAGTGACAGGTTGTGCATCCATATGGAATATTGACATTCGTGCATGCTTCAGTTTGGTGAACAGTTCTGCTTTCTGGAAAGTGCTCAGTGATATGAGTGACTAGTTCTCCTGCTGACATTTAAGCCAGAAGACCAGGATACATCTGTCCAATGCCATTATCAGGTGTTTGTGGCTGAAAACTGTGGGAACAGTCGGTGCTCATGAGCGAAAGGCTGAGCTAGCAGAAGAACCAAAGCATGCAGATTCCAACCTTTCATTACCGTACCGCAGCACGCTGCATCCCTGGCTGAGCTGACATGTGTACGAGTACAAGTGTCCCCTTGCTTGGGCCCAGCGTTCTCAAAACTCAGACGGCAAAGTGGGCCGTCGCGTTTTAGAAAGTAAGACAGAGAATCCTCAATATTCAACCGGTTGTGAAGCCAAATGACAAATGACGAGGGGACTCCCTTCATTACGCAATACAGGGAGGCGTCACTGTGTTTGGCCAGCAGGCCCGGAGGCACTTTGATCAAGAAGTTTGGCTGGCTGGCACGGCCCCCGTCTCGCTCTTCGTGGGGTATGACGTCAGGGAAACTGAGGTGGCCCATCAGACCGCAAGGCCTCTGGGAAGAAGGAGGTACCGGTCCCAGTTTCTCTAGCGCCTCCTGCTTGCCGTGGTCAGAAGGCTCTTGAGTGGCCTCCCTGTTTGCCTGTAACACTTGTGTGTGTCGTGAATCTGTAGGGACGGGGGTTTCTGCTTTGAGAGTTCCTTCTTTAGCTAGGTGAGGATAAAGTTAGGGAGAGTGATTAGGGATCAGAGGGCAGAGGTCTACTGAAGCAGGATTTCAATGACTCAAGGGGTTAGTGGGATGGAGGGATGGAGTTAGCCAGGTCAAGCTGGAAATGGATCAAGGGAACTATCAGCTACAAAACAAGAGACATTGGTTATTCAATTATATTCTAACACTTTACAGTCTAAGAGGACATATTACAGGTTGAATGAAGAGGGGTGGTAGCAAGGTAGCAAAATGGAGAGGTGGGATGATCCACATGGAGAGAGAGAGTTATTAAAGAGAGAGTAACCACCTTCAACAGTGAGCTTAGCAGAAGTGCTGTTGTGGCCATGTTTGTTGCTGGCTGTGCAGCAGTACACGCCCTGGTCATCCAGGCCAACGCCCTGGATGACCAGGGACAACAGCCCTCCGCTCTGAGAGCTCCTCACACGCTCTGTGGTCTCCAGGTCCTGGCCATTGTGGTCCCACAATACCCAGCTGAAGGGCTGGCCATCAAACGAGCAGCTAAACTCAGCCATCTCGCCACTTTTCACCCGGACATCGCTCATCTCCACCAGCAGTTTGGGGCAGGCAGGGAGACCAACATGACCGCTGCTCTCAGAGTTGAGTTCCACTGAGTTTGTGTCCTGCAGCTCAAACTCAACTGTTCTCCAAGAAGACGATGCTGTTGTTGTGGACATGGAGGAGCTCTCAGATAACGTCTCACTGAACCCGACAGTGTGGGCTGACTGGAAGCTCTCAGACTGAACCTCCACTCTCTTACTTAGCAGAGTCCCAGCCCTCGTGCTCGACGCGCTAGCTAAGGCTTGTGTCTTTTTATCTGGGCATAAGAAAGAGTAGAATTAGGTCAACACATCAATGATGACTTCTCCAGGTTACTTTTGCGACATCTGGTTTGCCAGAGGGTGGTTGGGTGAAGAGTTGGAAGGCGGGATCAGTCACGATCAGTGAGAGAGTGGACACTGGCCGGTTTCCGTTGTCAATCATGCATGTTTGACTGGAGCCAAAACCCTTATGGATTACCCCCATGCCAGCCCAGCGTGTTTTAAAACCCCAGAAACAAATCCAGTACTGCAAGTCAGCGTATCATTATTCCTCTGAAATAAATACTTATTGAAATAATGATGTTCCCTTCATGTAAGGGTGGTTAATGAGCCCAAGTCATGCAAAACATGAGTTTGCTGAAAATCTCAGGTTTACTTTGACGGTGACATCACACATCCGGCAGTACACAGACTTAGAAATATACTGTCCAGCATGCTCGTAGAAAGCATCAACTAATGTGACCTCCCATTACAATAAAAAGAAAATAAGAGAATGTGTCTTGTCCTCAACAAGAGCTTCTTTATCAACATAGAGGCATGCCGAGCACAAGCATGAAAACTCTTCATTACACCGTACAAGCTGGGTAAGTCATGGCTCTGTGGCACACAACAGTAACTCTGTTCTAAAAGTTGACATCTTACACACAGTGCGTCTTACTGGCTCAGCACATGCAGTAGATATACAGAACTGTGAGCCTAGCAGAGATCTACCACACTGTGTGTATGTACGCTGGGCTTTGGTCAAACCCACCATCTATGTTCAGACTGGCAGAACATGATACCATTCCTGCAGAGTTCCTGGCGGTACAAGTGTATTCCCCTTCATCATTGGTTTTAACTCTGGAAATGTCCAGCTGGCAGATTTCACCAGAACGAGACATGTTGTAATCGCCTGACTGTCTGATGTCTCTGCCATCACGATGCCACGTTATCTGCAAATCTGGAAACACAGTGTGCACAACCAGTCAGTATTCCTGTATTGTACGTGACGTTACACTGCTGATAACTTTAATTTAAGACTTTAAGACCGAATCAACGGATGTGCTATGTCATCCAAAACAACTCAGTTTCAAGAAAACTTTTGGGGACCTAGGTGCAGGCATTTGGTGCTACCGGCTTGACAAGCAAACAGAGAGAGGGTCTAACGATTGCTCACCTTCCCCAGTGACACTGCACTGGAACCTGGCTGGGCGTCCCTCACAAATCAGTAAGTCACGCAGCGGGCTGGTGATCACTGGAGCGGACACTCGGACCTTGGGGACAACCACCTCAGAAACTGCAAGGCACCAAAGTCATTTTAGAACTGTTACGCTTTCATTGTATGTTTTTGTGAATAAGTCAATGTTGCATGTTGCTGTCAGGTAGCCTAACCTGCAATTGTGTTTATACAATTTGGATGCATTGGTGTCCACGTGTCAATTAAAAAAACTGTTACATTTTATAGTGAAAAATGTGTTTGCTCGACTTAGTTACACGGCTGGTTTTTGGACACTGTGTTGACTTTGTGTATTTGTTGTCCTGGTTAAAAAAAAAAAGTTGAATTAAGAAATAATACATACCTTCTACAGTCAGAGGGGCTGAGCTTCTTGCCTCTCCATAGTCGTTCCTGGCCTCACAGCGGTAGTCTGCTGCATCTTCTGGGAAGACCTCAATGAGATACAGCGTGTGCTCGTTCCCATCGTGGAGGAACTTGCACTTGTACGCAGCAGAGAGGGCCTGGGAGTCCTTGTACCAGAAGACCTGTGGCTGGGGAACGCCAGTCACCTGCACTGAGAAGCGAGCCGCTCTGCCGGACTCCACAGACTGAGCCTGCATGTGCCGGGTGATCTGGGGGGGCTCTGGGACTGGGGGAGCAGAAACAAAGACATGACACTACTGGAGAAGACCACTTTCTTCTACAATGTACAACACCATACACAAAATAATAGAAAAATACAACTAATTTCATAATACATGTGTCACAATCTCAAAATATTCTAATCACCTTCTGTATAATAGTTCCAATAAATGTATTGGCAAATTACCACCGATATGTAGATAGGGTGCGGAAGTAGCAAAGTAGTTGTTGTGATATAGAGACTAGTCTGGTTGTTTTATCTCCTGAGAAGAGAGCTGGCCCTTACGTCTGACATGAAGGTTCATGGTGCTCCTGTTCTTGCCAGCGATGAAGGTGTATTCTCCAGCATCGCTCCTGTACGTCTCAGAGATGGTCAGGCGGTGGAGTTTTTTAATGATCGCGTAGTTGAATCTCTCCTCCACATCGATCTGGATCTCAACTTCGTTCCTCATCCAGCGACCCTCAACATCATCCTCGCTGACCTCAAACTCAAAGGTCGCTCTCTGCTTCTCCACAACCTGTTGGTGAGTTTAAGATCATGTTACATTTTAAACATGATCAAAAAACATAAACCTTAAAATCAAAATGAGATATTACTTATTATTGAATGCATACATGGTTTTGGTTTACTAAAGTGTTCCGAATGCTAGAATAAAAATGGGGACAGTGTCAGTTATTTACAATTACAAAAGTGAAAATTCTACATATATAGTCTTAAAGTGGCATTAGTATGAACCTTACTTTAAAAGCTCTAGTTCATACCAGAATCCATCACCATAACCACTAGCTAACCCAGCTAAACACTAGTCCATCACCATGACCACTAGACTACCCCTCCCCAGCTAAACACTAGTCCACCTCCATGACCAATAGCCCCCCCCCAAGCTAAACACTAGTTCTCCACCTATCCAATAAGACGAGAACAAGACAGCAGTGCTAACTCACGGTGATCTCCCTGCTAGCGGGCTCTGAGATCTTCACGTCACGGCCCTCCACCGTCAGGCGGCCCTGGGACATGCTGGAGCCTGCCACGACGGTGTACTCTCCTGCGTCTGACAGGCGCACAGAAGGCAGGACCAGCCGGTGGATGAACTTCTCAGAGGTCATCTTATATCTGAAATGATACGGGCTCGCCATCATCCATTAATCCAGCAGAGACCGATAATTCCGTCAGGCCACGCAGACCAGATCTTATCTCAAACGACTGATGGCCCAGCTGAGCTCCCTTGAGCTTCCCATGCATGTACATGGTTGTGGAATGGCAGCGAGGACCCAGAACACAGCCATACTATGAAATATAATGTACTACACACACAGTATGTTGGTTCTGAAAGAAATTATGTTATACACTTTCCACATGCATGCTATGTGCTGGTTTTGGCAACCAATAATGATGATTATATCATGACTAAATATGTCATTTAAATGTAATCTGGTGAGGCTGAGGAATCAGATAGGTACCGGTCAGACATGTCCATCTCCAGCCCATCCTTCATCCACATCACGTGCACGTTGGGCTCGTTCACTTCACACTCAAATGTGGCTCTCTTCTTCTCCGTGACCTTCAGATCCTTCAGGTGTTTTGTGAACTCCACCACACGAGCTGCACAGCAGAAAAAAAACAGCTCATACTGGTGAACTTCTGACCACTATGGCTTCATGCTTTTCAATTTTTTAAGGAACCTTCAATTATATGATGGCCCAATAATCAATTCATCAATCGATTCAATTTACAATAAAAAATGAATCAATTAATAAAAAATGTAATTGAATAATAATAAAATTAAAATAAATAAACATACAAATGAAGTAACAATTTAGTAATAACAAAATTGAATGAATTGATCATCATATGAAATCATCATTTGATAAATAAAATGATTGATTTGAATAATGAATTGATGAATTGATCATTGGGCGGTACAAATGGGCCCCATACAACAGAAAACACCAAGTACGCATGTTTAGCAAATGTCAGTAGTAAAGACCCTCACCCTCAACATAAAGCTTAGCCGAGGTCTTGGCTGCACCAGCCACGAAGGAGTATTCAGCACTGTCCCCGAAGTGCACGTTCCTGATGCTCAAGGAGTGCGTGAGCTGTTTGCAGCGCACCTGGCACCTGTCTGTGGAGCGGATCTCCACGCCGTTCTTCAGCCACTTGTAGGTGATGCCCTCGTGGTTCACGTTCACCTCAAAGGTGATGGTGTCCTTCTCCTGGGCGTTCAGGTCCTCTAGCATGGACGTGATCATAATAGCTGAAGGAAGACACATTGCAGACGTCATCAGCTAGCAGAGCTAGATGCTCCTGGCATGTGTTGATATCAGCATCACTGAATAACTGATACTTGCTGTATTATTGTTATTAAGTGGGTCTGGTGAATATTAACTCACGGCTAACAGTTAGCGTAGCAGAGACTCTGTCGTTTCCACAGACAAAGGTGTACTCTGCAGAGTCCTCCCTGCTCGTGTTCATGATCTTCAGCTGGTGCACTTTGCCCTGGACCACGATCCTGAACTTCTCGCTCATCTCAATCTCCACGCCGTTCTTCAGCCAGGTGGAGGGAACGTTGAAATGGGAAACCTCACATTCAAAGTTGGCCAAGTGTGTCTCTGGGACCTCCACACTCTTCAGGGGCTTGGTGACGCGCAGAGCTGTCCAACACACAACAGAAACATCTCAATGCAGCTTCCTCAGCTTTTCCAAAATCTTTTCAGCCTGACCAGGATGAACATCTGCAGTACTTAGCCTACTTCATGAGTATGAATTCATTTTTCTGATAAACACTATAAACTCTCTGGTTCCAGATAAAAGCTGTAATATTATGAATCAAGCCAAGACTTACACTCCACAGTCAGTTGGGCACTGCACTGTAGATGGCCAGCCACCGCGGTGTATTCTCCTTCTTTGCTGGTGTCCACATCTTCGATGACCAGCTTGTGGGTCTTTTTCTCAGACAGTATTGTGTATTTGTTGCTGGACTTTAGCTCCACACCCTTGAACATCCACTTGACGGGGATGTCCTCCTCCGACAGACCCAGCTCGAAGGTCGCTGTGGCCCCCAACAAAGTAGTCACATCCTTGGGCTTTTTCAAAATCTTGATTGCTGTGTGAAAATTTGACATCTTTAAAATACTGTTACATTATATTATATTATATTTATTTATAATGTATAATTTGTATACAATATAATGTATTTATTTATATACTCTTTTTACATATTTTACAATATTTGCATACAAACAGGTGCAGTTACAGAAAACGCCTTTAGCCAAATAGATATACAATTAGTACACTTGTCAATAGCTGAATAATAACAACAGTTATCATAAGCAAACAACAATTTGTTGTGAGAATAATGACAGTAGCATTTATCAGTGCTAATTTAGCTAACAGTGCTAAGACAAAACATCGATGCTAATTTAGCTAACAGTGCTAAGACAAAACATCGATGCTAATTTAGCTAACAGTGCTAAGACAAAACAACACTGCTAATTTAGCTAACAGTGCTAAGACAAAACATCAGTGCTAATTTAGCTAACAGTGCTAAAACAAAACATCAGTGCTAATTCCAGACATAATCTACATACTGGATAAATAAGTCAGCTCTGCTAGCAGTCAGAATGTCCTCCGTGTTACATTTGGCACTCACACCAGTCACATATTTAACTGTCATGTGACATGGTGTGCTGTTAATACTTTCTGTGCATTTTTTTTTCTCCGTTCTCTGTTCATAGTATCCTTACTGAAACTTTAAAAGAGCAACTCTTCTGAGCAGTGACAAACAAAAGGTAAAAACACAACGTACTCTCCACATTGAGCCTGGCGTTGGCAGTCAGTTTTCCCAGCTTGAAGGAGTAAACTGATTCATCCTGCGTGTTGCAGTTCTTGATCTTCAGGGTGTGGACAGTGCCCTCCATAGTGATTTCATACTTGTCACTGGGGAGGATCTCAACCCCGTTCCTGATCCACTGAGCTCCTTTCACATTGTGGTGGGTCAGTTCCAGGCTAAACACGGCCTCCTGGGTCTGGATCACGTTCAGGTTCTTTAGAGTCTTCTTCACCTTTACAGCTGTCATGTCAAACAAACAAATGTAGAAGACGCATTCATCCAAAGTGACTTATAATGAGCACAATTGCAAGTATTAGATATGGGCTCGGACCAACTTGCTGCTGGAAATTGAACACCCGGACCATTAGACTATCTTGTGTATATTTTATAGATAGTAGATAGTCTGAACAGAATAAGAAGCCAGGACTGACCTTCAACTTTCAAGGTAGCTATGGTCTTGGAGCTGGCCACCTGGTAGGTGTACTCCCCAACATCTGTGACCTTGGTGATGGCGATGACCAGGCGCCTGACGGTTCCTTTATCCTCGCTCTGCACGTTGTCGCTAAAGTCCACGGTTTGGCCGTCCTTCAGCCACCGGCCCTCGGCGCTGGCGTTGGCCACCTCACACTCCAGCTCTGCTGTCTGGGACTCGGCCACCACCAGGTCCTGGAGGGGTCGCGTGATAGCGCCCCCTGGAGACCGAACAAACAAGGTACGTTTCCTGTCATTGTCTTGCCACCCTCCAAATCACTTCACATCCACTGTGGGTCCAAGGGCCAGAATATGCGAGACGATAGGAAATGTCTTACCTGACACAGAAAGGTTGGCACTGCATGTCTTCTCACCAGCTCCAAACATGTAGACACCCTCCTCATCCTTCATGGCATTCATGATAGTGAGAGTATGGCGCTTGTCTTTGGACTCCATTTTGTACTTAGCACCCACTTTGAGGGGTTGGTTCTTGAAGGTCCAGAAAGCATCAATGCCAGGGTGTGAGACCTCAACCTCAAAGGTGACATTTTCTGACTCAGAGCAAACCTTATCCTTCATTGGTGTCACAATCTGGACCGCTGTTAAGAAGAAAGAGTCAACCGTATATTATTTGTAGATTTGTATTTATTTTCTTAATCAGAAATTTGATTTTCATGAATTATATTGACAATTGAGATTTGATCCCTTGCTGAGTGGACAACTTACGCTCAACAGAAAATCTACAACTAGTATCAGCTCTTCCGACCACCAGCTTGTATTGTCCTTCATCAGAGGCAAAGGCCCTGGTGAAGACCAGGCGCTGCTTGGATCCCTTCGCCACCATCTGGACTCTGTCATTGGGCATCAGAAGCTTGTCGTTGTGGTACCATTTGACAGAACTGATGTCCTGAGCGGAGATCTTGGCCTCCAGAACAGCCTTGGTACCCTCAACTGCCCTCAGGTCCTTCAATGGGATCGAGATGCCAATAGCTGGAACAAAACGGAAAGGTTAGTACCATTTTGCTCGGAAATGCAGTAAACTGAATGGTGTTCATTGTGCTTGTGTACTATTGGTGGAAAACCAAACAACGGCAAAAATAAACTTTGGAGGCATAATGTTAGAAGAAGCTCTTACTCTGAATAGCCAGCTTTGCTGTGGTTGAGATCTCATGAGAAGGAACCACAAAGGAATACATGGCAGAGTCCTCTTTGGTGGTGTCCTCAATGAGTAGCTTGTGGATCTGCTTGTCGATGACTATGTGAACGCGACCAGAGGCGGAGATGGCCTGTCCATTCTTCATCCAGGTTCCTTCAACGTTCTCCTGGGAGAACCTGACCTCCAGCTGAGCGATGTCGCCCTCACAGACGGTCAGGTCAGTAAGGGGCTGCATCAGAGTCACTGGACGCACTACAACACAACAGACAGATGCTGTTTATCATCACCATGGTGACTATATGCTATCCCACTGCAACATCGAGACAGAAAGGTTACACACTGGAATGAGAAGATGGGACTTCATCGGAATTAAAGAAAGAAATACTTTTCACCTTTACCAGGTGTTCATTTAACTAAACACTAGTTTGATTCCTAAATGTGTCATACTTACATTTCATCTTAAGAGAGGCACTGGACTTGAACTCGCCCACTTTGAATGTATATTTTCCCTGGTCCTCCTTCTTCACATCCTTGACAGACAAGCTGTGTCGTCCACGGCGAGAGGACATGGCGTATTTGCTGCTGGAGGAGATCTCCTTGTCGCCAAAGAACCAGACTCCCTCAGCATCCTCGCGGGACACGACACACTCAAACTCAGCAGAGTAGGTCTCGGGCACTTCTGTGTTCTCTAGCTGCTTGAGCATCTCCAGTGGCTCGCCTGTTGGTCAGGGTTCATTATTACACGTCAAGAATTACAATGAAGCAAATCCAAATGAACGTACAGGGATCACAATGAACCGATCTTAAGCCCCGCCCCCCTTAGATACTGTAACTAGCTTGGACCAAACAGCATAGTAGGCTATAACGGATTGACAGATTTTCTGTTGGATTCCAAACATGCTCAACTGTCATTGGAGGACAGGATTAAACCGGGGCGGGGCTTGGGATTGGTCAATTGCATCTTGGTCAAAGATGCCTAGAGGTAGGTATGTTGGGAATCCAAACCATAACCACTCCTATCAACAATTGTTCACAGCCATTATTGCTGAAAGAAATTCAACCTACCTTCCACATGAAGTTTTGAAGTGGTGCTGATGCTGTCGTCATCGACAACAACACAGCTGTACTCTGCAGCATCCTTCATGCCGATGGTAAGCACAGACAGGAAGTGAACCTTCCTGTCAGAGTGCATCCTGTATTTGTCTCCAGAGAATATCTCCATATTGTTCGTCATCCATTTCACCTTTACAAAAGGCTCGTTGGTCTCACACTCAAAGGTTGCCATGGTATCCTTCTCCTTGGCAGTGACGTCTTCAAGCTTCTGGGTGAAAGTGATGACTTGTTTTGCTAGAAAACATTTGGAAATGGTTTGAATTGCAGCAATATAGTAATATTTGAATACACTGTGAATATGTGTAATATCAATGTCAGGGTAAATTAAATATTGTCGTATCTAAATGTTATATTACCTTGCACCAACAAAAAGGCATGGCTAGACGTCTCTCCGGCAGTGTTCATAGCTTTGACCATGATGCTAGCAGAATCTTCTGCTCTAACATTTCGGATCACCAGTTCACAGACATGGTCCTCAGGCCAGTACCAGTAAACACGTTCGGACCGCTCCAGCTGAATGCCGTTCTTGAACCACTGGCACTCAGGATCTGGCCTGCCAACCACCCTGACCCTGAACTTTACTTCATCCTCCAGGGAGACTGTCTGGCTGGTAATACGCTCCAGGATCTTAGGAGCTTCCATACTTGCTGACAGCTTGACCCTCTCTGGTTTGAGTGGTGTAGCAGTGAGTTTGCGACGCTCCTCCTCTTTCTTCTTCTCAGCCTCTTCCTTTTGCTTCACACGATGAAGCAACTCATCCTTTGTCTTCTTCAGCAGATCTTCATAGGACTCGTCCTTTTTGCGAGACTTGAGCTCCACGGCAGTGATGGACTCATAGTAGCCCTCCTCTGTCCTGCGCTTGAACTTGCTCCTCAGCTCCTCTGACTCCTCCGTGGATTTCTCATGAACAACTCTTTGGGCCTTCTTCAGTTTTACCAACTGTTTCTCAGAGTCCTCTTCGGGCTTCTCTGCCTTAACGTCACCAAGCTGTATTTTTCCGGGTTCCGCAGCCTTAGCTTCAGGAGCATGACGAAGACGAGTTCTCAAATCCTCTTTCTGCTGAATCTCCAGCTTTACGGTATGCTCAGCAGTGCCAACACTGTTGTCTGCAGTCACTTTGACCTCTCCAGAATCATATGACTTGACTTCAATTATCTCTAAGTAGTATATTCCATCATAGCGAAGTCTGTACCTCTTGCTCTTGCGAACTAGTTGTCCATTGAGGTACCAGTTAACCTTAGGCGTGGGATAACCAGTCACTCTGCAGCGGAATCTTGCTGTGTCACCTTCCAGCACCAAGACTGGTTCAGGAACCAGGACAATCTCAGGCTTCATCTTTTCCGTCTCCTCATCTGCACTGACTCCATAAGGTCCTCCATCATGAGCCATGCGCTCAATCTCATCCATTCTTGGTCCCTTCCTCCCCTCTGGAAGCTGTGACTCCTCCACAAGGCCTTTCTCATCCTTGACAATAAGGGTTGCGGAATTCTGGTCAACTCCAAACTTGTTAGTAGCTCTGCAGGTCACAACACCACTGTCTCTGGCATAAGCAACTTCATAGTCAAGACTGCAGTATCCAAATTCATTTACCATGCGCATCCTGTTGGCAGCCTCTAGGGGCTTGCCATCATGTAGCCATTCTACAACCATGGTTGGGTCACCGATAGGGGTCAATCTGCACTCAAAATGAGCTGGACCAAAACGCTTCATTCTAACAGAAGTCAGCTTCTTCTTGAACTGTGGTTTCTGCTGCTTCTCTTTGTCATAAAGGTCTCCTTCCTCCCACTGCTCCTGACCATAGCGCATGTGAAGGGGCTCCACCTCTGGAGGAGCAATGTCCTTGGCCTTATAGGTTCCTTTGGGAATAATAAGCCTCCTTTCTGGTTCAGGCTCAACATAGTCCACTTCAACGTTGACCCTGCAGCGAGTGGTGTCTCTGCCAGCTCTGTTGATGGCTGTAGCTGTGTACCAGGCACTGTCAGTGCCAACTGTTGAAGGGATCTGGAATTTGGCTTCGCCTTTGGTCCCTTCAACACTGAAAGATCCACATTTATGATGTTATAAATATATACGTAAACCTTTTTGAAAATAATTTGAACTTGGCAGGTAATTTGCAACAGCCAGTATATTATGTACCTGATGTTTGGATGTTTGTGTGGAGTTATAATGTCACTGTTTTTCAGCCAGACAATGTCAGGGATTGGGTTTCCAATGGCCTTGACAGCCAACTCCACCAGGGTGCCCTGTTTTACACTGATGTTCTTCAGTTTCTCAATGAATTGAGGCCGCACCAGAGTTTCCTTAGCTGAGGATGTTAAACAACAAATTCAATGAAATTAGTATCCTCTCAGAAATCCCCAACAGTTTTCAACCAACGCAAGTGAGTAGCAACAAAATGTCAGGTTTTCCTTTTTTATGTTTATAAAAATGAGGCCCTAAATTATATTAGATCTTACCGTCAACAGTGAGTGTTACGGAGAGAGAGGCTTTTCCAGCTCGGTTTTGAGCTACAACGGTCCACTCTCCTGAGTCATGGGGCATGGCTGGAACTATGATCAGGGACAAGGTTCCATCTTCTTTAACCACTATCTTGTGGCTCAAGTCACTTGCCACTTGGTGTCCTGAAAAGAACCATTTGAATTAGTACTCAATAATTAAAACCCATGGCTGTTGCAGATGTCAATGTGCTACTTACCATTGTGGAACCAGTATGTGTCAGGCATTGGTCTGCCAACCACCTTCAGGTCAAATCTGGCAGTGTGGCCCTCAGCACATCTACATGAGGAAGGCTTCAAGACAAAGACAGGCTTGTAGAGTCTTTCCAGCTGGGCCTCATCTGTCTCGTCAAGCCTGCGAGCAGGAGAGCGTCCAGGGGAACGACTGGAGGAACGTCCAGGGGAACGACTGAGAGAACGAGGAGA
>JAODOY010000014.1:41782-56645 GCA_025399855.1 Forbesichthys papilliferus | reverse complement strand
ACATTTTATGACCAATTCATGCAAAACTCCACGTAATCCCAAGGGGTTCACATACTTTTTCTTGCAACTGTATGTAAAGAAAGGACTGTATCTGTGTTCTATGACATTGATATAGTTGATCAGAGCTGAACGTGCTGTGAAGTGAAACATATCCCCTGCTCTCCTGTAGGTGTATCTGTCTCCCCTCCTTAACAAGGAATTTAAAGAGCTGGACGGGCGCCGAAAGCGGCAGCTGCTCAAGGACCCTGTCCCCTTCTCCCTGCTGGGGGGCCAGGCTAATGGCGGCCCCCCTGCCAGGCCCATGAGCATGCTGCCATGCCACAGTTTCACTAGCACTCGCATTGTAGGCCAGCTGAGCAGCAGCCATGACTTGGCCGCCATGCTGGCAGACTACAGGGCCCAAGGAGGCCGCATCCGCCTTAGGGACAGCAGCAGCAGCAGCAGCAGCAGTGATCCCTTTGGCTGTGCAGGCCCCGGGGAAACCCGGAGGGAACCCCTCCGAACACCTGGGAAAGCAGGCGGTGAGGAAGACAAGTCAGGCGGACAGACAGATGTCAGCTGGGCCTCCAAGGTGAGATACATAAGAAACCATAGTTGACCCTGTCTGTGAACCCCTTCTTAATGCCACAGTGGCCATTTCATTGCATATTAGTGGCATTCCAACATAGTGTACCAGCTGATAAACATATGGTCATTGCTACCCATAGATCCCAGGGCCACTGGTTGATGGTGTTCAAACACATGAGAAAATCATGATCTCAATTCTAAGCAAGAAAATCGTTATTCTCATTTTATCAATAATTGTGTAGCCCTATTCGAGGCCGAGCACTTCTTGGAGAAAGATAGAAGTGTCAGTCTGCATTGTTCCTTCACTACTTCTGTGTCCATCATGTCACTCAGCCACCACTGGTATCAGACCAGTGTGGAAGCAACGGAGTGTACCGCCTCAGCCCAGATCTGAGATGTGTCAGGGAGACTGTGAGTTGCATGGTGTGCGCCCTAATGGATTGCTGAAGCTCCCGTGGGATGGTCTGTTGTTGACAGTGGTGTTTGTTGTTGTCGTGTTTAGCTCGACTGTCTGAACCCCGTCAACCACCAGAGACTGTGTGTGCTTTTCAGTAGCTCCTCTGCCCAGTCCAACAACGCCCCAAACCCCTGCGTCAGCCCCTGGTACAGTAAGATATGCCACCAAGTAAGTCACTACATCTGTTTGGAATGCTTCTGAGCCGCAGCTTTGTGATTGTTGCAGGATTGTCACAATGGAATTTTATGGCAAGAATGATCTCTCTCTTGGCGTGTTCCTGGAGAGATACTGCTTTAGGTGAGACATTTTTACAATAAACTTAAAATCATGAGTGCCAATTGAGAAGTAATGTGCCTGTGTGTGTTTTCCAGGCCGTCCTACCAGTGCCCGAGCATGTTCTGTGAGACTCCCATGGTGCATCACATTCGTCGGTTCGTGCATGGTAGTGGCTGTGTTCAGATTGTGTTGAAAGAGCTGGACTCCCCTGTGCCTGGTTACCAACACACCATCCTCAACTACTCCTGGTGCCGGCTCTGTAAACAGGTCTGTCTATGCTAATAGTATCAGTTGTCGGTTGGTATGTTCCTGGTTGACCTTAGTCTCCACTCCTGCCACTAGGTGACTCCAGTGGTTCCCCTGTCTAATGACTCTTGGTGCATGTCCTTTGCCAAGTACTTGGAGCTGCGTTTCTACAGCCACCAGTACACGAGACGGGCAAACGCCGAGCCCTGTGGTCACTCCATGCATAAAGACTACCATCAGTACTTCTCCTACAACCAGATGGTGGCCTCCTTCAGGTTGGGCATGTCCTCACCCATTCCAGTTTATTATTCAGCCACCATTCCTGTTACAGTGCTTGTGTTGGCGGAGTGATAATATTACTGCCAACCAGTGGCAAAATCACGATGTAATGAAATATAGCACCTCAGTTAAGACACTCTTAAGGTCACTACCTTAAGAGTGTCTTAACTGAGGTGGGATACCTAGGCAACTAGAGGGATACATAGGCAACCAAAGCCTGGAATGTAAACAAGCGACCTATTTTCAGATTCACAGCAATGGACGACGATCTCTAGCAGTGTGTCCGGGGCTTAATCACGTCGCCTGAGGTTGAGATTAGTTCAACTCTGTAGCCGCCTACTTTGGATTGCGGACGATTAGTTTGCCTGTCGTCACTTTAAGTCCTGAATCTCATTGACGTTCCGTTGTCTCTCGTCACTACATTGCTGCTAGTCGCTTGTTGTGTGCCCAGGGCTATAGTCTGTTGGGGCCAGACACTATTGTATCAAACATCTGGGAACATGTGAGACAATTTGGCTTAAATGTGAGTAGGGCGGCATACATTTCTCACCATTCTATTCTCTATCCCAGCTACATTTCTGTGAGGCTCCTGGAGATTTGCCTTCCTCCTCCAACGGTCTTCATCAGGAACACGGGTCCGTCCAAAGCCAACATGCAGCAAGACCTCAAGGACTTCTCTCAAAAGTAAAAAATCGTCTGGAACCACTGACAGCCAAACAGAGAATAGACGTCAACTGTTTAGCTTGTCCCATAAGAATGTCTGACCAGTTTTTCTTTTTTGAAAAAAGTAAAAAAAATATTGCAAACAATTGGGCATTACTAAATATGGTGACTCTAGTACTCACTCGATTTGACTTTTCCTCAGAGCGAGTCAAGTTTACCTGGCTATAGATGACCGTCTCACCTCCCTGAAAACTGACACCTTCAGCAAGACGCGAGAGGAGAAGATGGAGGATCTGTTTGCTCAGAAAGATGTAGGTTTGTCTAATCTCACTCAAAAGAGAATGGCTCAACTTCTTTAAAAGGACAATTAAGACAGTTTTTGTCCCAATGTGTATGCTGTGCCCCACACAACACGAAAATCACCCTGATTGGATACTGCAAACTGACTGACTTTGTTTGAAAACTGCTTGGGGGGATATCAGGGAGGGTGAGTGAGCACGTGCTCTGGGGCGCCCATAGTCACATGCTGAGTTTTAAGGTGAGGGAGGGTTACTCTCTAGTCTAGATGGAGAAACAGACTAACTGACTTGTAATAGTGGTAAGTGCAGCAGTAATAGGCCTAAGCTCATAGTGCAACAAAGAATTGGGACTAAATGAAATGTGACTAAATGAAAAGATGCTTTTTAAACTAAACATAAAATCAAAATAAAGTCCAAAATAAAGATTGGATGTGCAAGTGTGTAGTGGGTGTAATGAAACACATGCTGTATTTGTGACCTTCTGTGGTCCTCACTCTACACAGGGACGCCACAAAACCAACGTTAATAATTCAACATAAACCTACATTGGTCATGATCTATATTGGTCTAAATCAAATCATAACAGCAAATTGGGATTTTAACTTATAGCATGAGTGGCCTCTAGTCTACTATACTTGCTATTTCATGTAGGGTATTTGAGGTAATGGGGCACACCTGAACGATGTTATCTTTGTGGAATATCTTGGATATTCTAGATCACTCCGTTTGTGCCTGTACGTATGTAGATGGAAGAGGCCGAACTGAGAAGCTGGATAGAGAAACTTCAGGCACGCCTGCAGGCTTGTGGTCTGGACTCTCCTCAACAGCTTCAGACTGTTGTGGAGTCAGTGGTGATGAAGAAACAGAGCCTGTGTGAGACTCTGCAGTCTTGGAATAGCAGGTCAGTCACGGCTCTTTCTCTTGATTCAAACATATTAATATATTTTATATATGAACATTTACCTTCATGACCATCAGTTACATAGTAACAAGAAATATATACAGTACAGATAAATGACAAATGACTTCAGATTGTTTAACATAAATGCCAATAATTAAGTCAAACAATATACACTAATTCCAACATTATCCAGACATGGGAGGGTATGTTATATATTTTTTATATACTTCGTTAATACTTACTGGTATATTGCTGGATATGTTCTATACAATAATTTTGTATTGTTTTCATAATGTTCATAATGTCGAGTTATTTCTGAATATTAGTGTGATTAAATTAGTATTGTGTACATGCCTTAGATCGGGGTGGATAATCCAGGTGTGTTGGAGCAGGGAGACTTTTTAAAACATGCAGGACAGTGGCCCTCCAGGAACAGGATTCCCCACCCCTGCCTTAGATGGTTATTGGTTGGTTCTGTGTCACCCTGTAGGCTCCACGAGCTGTTCCAGCAAGAGAAAGGCAGGAAGCGTCTGTCTGTCCCTCCCAGCCCTGGCAGACCCAGACAGACCATGGGTGATGATAGCAAGGTGAGCTAGGAGGGCTAATTCCTCTGTCCATGGGTACACACTGGTTCATCATATGATAATGGTCAATATGTTGTGGACAGACGAGCGCCCTAGAGTCTTCTCCTCGCAACCCTTCTCCCATGGTGATGAATGGAGAGAAAGGTACGTTTGGTGTAAACCTACAGGCGCTGTTCCTCTGCAATCTATATGCAGGTCATTCACACAGTGATGGGTGTGTCTGAATGTTTTGATTGACAGAGGATCGTCATCTCAGCACCCTCTCTGGCTCCTCTTTGGTACTGCCGTCGCCAGGGGACATTGTGGCGGAACCCTTAACCTCTGGCCCCTCCTTTGCTGACCAGGACTCTCTCAGCATCCCAGAAGGTGCACACACACTCCTGATTGTAGAGCTTATTGCCAGTTCACTGCTGACATTTAAATATTGTGTTTGGTTGCAAGATTTTGTAAACCGCTATTGGCTTCAATTCAAAAATATGAATATAATAAATAAATATAATTCTAAAGTGTCCGACACATTAGACATTTTCAAATCTGGCATCAGCATATGGAAGCAACGGTTTAAGTAAAAGTGTGTTCATATCACATTAATGAGTGGTTGCTAGAATAGAAAACAGGTACTGTAAGAGAAGAGGAACAGATTAAAGGCACAAATAATACTCAAATAATAACAAGCAGGTGTAGCATGCTTGGGGAAAAATTAAAGCATTTCATACTTTTATACTTTCTTTGCTTTTGTCAAATCAAACGTGGGGTGTTTTTATATGTACTGTATGTGTTTACTTCGAAAGTAATGAAGTTAACGTGCTTGTAGGTAGACCACAATGTGTGCCTCCCAGTGGCTTCAATTATACACCAAGTCTGAAAGTCTGCGAACACTAGTGATATAAAAGTCTACTTCACTCAATTTAATACTATTATTTCTTTATTACAAATTTGAATATACACATACATACAATTTTACATGTATATTCTACACATATCCAATTATGCAAAATCTGTTAATACTGGTATCACTCTTACCGTATCCTCTCTTCCTCCAGATGTGTTTGACGGACACCTGCAGGGATCTGTGGACAGCCAGGTGAAGGAGAAGTCCACCATGAAGGCCATCTTGGCCAACTTCCTGCCTGGAAACAGCTACAACACCATTCCTTTTCCTTTGTAAGTATAAGAGTCTGCAACCTTGTAATTACTGTTGTTACCCTTAAGCACTTATATCATTGACAATGGACGTTTTGCCAGAAGTGAGTGAGCCACGCCCAGGGGCGGGGTCTGTGTCAGACTGCTAACCATAACATCCATACATCCAACAGTGTCATTAACCAAAATGAGAGAAATTGGAAAACTACAGTATTTAGCTATCTGATGGTTTCAATTTTTAAATCAAGTGCTTTATTTATAAATAATTTACAATTAGGTTATTAATTTGGTTGTGAACACTTTATAAAGCATTATTAAATGGTTATAACGAAGTTATTACTGTTTTCATGTGGGCTCACAATTTGGCAAGATCAAGTTCTGCTATCTAAAACTCACAGGGGAACCCTCAGGGCCATCAAGCTATTCAGTGAATACCCAAATAAAATATTTTATAGCCTAATAATTATTATATTTATATATTATTGATCTGATTTGAAAACTACAATAAAGCAGCAGAGCTACTGAAAGTGAGACATTTTAGTAAGCAGCGCAGAGTGTTCTCTGACACTTAACGGTGAGTTACATTACATGAAGGCAAATGGGGTGAAATGAACCAATCACATGTTTTCTTGTGATAGTTGCTAGGTAGAATACTCTGAACAGCAATATATTACCAACGTCTCAGCAACGTGGAGCATTCAATAAACATATTTATTACCTCCGCCAAGCACAGTTTGATATGGGATGGAGGTGGGACTTTCTGTAAGTATTGTAACATCATTCAACTAATAGAGAATGCCCTACCACATGACTCGTGTGAATGCTTGTGACCTCCGTGACTACTGTAGCTACTGTAGCTTTACTGCCAAACAAGTTGAGCTGAGTAGCAGAGGATCGAGAGAGAACAAAAGGCCTGCATCTACTATCTTTTTAGGCTATAGAATCAAGATAAATGAAACTGAATATCAGTGGACTAAATATACCATTTTAGATCTATATTTTTCTGTGAAATGGAGATATCACTTGAAGAGGACATGACGCTGATTTAAATTGAAGAATGCCTTTTTTCTAGGCTATAATTGTAACTGGCCGGGTACTATTACTGTTGTAGGATAGCTATAGTCTACTTTTCAACTTGGATACACTAGTTTTGGTCAGTAGACTATCCAGTCTACGTTATGTGTGTTTAATGAAAGCAGTTGTAAAACACCTGCACATAAACCGTGGCTGCATGCATGCATCAAAAAGAGAAGACATTGGACTGCCACGATGAGAGCAGTGCCAGCAAATGAAAATACAAATTTTGTTTTCAACATTGCATTTGAGGAAGTGTTTGGACATTTGACAGACAATTTTTCAAACTTTGTTCCCTTGGCAACCTTAAACAAACGGTTTTCCCAATTTGTCGACTGAGATGTAGCAAAAATTGCGGAGATACCGGTCAAGCTCTAATGCTATCGACAAGGATGCGGTTAAGCCCAAAACCTATTACGGGACAGACAGTATGGTGCCTTTGACCCAGAGGCGCGCACAGATTACACACCCATCCAGAATACTCGCTGCGTTCTTATTCAGGAGTGAGAGAGGTAAGGACCACCCACATGAGACTACTGTTTCTTAGATGTTGTTAGTTAATAATTTAAGATCCTTTGTCTGTTTGGCAGGAGATTGCTTTTTGGATGTGGAAGCAACAGGCAAATTTGATTGTTTGTTGCGTGTTTGTGGAAACCTAAGCCAGATCTAGCTTTTTTATTACAGTATTACAATATTTTCTACATTAAGCATATATGTAGACCAGGCTGCACTGTATCTTATGCACTTGGCGTGTGTGTGTGTGTGATGTTAACATTTACTATATAGCTGTAACGTGTTGGGTGATAGCAGGCGCAGACAATAGAGAAAAACCAAGACTTGGAACTGCATTCACGAGCTTATGCTCTGCATTTATAAATGAAGTGGCTTCACACAGCCAGATAAAACATAACACAACCACAGCGGCCAGAAGGCAAACAATAACAAACAGAAGAACAAAAGACAAAACCCCAACCTATATACCCCTACACCCACACAGCTGTAAACAATAAACAATCACATGGCTAGGGTGCATTGAGGACCTGGGAAAACAGTGACCATAGGCGGACTCACACCAGCAAAAAAGCACGACTGGGAAGGTGTGCCACATTACAATAGCAGTCAATGCTTGCTTACATGTAGGCAATCGTTTTAATTGGTTCTGATCGCTAAATTTAGGCACATTCTTGCTCCAGGTCTTGTTGTGGTGTGGTGACACTGACCCAGTGTCGAGGGTCACGGTTCACTACTGGTCTTTATATTTGCCTAATGTACAATATATTGTAACACTATTGTTTTATCAAAAAGCTACATCTTCGGCTTAGGTTTCCACCAACACGCAAAACAAACTTGTCTGTTGCTTCAACATTTGAAAAGCAACAATCTCACCAAACAGACTATGCAGCTTAAATGATTAACTAACAACATCTAAGAAACAGTAGTCTCAGGTGGGTGGTCCTTATCTCTCACTTGAATAAGAATGCAGCGGTGCGTAATCTGTGCACAGTCTGAGTCTCCAAAACCGGGCTCTGGGCCTGTCTCTCCTGTGAGCGGCTTTAGGCTTAACCGTATCCTCGTCGAAAGCATTAGAGCTGACACTTTAGGAGTCAGAGAACCGTTTGCTGCTTACTAACTCAGAATCCAAATTCTTGTATTATTTAGTTTATAAATCCATACAATATATATTATGTTGGGCCTTCACTAAATGCCTTGATGGCCCTGAGGGTATCCCTGTGTAAACAACATAGACTACTGTTAGGCCTAACAGTACTGGTAGCCTATTAGCATATTGCTATAGGCTAGTAGATAGCTACGAAAAATATAAAGATTAAAAATAAAACCTATAGCCTACCAATATCCAACACAGTTTTAGTGAAGACAAATAAAAGCAAATAAGGAGGTTTTCCGTATTTCTGTTGTTTTACAAATTATAAATAATAGTAATTCATTAGTAAACGGTAATGTGTTTTACACTTTACGATAAGGCTCCCTTTTGCCAGTTATAGATATTAGTAAAGCATTAGTAATCTGTGATGTGTTTCACACTTTACAATAAGGGTCCCTTTAAACAGTTATAAATGTTTGTAGCTCATAAATAAATGGTCATAAATATGAGATGCTAAGATACCTCAATATGGATGGTGGAAATTAACTCAGTGAACAACAGATACCGAAATTGTTTATAACCTAATTAGAAAATAATTAGAAACCAATTTATAAACCCTTTATAAGTGTAGTCTTATTGTAAAGTGGTACCGACAACAACTCTTTTACTCATAAGAAAAGGATATAGTAGTACATATATTATTATTACCTTATAACAAATGTGTTTGGCTGTCCTGTGATTTTTCTGAAGTCCAAATCCTTAGAATAGTTTACCTGCATAGCAATGTCCTGGCCTTCTGGCGTAAGGTCCATTAGATGGATATCCACTTGAGCAAATTGAGCAAAACATAACAGGGAAGCTGAACATAATGTAACCACATAATCAAGGTTGCCAAAAGTGAAATGGGACTTTTAGGGCTTTTGGCATTTGTGCTTTGTAGTTTTCACAGATCAGTGTATTTTGTGTTTTTTGATATGTTTTACCAGTGATCCAGACAAGCACTATCTAATGTACGATCATGAACGGGTTCCCATCGCCGTGTGTGAGAAAGAACCCAGTTCTATCATCTCCTTTGCCCTCAGGTGACGTTCTAAGCATCACATCTTTTAGTGAAACCTTTAAGTGACCTTGTAAAACCACTGATGTAGTAGAAATAATACATTTGATTTGTA
This sequence comes from Forbesichthys papilliferus, assembly GCA_025399855.1. Lineage (NCBI taxonomy): Eukaryota > Metazoa > Chordata > Actinopteri > Percopsiformes > Amblyopsidae > Forbesichthys > Forbesichthys papilliferus. The sequence goes on along the minus strand of JAODOY010000014.1, from coordinate 47,381 downwards.
ACACACTTTATATTTAAAGAAATCCCAAAGTGTTAAAATACATACCCTATAGAGCAGTGTTCCCCAACCCTGGTCCTCGGGGAACGCTGCCCTGCATGATTTAGATGTCTCCCTGCTCCAACACAGCTGATTTAAATAAATGGCTCGTTATCAGGATTCTAATGAGCCATTCATTTGAATCAGCTGTGTTGGAGCAGGGAGACATCTAAAACATGCAGGGCAGCGTTCCCCGGGGACCAGGGTTGGGGAACACTGCTATAGAGCATATAGATAAGAAACAATAAGAAAGGGAGAGGGTTTAGAATCATCAAAAACTCTGTTAAAAAAGTGGGTCTTTAGGCTTCATTTAAAAGCATCCAAAGTCTGTGGTGTCCTCACCTGGTCAGGTGGGAGAGTCTGAGCTAAAATCCTGGGCTGCATCTGAATAGTCTTTTTCGCTTAGGAACCTTCCTAACGTGAGTGAATGACCCAGAAGTATCTAGGTCGCAGACAGAAATTATAAATGCTTCAATGCTTCCTTTCTTCCGCCCTTTAGCGTCGGGTACACTGGATCATCCCCTACTAAAGGAAAGGAGAATATGCCGTCCCACAATTTCTTGCGACGCATCATCCGGCCATTCACGAAAAACAAACGATCATCATAATGTCAAATGTAAAATTCGGAGTCAGACCAGGAGCCACAGAGTACATCTGTAGAGACAAGCGGTAGATCTTCATCACCACCTGTAATGAGAAGCAGAAAAAAATGATAGTGACAGTAAAGGAACTGGCTCCATTTCCAGTCTAGCTGTTAATCTAGTCCTTCACTAGCTCTATGCTTCACTATGTTGACGTAACACTGATTATCTTGTTGGATTAGAAATAGAAGATGCCACTCAGGTCTAAGTCTCCTCAGTCAGCCTGTCTCTTGTCAGGCCATTTCAGAGAGACCCTAAAAGTCACGAAAAGGGAGGAAATGATAGGGGAAGGAGTGTTTTCACTTGTTTACTATTTTGAACCGACAAGTGGGTCTCTAGTGGCTAAACCCATCCCGGTCAACAAGTACCAATCGCAACTATCCCAGAAACAGCTCTGGGCAGACACGCACTGACTGCACATAGATAACCTTATCCTAACTCAACCTGACCTAACTTGGTGTGACCATTGGGTCTTGTGTGACTCGCATGTATCCATCTTGGTTTGCGTACCTTGATAGCCGATCTAGTTGTAAGCAACACTACAAATGGACCCTCCCATTTGGCGTCTAAGAAAGCCCTTGCTTTTTTTTTTTAACCAATACCCATTGTCCCGGTACAAGGTCATGACCCCCTCAGGGGTAACACCCCATGCCTCTCTGACCTGTGTGTTCGCCCCCTCCACAGCCGAGAGCTGCATACAATAATTAAGAAGCGTGTCACTCATAATATGCATGTCTGCCTTTCTCAGATCAATGACGCCTGGTAATGATTGATTGTCCTGTGACTATTTAAAAAGGGCTTAACCTGGTCTTATTGTGCATAGCTCTCATGCTACATAACACGGTGGGTAAAGCATATGGCCACGCAAAGCCAGCCTGATGCATTTTGGATAATCTGCTTTTAATGGACGGTTCGTCCGTTCCGTATGGCCACACGATTCCAGGTGGTATATGCAATGGAGCTGCCACTTGCACCACTGGTGCCCTTTGAGATTGAACTTTCACTGTTCCTTTCGTGCTGTTTGCCATGCACTGTGTACAACTTGCTATGACAGCAGTTGCTTCTTTCCTTGCTCCAGGGTTCCACCATTTTTCCAGAAGTCAATGCATCATCTTCTCCTCGCCAATGTGTCCGACAGATTAGATTCCTCAAATAGGGCAGAAGAGGTTTACCCAGCATGTTTGGTACTTCCATACTCCATCCGTGTTGATTCGTGTGCATTCTGCTGACATCCATTCCCAAACCTCTTCTTGGGTGAAGCAGTCTGCATATCTCTGATGTGTTGTAGGGTGTCCAAAGTATACCTTCGAATAGGCTTTGGGAATGGAGAAGTACGTCTAGCAGCTGCCTTTGCTGCTCGGTCAGCTAAATCATTGCCTTTGTTTTCTTCGGTTCCTGCTTTCCCATGGGCTTTTGTTTTAAGAACTGCTACCTAAACAGTGCCTCTAACAAAGCATTCACTTCTGGGCCATGTTTCAACGGGAGCAATGGGAACGAGCTTTCAATTTATGAAGACATTGGGATTCATCATTCTAAGAAAGTACCTGCGAACAATTATGCTATTTAAGAAGTCGTGAATCAGACATAGACTTTTCTTAGGAACCTTTTTAAGAACAAATTTACGAAGAAATTTAGGAAGATATTAGTGAATGAGGCCCATTGTCTGTTTGAGACTGCTGAATGTGCGTCACTGTGCCTCAGTTAGGCACACCAGATCTCTTGACTCTGGATCCCCCTTGAGAAGGTCATTAAGGGGTTGTGCCATTTCAGCGAAGGAATCCACCCATGACCAGTTGTAGTTACACAGCCCAATAAAGAAACAACGTTCTTTGACGTTGGTGGGCTCCTTAGACGCTTGAATGGCAATAACATGATTCTGTGTCATTTCACGTTTTACGTGGGATACCAACTGACCAAGGTATGTGATCTGAGTTTCAGCTGGGTTTTCCCGGGTTTGCTTTGTGTCCTTTTCTGTGAAGATGATCGAGCAATGCCTTCAAATCATTGTCATGAGTGGCCTCATCTTTAGATGCCAAGAGGATGTCATCGACGATATTGGCAGAAGTTCTTGAAGATGTTGATGCAGTGATTGATGATAGATTGATTGACTGTTGTGTAGTCCCTGTTGCATTCTTTTCCATTTGTATTGCTGATTGTCTACCGTGAATGCAGTCCATGGTCGAACATCAGAGTGTAGTGGTATGGACCAGCATCCATTTGCCATGTCTATCATTGAAAATATGGTATGTTGAGGTGACAGTAAAGCGAATATGGTTGAGGTGTGAGCTTGTCTGTAGCCTCATTAGCTTTTCTATAGTCGACGGTGAGTCATTAACTCTTGTCAGGTTTTCGTACTGGCCACACTGGGCTGTTGGACGCTGAATGCATTTTCTCAATGATGCCTATTCCAAATCTTCAACAATTATTTTGGTAACTGCCTCCTTGCTGATAGGGCATTGCTTGGTGCATGGCAATGCCAAACCAGTTAGCATTACTGCATCCATGTCATGTCATGTTCTTCTCTCTTGTCCATATGGGATGGTTCTGGACAGTGGTGCTCTCTATCCTCCAGATGTCCCATGTCACCTTTCCTTGGGTGAATTCCAAAGTACAGTCAAGTTTCATCATGATGAAAGGACCCCACCAACATGCTAGTTTCAATTGTCAATGGTCCAATGGAAACAGTTAGTGGTTTGGTTTGTGTCATATTTGTGTTCCCCCCTCTGTAGCATGCCTATTCTGAGTGTATTCAAGGCCCAAACGGTCAGCTATCTGTGACTGTAAAACTGTGATCTCAGCTCCGGTGTCCACCAGAAACTTGATGTCAACGATGTTTGCGATCAGATTAGCATATATGCCACTTGGCTTTGCGGTTATACCAGCAAAAATAGAATGCAAGAAAGGGTTGTCTAGTTTTTCTCCACCGCAGACAGCAGCTGTTACTATTGGGCTCTAGAGAGATTCCTGAATTGGTGCACCATTGTCACCACCTTACATCTGATTTGTTAGTTGACTGTCCATGTCTGTTTTTCTTCCTCCAGCATTGCGCCTTTTGGTGTCCCGTGTGCCCACATGTGTGACAACTTTTTCCTTCTACAGATGTCTTGGACTCGCAAGGATCCTGGAAGGGGCCTAGGAGTATGCCCTTCCAGTCTACATGTGCTTTGTGGATCTAGAGAAGGCGTATGACCGTGTCCCCCGGGAGATACTGTGGGAGGTGCTGCAGGAGTATGGGTTGAGGGGGTCCTGTTTAAGGGCAATCCAATCCCTGTATGTCCAAAGTGAGAGCTGTGTACGGATTCTCGGCAGTAAGACGGACTCGTTTCAGGTGGATGTTGGTCTCCAGCCAGGCCTGCGCTTTGTCACCAATCTGCGTATCTCTACAGACAGGCGTAGTCTGTAGAGAGGGGTTGCGGTTTGGTAGCCTGGGGATCTCATCGCTGTTTTTTGCAGATGATGTGCTCCTGATGTTTCGGTTCACAGCCGAGTGTGAAGCGGCTGGGATGAGGATTAGCACCGCTAAATCTGAGACCATGGTTCTCACCCGGAAACCGATGGAGTGCCTACTCCAGGTAGGGAAGCAATCCTTACCCCAAGTGAAGGAGTTTAAGTACCTCGGGGTCTTGTTTGTGAGTGGGAGGTTGGCCAGAGAATCAGAGCAGTGGAAGCGGTATTGCAATCGCTTTATCTCACCATGGTGACGAAAAGAGAGCTGAGCCGGAAGGCAAAGATCTCGATCTACCGGGCAATTTTTGTTCCTACCCTCACCTATGGTCATGAAGGGTGGGTCATGACCGAAAGAACAAGATCACAGGTATAAGCGGCCGAAATGGGTTTCCTCAGGAGGGTGGCTGGCTTCTCCCTTAAAGATAGGGTGAGAAGCTCAGCTATCTGTGAGGCACTCGGGGTAGAGCCGTTACTCCTTCGCGTTGAAAGGAGCCAGTTGAGGTGGTACGGGCATCTGCTAAGTATGCCCCCTGGGCGCCTCCCTTAGGAGGTGTTCCAGGCACGTCCAGCTGGGAGGAGGCCTCGGGGAAGACCCAGTGTTGGAGCCAATTAGTACTTTAGTTTTTTGTTATTTACATGTCGTCTGCCCCTGCTGGTTCGTCTAATGCCTGCCGGTAGACACCTACAGGAAACCAATATAGCGATAGGAAGTGACACCGGGTGAGGGCTCCTAGAAACGTGAGTCAGCGGGGAGAACGAACAGTTTTTGACCACAATAAAACATAATAGATTATATTGTATGTTAGTTTAGTTTATTAATAGTATTTTCGTTACCACATTTACACTGATAACATATCAGACACCAATTCGCTGTCTAGAATAGGAGAGTTTTCAGTTGAAGTTTGAAGGATAGAAGATCCTATTTTTGCTATTGTTTGGATATTGAACATGCATCGAGCTGATCCCCCCCCCCCTCTGACTATATCCTCTTCAGTGTCATCAGCACACCGAAAAGTTCTAGCTGAGAGAGCAGCATTACTGTCACGTAAAGGGGCTTTGAGTGCCAAGCATGCTCTAGAGCAAGAGAGACTGATGTTAGACTCAAAGATCGAGCATGCAGAACTTGAAGCAAACATAGTAGCATCCAATGCTAAAATAAGTCCTGGAAAGTTTTTGTATGAAATCAAGTGAAGAAGATGGCATGAATTCATACTTAGAAAGCCACAGACCATTGTCACCTTCATTCAGACCACAACCGTCATCAGGTCCACAAAGCGAGTTTACAAGAATATCTACAGTTCCAAAAACACCACTCCAGACAATACTTTTAAAGTCCCAGTATCAGAAAGATGTCATTGCTGCTAATCAACCAGTTACAATTCTAAGGCGCCCAGTCTCGACCCCAACGCCCACTACTACAATTGCAAAGCCACCACTGACAGCAAGACCAAAGCAGGAGAGGATATCTCAGAAAA
>JAODOY010000014.1:0-28629 GCA_025399855.1 Forbesichthys papilliferus | reverse complement strand
GGTGACAGATTCTGAGGGAGCACCCTATGGCATTGACTGGATTTCTATATTATCAATAATGTAGTTATCCGATTAATTGAAGAGATAATCGATTAATCGAAAAAATAATCAATAGATTAATCGACAAAAAAATAATCGTTTGGTACAGCACTAGTTTGATCTGGTTTGATTGCTCCCTCCTGCGCTGGCCCCAGGTCACGGAGAGTGCCACTGTGGCGAGTGCAAGTGCCACGCCGGCTATGTGGGCGACAGCTGCCACTGCTCCACGGAGACGGCGTCCTGCGTCTCGGACGACGGACAGATCTGCAGCGGGCGTGGCGGCTGCGTGTGCGGGCGCTGTCACTGCAGCGAGCCAGGGGCCTTCGGAGACACCTGCGAGAAGTGTCCCACCTGCCCAGATGCTTGTGGAACCAAGAGGTGAGGGGAGGGGGAGAAGAGCACCCCATGGTGTGTAAAAGTGTTTATTTGTCTTGGTGCCAAAAGCTCATGGGGTTGCTCGCCGCCGAGGTGCGTTCAGAATTGGCGATCTTATTGACGAACGTTCGCGGCAAACTCGTTTGCTCATAACATGACATTTGAACGTTTCATGTAAACATTCCAAAATTGGTAGATTTAAACTGACGCCCTTTGTCCAGCATGTGTGTTCACTGAGAACTACCTCCTCAGACCGTTTAGTTGTGTTTGCAAACGTTCACTGTGTTTGCCAATTCTGAACACACCTCTAGAGTTTGCCTACCTGTAAGTTTTGTTCAGCAGGATGCTTACCTCTTTGTAATACTTGTAATTGTATGCTTTGGATAAATGCTAAATTACCTGGTTGGTGTTCAAAGTCAGGGAGGATTAACAAGTTTATTGTATGGGAACAGAGGGGCATGCAATATAGAGGAACTCTCATAATAACCCCTGAGGGGTCCAAAGAGGCTCTTTAAGATAATTTGAACTTAACAATATTTATTTTTGAGCTAGGATCCTTTATTTTGGGGGGTAAAAATGTTTGAGAATTCCAGCTAAAAGGATTCAACACTGCCCGGTTGAATGGAACACTAAGCTGTGAAGACCAGACCACCCCACAGTGTTCGGTCCAAACCCCTGGTAGAAATGGTGACCAGACCCTAACTTTGTACGTGGTCACGAGAGAGATGTTAAAACAGACCTGGAGTGCCATTTGGGACCTAGCCAATTGAAGGGTCGGGCATCTCCTTCTGACCCACATCTCTCACCCACACCCTCTTTGAGGGTGGTTCAGTGTCTGCCTACGGTCTAGTCTAAGATACGCCTGTCTTGTCAGCATAAACATGTGGTTCTGTTTTGGGTCTGTCCACATCGAATACTAGACTTAGTCTTTTGACCCTTGGTGGAATGTTTGGGTCAGAGATAAGTTGTGGAGTGAGGAAAGACACTAATGAATGTGATCTGACCATGGCCTGAACTGTACAAATGTAGCCAGTGTTGAGACTTTGAGAATGTTAGATGTAAGCGCTGGGCAGTTGACTGATAAATGAAAGGCTAAGACGCATGTAACGCCAATGGAATTTGTGTGTCTACTCCAGGGAGTGCATTGAATGTCGGCTCTTCAACTCTGGACGCCTTGCTGACAACCAGACCTGCCAGCGGCTGTGCAAGGATAAAATCATCACCGTGGAAACTCTCAGTAAGTAGGCCAACGTTCCGTACACAATCCTTCCCCACAGCCCGACGCCGATTAACATCTGTGGCATCTGCAAAGGTTTGGCTGCGACCATTACGTGCCTCTTCTCATGTCACTCCATATTAGACATTTCAATATCGTTCCTGTAGAGCCATGCCAACATTTGGTCCAGTGTCCAGTGATTTCAAACAATCTAACACTGAATCCCTTGATGTCTTAACCCTCTCTCACATACACGTACAATGACGTAGAGGCCACAGTTTAGTTTGACTAATGTACTGAATGGAAGTGAACCCACATTTCAGTAGCATTGCAAGTGAACTTGTTGTCTTGATATAAATGGTTGTTTCTAAAAAGGAGATGAATACATTTGGGACGCAGATGTCTGATCTACAGCTTTGTGCGATTACGTTAAGAGACAATGTGTCAGACACATCTGTAATTATTTCTCAGAGCCCGCCCACATCGGGCGGCCCTGCCAAGATGCTCATGTTATTATGTGGTGGCAGCATGGGTGACTCTCATCGTCAAGGTCACATTCACTCCCTGAGGTAACAGGCAGCCAACCTATCATCTCATTTGGTTCAAAGAACCAAATAAAGTTCTCTTTAAAGTATACCATTTTATTTAACCCCTCCCTCTCTTCCACACACTGTAGAATGATTACTGTAGGTGGAATATATACCGTAGCATACATATAGAGTATTTAACACTAGTTAACAAGCATTGTTGTTTTCATGCACACACATTGTAGTTGTTGAAGATATATGCAGAAAGGCAGAACTACTGTATTTATTTATTTGTGTCTGCATAATTTAGAACCAAATTTTAACCCATGAATGAGTGCATTTTAAGCGCTATAGGGCCATGAGTCCATATTTGTTCCACATTAGTCCTGGTATTCCCTGAAGGCTTTATAGCTTCACTCTCAGCCTGGCATGAGTGAAGTAACTATGTCTGTGCATGTGTGTGTGTATATAAAGCAGCGCCCTTACGGTACATAGCAGACATGGAGACTGGTGAGTCTATTTTAAGACCTCTCTCTTTTGCACCATTGTGGCCCTGGCCCAGATCTGAGCACTTTCATAACATTCCCTACTAGCAGAGCTATTTGACCGCATTAATGGACTCCACATGTACATTCCGGAAGCTGCGGGGAATGGAGGAGAAGCTTGTGCTGTATTCGAAGCGGGAAGGGGAAACGCAGCGGCTTACTTAAACGCACTGTCCCCAGCGGGCTTCAAATATTTGGCTGACGAAGACGAGAGTGAAACCCAGGGCTTCCAAGACCTCTGTGTCCTCCATCAGGAAATGCTTCCGCAGCACACAGTATGATTGCACAGCGAAAGAATGTAGGCAATGTGCAGTGTTTGGATCTCCTTTTCCAGAACCTTTCCCCTGAAGCTGTTGTTCTCAAACCCGTTTCTATTTTTGTAACACAAATAAATGTATTTGTACCCATCTCTCAGACACGGAGAACCCCAGCACGGTGCTTTGTCTCTACAAGACAGAAGAAGACTGCGTGATGAGGTTCACGTACTCGGAGCATGCAAACGGACAGTCGGTCCTCGCTGCGCTCAAAGAGCCAGGTCAGTTGGTGGTCTGCACGAGAATCTGAAATCACAAACGGTATCCATTCCATTATTGAATTCCTTTTGTTTATTTTCTGAAGTTCTGCATCTTGGTAGCGATGCTGGGTGGTGTTTGGTATCTCTCGGTGTAAGGCTTTTAAATTCCTCGTGACTGTGATGTGATGAACGTTCTTCTTGTGCACCAGAATGTGGCGGGGGTCCAGACGCGAAGACTGTTCTGTGGGCTGTGGTGGGCAGCATCTTGCTGGTGGGCATCCTGTTGCTGGCCGCCTGGAAACTGGTCATCACCATTCACGACCGGAGAGAGTTCACGCGCTTCCAGAGCGCACGCTCCCGTGCGCGCTACGAGATGGTAAGAACTGCGCGTTTCAAAGTCGTTCATCGCTTTAAATCAGGAGTGGGGAATCCTGGTCCTGGAGGACCACTGTCCAGCATGTTTTAGATGACACACCTTAGAAACCTGATAACGAGCCATTGGGCCTGCCATAGAGCTTTTTCATAGGACTATAAGAATGGTTGAAAGAATACAATAAAAATACATATGATGCTGAAATGAAATAATATAAGAGATAACTGACAAGTTGCACATGCACCATTTTCTGTATCAGTTTAGCAGTGCAAAGCAGTTCAGTTACAAGCTAAGTACTGTCTGAAATAGTCCTACTGCTAGACAAACATTGGCTAGAGTTCTGAAAATGCAAGACAGTGGGAATCAAAAGCAGCAACATAGAGTGACAGAGTGCTTTTGATTCCCACTATAGTATATATAAATATATACTAAATATATATAAATATAAAAATAAAACTTCGGCCAATTTCTCACCGTGCATTATGCAGTTTTTTATTTTCCATATGAATACCAAATATTCATCCCTCCATCCATCCATCTTCAACCGCTTTTCCGTGGTGGGGTCACGGGGGCAGCAGATCCATCAAAGGACCCCAAACTTCTTTACATCTAGCCACATGAATCAGCTCTGACTGGGGGATCCCGAGGCGTTCCCAGGCCAGTGTGGAGATATTATCTCTCCTCCTAGACCTGGGTCTTCCCCAAGGCCTTCTCCCAGTTGGATGTGCCTAGAACCCCTCCTTTGGGAGGTGCCCAGGGGGCATCCTTACCAGCAAATACAAAAACGGGATACTTGAAAACCCGCTCATAACCGGGATCCTCAAGTTCATGTAAACGCCACTGATTGATGTGTCAACAACACCAGGGCTTTTTTTTTCTTTTTCCTCTCTCCAACCTAGTTGAGCCAACTAACAGGTTAATCCAGAACATTCCAACCCTTATTTTAACCGTGAGACTATGTAAGGTGTGCTCTGGTGTTTAGAAGGTGCCTAAATATAATGCATTTATTATTGTAACGTTTAGTCATGTAGCTAACATTTCTGTCTGTCTGTCCGCAGGCCTCCAACCCTCTGTACAAGCAGGCTGCCTCCAACCACTCGGCAGAGACGGATTTCAGCATGTACACCAAGTCGTACAATGGAGGGCTGCACTGATCCAGTTCCCCTAGGCTGCCGCTGGGTCTCGGGAGCGGCTGGGCCGGCCCGTATAGACCCAGCCTGTGAGGGCGGCCTCTAGGACCACGTACCCCCAGCCCCTCTCCACAGTCAACTGCTAGCATGAGAGAACTGAGCTGTGCTGAGTCAGCGGAGATTAGTGGGCTTGTTTTTTTTTAACTTCAGAGGAGAAGTTGACAGACACGAGACGAGTACTGTTTTGATCTGGTGTGTTTTGCTGATCAGCAGATGGGAGACGTGTGGACATGCAAACAATACTTCATAAAAAGCAGCGTGCATGGTAGACGAGACAATGACTTGTATTTGTATGCATATTGTCTGGCACTTTGAAAATGCCTTTATTTGCTACCTGCTAGGCCTTCTGCAATACTTCCTAGAAGTGGAACATCACGGCATCAAAGGACTTCAGCTTTACAGGATTATAAAAAAAAGAACATTTCTAAGGGGACCATAATGGGATTGTGGTACTTCTAATTGAGCAATAGACTTCATTTTGCACAGAGAATATTAGGAGTTGGTCTCTTAAAAATACTCACCTTGTAGTGTGTTGTGTGTCGTTTATGCATGGTGAAAAATATCAGACTTAACCACCTACTATACCCTTCATCGTGGGCAGTCTAAAATGAATTTACAGGTTCAAGTCATATGTAACTTTGGTTAAAAACGTGTTGCTGCTGATGTTTTCCATGATAATACTGTACATGCCCTGAGCTTTGTGGACATGCTACTGTTAGAAGTATGCTTTTGGGAGGCAGATGAAAGTCCAATACTGGCATTTTGTTTGGCCAAATGTCTGCAGGGTCATTTGGTATTGTGATAAAGGAGCTATGAAGTCCAGGGTTTAACAAACGTTCAATGTTGCTTTATAGACTAAACAGGCAATAGCCCAGTGACTGCCACTTTGTTTTTTTGTTAGCATATGTAGTATAAAATATATGAACAAATATGAATAGCATAGCAGACAACAAGGCTGCTGTAGTCCTGTTTGGATGGTCTTGGAGGGTAAATTAATCTGTGTGTGTGGTGAGTGTATGCGCGCACTTGTGTGTGTATGTGTATGTAACACTCCACAGTGCCAAATGCAATATGAAATCAATGCCTGGTTTATATACTCTGCTCCCCATGTCTTAGTCCAGAGTGGTTTTAAATACATTGGCTTAGACTTGTATGAATAATTACTTCTGCATTCCACATCCACCAACAGACATCACGTGAACTGTAACCCTACAAAACAAAGCAGATGTGCAAAGCGACAATAAATTGAGTTACGTGAAAGCAAGTGAATGTGTCTTCCTTGAGTCACTGATGTGTTTGATGTCTACAATGTTTAGGAGATGTCTAAGACTGCAGACCGTATTAATTTGAGGTCTGTTAACAGAACGAACAGTGTGAGGAGCAGTTTACACTTCGGAGCATGGAAAATAAAATCTTTTCCTTTAACTATTCCCATTAAATATCTATTTGCTCCACATTCAATATAATGGTGGGCTCAACACACAGGTAGGTTCTAATGTGTCCGGCTATAAAGGTGTAGTGTGGCTGATAGCTATAGCGTGTTTTATAGCGTGTTTAGGCTGCCCAAATGCCCATGTTACATTGCATGCAGTTTCCCTAGCCATTCAGTAATAATAATCTTTATTCATATAGTACTTTTCATACAGAATTGCAGCTAAAAGTGCTTTACATGGATGGAATACATGAACAATTGTGCTTCCCATAAACAAATACAGAGAAACAAATTAATAAAAATGGTTGAAGGATTAAAAATAATAAAATACATTAAAACATGTAAAGGAATACAATAAAGACTCAACATGATACTGAAATGACATGTTCAGAAACTTTTAAGGACTCAGCTGACAGAAATATAAGAAATTTAAAATACATTTTGTTTCTATATCAGAATGTCCGCACATGCTAATCTGGTGGAGGAAGTGCATTTCCACTAGCAGTTATTAGTTATCAGTACATGTCTTTTATGGATGGTTATATCCCTTTGTACCCATGAACCTCAGTGTAGGAATTACCAAGATTCAAGCCTCAGATATACAGACCCTGTGTGTATATTCACCAAACTACAGACTATTAGATTATGCTTGTTAGATGGGATTGATACACAGACAACGTGACAACCTTCTCTGTGATCCCTGTTCCAAACGGGCCTGCCACAGGCCTTTTCCCACCGAAAAAGCAATAGTGACATTTTTTACTATTGTATGGCAAAAGCTACAGATCTTTCACTAACATAGTGTCTTATAATTTAATTACTAGAATATTAGCAAATAATATATCTAATAACATTATAGCCCAAAAGCAAATGTGTTTTACTTGTAAGTAATTTGTGTTACCCTAAAGTTATGACAGCTGAAGTAATGCTGAAGTGGAACATGACTATGAAACTGTGTTGGTCTGTTATTCCTTCCAGAGTGAGGTCATAACTCTTTCCCGCCACCCTTTCAATGTTTCAGAGTGGGTCATGCACACTGCCACATATGTGAAGTCACTCTGTCAGCGTGGAGGCAGCCAGCTGGTCCTTAGGTCTTTAGGGAATGTAGGCAAGTTAAACTAGCTATGCCTAGTCTGAATCCTACAGGAAGTATATTATTTAAATGGAAAATATTATGGCATCACTGAAGGTTCAAATACTAACTTACTGGTTTATAGTAATGATTAGTCGTCAGTCTACACAGAGACCTGCCTTCACAAACAAATCAGTTATCTTGAATTTACAACCACTTCATTCTTAAACATGACAACTGAGTTAGAAAAACGTGTCTACAGTTTGTCCAAATTACAGGCTCTTATTTGGAAGGTGTTGTCATACTAGTGTACTTGTGCTTGTGATACTATGCCTGTCTCTAACTGTACATTTAACCAAGGCATGGTAATGTTTTTTTTTTATTGCAATGCAGATGGTGCTTTGCTAATTACATTTAGATTTAATATGTACGTATGCATTTATGGCATTCTAATTATTTCAATTAATAGTTCTACCGTGTAAATATTATCTTAAAATGTACGGAAGAGGATTAGGGCCACATGTGATAAATATATTAGGGTTGTGACTTTAAAATCAGTATTCTGAGAATAAAGACAGAATTCTCATTTTAATCTCAAAACTCTACATTTTTCACATGTGGCCATAATCCTCTTCCGTAATAATTACTGCAAGAGGCAATCATTTTTTTAATGCTAGCCATTACTAATGTGTGTGCAATTTTCAACCTTGCTCACCACATTTTGAATATACTAACTGGAAATGGAAATGGAAAAGGAAATGTTCTGTTTATTGGTTCCTTTTTGTTCACCACATCATCTTTTCATTCACACTTTACTGATGATGCATTTTTTTCTTTGTGAAAGAGTTGTCTATGGATGTTCTGATTGAAATAGTATTTTCTATTGTTCCCTTCTTCTGGAGAATATCAGTAAATACTGTACATAGGGATAGCTGGAACATCAACTGTCTTGAACTTCAATTCTTCAGCAAATTCCAACTTGACAGCATCCTCTTATCACCCCAGTAGGCTATATATAATTACTAATTATTACAACAAGAAAAAAACATGTCTAATGCAGTGTAAATGTCAAGTCACAAAGTTATGACACATTCTTTAATTAAAGCTGCAAAGCTTTTGTGGTCAACATATGCCAGTTTGGGTAAACAGGGATGGTTTTCTAAAGAGGTTGAACCTCTCTTTGTGATGTAAATCTATGGCCTAGTTCCCATGTCCGGAAATGGACAAAAGGTCTACTGGTGACAGGAGGTTTTGACATTAGTCTCTGTGTATGTCAGCAGTTTACCCTGCATCACCAGACCGCTGTGGTCCACACACTTGCATGCACGTTATTTAGTGTAACAAAAACCAGACATACAGTAGAAGGCCTACAACAGCAGTTGTGATCTACACAATTAGACTAAGTTGTCAAATTGAGAATTATGTTAGTTCTGTTATATAATCATTCAATACATGAATGCAAATATAAAAGCATTAATAATCCATAATAGAGGAATACATCTTAATTACTTTCAAATAATGTGGAAAATGTAGACATTTTTAAACAAATTGTATATATTTTGATAATGTGATTTCTTCTCTAAGGTAGTCTATATTGTTAAATCACAATCATGCGTTTTTCAAAAATGCAAATATTTTTTATTTAAAGTGAAAATTGTATTTGGAAATATTTTTTTTACCAAGTTGCATAATTGTGTATAAACATAAACAGTATATTGATGTGATTTGTCTTGAATTTGAGGAAGTTGTCAAAAACTATTGCAAATGTTTCTACCTCATGCTGCCATCTACTGGACAAAAACGAATACTTCTAATCTAAATCAAAAGCTATAGGATAGTTCCAACGCAATTTAATTATTTGTATAATTAAATTATTCATAAATTCAGTTATTTGTCTAAGTAGTTATAAACATGTTCCACTATAAGGAAAAATAAATGTATAAATAAACTAGACTTTAACTCATCAGATTTGATTTTATTCAATAAAAATAAAATAAAAATCACTAACAGCCTAAGTAGTACAAAACAGAAATTGAATGGTCACTGCTTGTTTGCAATGGAATAATGTACTGGAAAAGCAACTCTGCATACTTTTATTGCCAATTGTGGCCATACATGAATTTCAGGAGCGTACATGGCCACAAATTAGACAATTATAGGACTACACACACACAAAAAAAAAAAAAAACACATCACATTTAAACTTTGCAGTTGAGACCTTGAGAAGTCTAAACTACTTGTAACTAAGAGCCCAACAGGATACCCAGTCTTACACATTACACCTCAACAATACAGAATTGCATTATTAAGGTGACGTGGCTCCTAAATGACTTCAGAACACACGGGGCAAAGGTTCACCAGTCCTTGTTCATGGAAATGAAGAACCCAGAAATTATGCACAATGTTGTAAACGAGGCACTCGTCATCCAACCATGGAGGTCAGATACTTGAGGGAGCAGGACAAGTCACAAGCCACAAACAGGTGGAGACAGAATGCTATCAAAATCATCAGCGCTGTCAGCGTTAGGACAGAGACAATGCTAAAGCTGTGTCACAATAGATGTTTAATATGCTCAACTAAACAGGTTCAGGCTTTACCTCTCAGAAGAATACTATCTGGGTTAAACCTGGACAGACATAAAAATAAAAAGACAAGAATTAACAAATATTAAACAGACACATTCCTGGCAAGGGGTCTTAATAACTCCTTTTAGAATTGAACAGCATTATTAGTTTGTCAAGTCACAGCTCACCAAACTACATTATTTCTTCACTTTATGGAAGTATGTCAGTGGCCAGTGTTTGCATTATACATTAACTATGGATGTTGTTGTACGTGCGTGTAGATGCACCGGAGCAGGTTGGATGGACATGGGAGTCAGGTAAGGCTACCAGGGGTCAGAGGGGAGCAGGGAGAGGGGGTTAAGAAGAGCTGGAACAAAGCGAATGACAGTAGTGTGGTAGGGGTGATATTAGGAGTGAGGGGGAGGGGAAGGAATCGTCAACCATACGCAGCTCTGACACACTCCCGGCCAGTCATCTTGGGGCAGGTTTAGGGTGGAGGGAGGGCTCCTGGGTTACTAACTCCTCCATTCACCTCCTGTGTCTGTATAGTCTCTACAGTGCCTATGGGTCCTATGGGTGGGGCGGGGCCTTAGAAGCCCATCCCACCCATGCCGCCCATTCCTCCCATGCCGCCCATGCCCCCGCCGGGCATCTCCTTCTCCTCCTTGGGGATCTCCGTGACAACCGCCTCGGCGGTGGCGAGCAGCGAGGCCACTCCTGCTGCGTCCAACAGAGCTGTCCTCACCACCTGGGAGACGACAGAGAGAGCAGTTTGTACATTCACCTAAGGTACCACAAGGGGGCAGCAGAGCTGCTTAAACAGCATCACATTATACTGATCATCAGCACGGCTGGGATTCAGTGTGTAGGTACAAGGCTGTGGTTTACCAGCACATCAAGCACAATACTGCTTTTACACAACAGCTCCACAAGCACCGTCGATAACAGGTTCATATTAATAAGAGACAACAGATCATTAATAATTACATTATAAGCCTCCGCCAACAAATAACCCTACTGGACTGTTGCCAAGCAACACAAACATCGTCCGCTGGCACCTATGACTGGACCATGTTTAATGAGACATTGTAGCAAGCTGTGGCAGAGCGTACCTTGGTGGGGTCGATGATGCCCTTCTCCACCATGTTGACGTACTCGTCCAGCATGGCGTCGTAGCCGATCTCGGCCCCCCCCTGCAGGATCTTCTCCACCACCATCGAGGCCTCCACACCCGCGTTCTTAGCGATGGTCCAGGCGGGCACGCGCAGCGCCCGACGGATGATGTCCACACCTGGCGTGAGGGAGCGGTCAGGTCATTTGAGAAGGTGGCAGCAGCTCTACTACAACTACAACTATAGACCGCAGTGTCTCTATTGTGAAGGGACTGATCATCATGCAAACAGGTGTTTGATACAGATCATCAAAACACACCCGATTCACATGAATGGGTTGGTTTTCTGGCTTCGGCAGAGATTAATTGCGACCCATTCATGTGACTCAGGTGTGTTGGAGCAGCGAGACGTCTAGAACACGCAGGGCATTAAGGACCACTGATCTAAAGACATACAAATGCATATTGGCTGTGTTTCGAAGCGGCCAAAGCGCTGAACCACTTATACATGCTGTCATTTAAACTTTGCTTTCGTGACTTGAACGATGTCGCCCTGACAGAACTGGTTTGCAACAGAGGGGCCAGCTCCAGTACGCCCTGTGTGTGAAGCGGTCGCGCCCTCACCGATCTTCTGGTCTGTGTTGGCGGGCGTGATGGTGTCCAGGGCGGGGATGCAGCGCAGGAGAGCACATCCGCCCCCGGGCACGATGCCCTCCTCTACGGCGGCCCTTGTGGCGTTCAGGGCGTCCGTCACGCGGTCCTTCTTCTCGTTCACCTCTACGTCACTGGTCCCGCCCACCTGAATGCCACGGGAAGACCACGGTCAAGCCGAGAGCAGGGGTCTCCTTCAAATACCCCCCCAAACGCCCCCCACTCACCTTGAGCACGGCCACGCCATCAGAGAGCTTGGCCAGCCTCTCGTTCAGCTTCTCCTTCTCGTAGTCGCTGGTGGTGCTCTCCAGCTGCTCGGCGATCTCCGTGATGCGCTTCTCCACAGCAGCGGGGGTGCCGCCCCCCTTCAGCAGCATGGTGTCGTCCTTGGTCACCTGCACCTCGCCCACCTTGCCGAAGTCGTGCGCCTGGATGTCCTCCAGCGCCAGGCCCAGCGCGTCGTCGCCGAACACCTGCCGCCAGGAGAGGAGGAGGTCGGCCAGTCAGGGGAACGCCACCACGTGTCGCCTAGCAACTCTGAAGGTAGCTGTGACGGAAGAGTGTACTTACGGTGCCCCCGGTGGCGACAGCCATATCCAGCAGCTGGTTTTTTCTGTTGTCTCCGAAGCCTGGGGCCTTGACTGCAACCACCTGGAGACCGACCTTCAACCTACACACACACACACACACACACACACACACATTACATTTAGCCACTGTCACCTCTGAAACACCAGAGACTCTAGTGAAGCAGGTCTGTTCCATTTACATGACAGTTTATTGAAATGCTTCTTATACATCCACAGGCCAATGCTAATCTTTAACCAAATGTTGAGGATGTGTCAGAATTTAATCAAACGCTTTGCGTAATTAATTGCAAATAATAAAATGCATTTTCCCCTGTTCAAAATGTTGTGTATGTATGCATGTATGTATGTTATTCATTATTTGCAATTAATAACGCAAAGCGTGCGATTACGTTCTGACAGCCCTAGGCCTATTTATATTTATTTATATTTATATATTTATTTTTATTTATATTTATATTATTATTTATTCAGCACCATTTGTTAGTGACTCTATGACATATGCTGCTAGTTGTCACACCAGAACACACACACACTAACATGCACGTGTGTAAACAACGAACAGAACTCTGATTAAGACTTTTTAGACTGGGACACAGGATCAGGCAGGAGCGGTACCTGTTGAGGACCAGGGTGCTGAGAGCTTCTCCATCCACATCCTCAGCCACGATGACCAGGGGCTTGCGGTGCTGGTTGGCTATCTCCAGGGCAGGCACAATGCTCTGCACGCTGGAGATCTTCTTCTCGCTCAGCAGCAGGTAGGCATCCTGGAACTCACACTTCTGGCCTGTGGGTAGCCAAGGCAAGCAAGAGGCTGTAGGTTACCAAGGCCTCGTGTGAAGGACTGCCCAACACATCTAGCACATCTCACTCACCTTTAGCGGTGTTGATGAAGTAAGGGGAGATGTAACCGCGGTCGAATTTCAGACCCTCGATGATCTCCAACTCGTCGTGAAGAGTCTTTCCGTCCTGAGAAGGAAATCCACATGGATTAGACAATGTCACGTTATAATAACAATAAATGATGGTGTCTTCAGCTCTACCACTTTTTTATATTAAGGTGGTTGGCTGCAGGTTGGAGCTGAAAGCATTACCTTGACAGTGATCACTCCTTTACGACCCACTTTCTTCATGGCGTTGGAAATTATGTTGCCGATTTCTACGTCTCCATTGGCTGAGATTGTAGCAACCTGAAGAGAAGAAAAAAAAACAACAGCATTAAAACCAGTCTAGGAGGATTATAGAAAAGAAGGATTATCCAAAAGCTCAATGTTGAAACTCATGTGTCTATTTATTTTAACACCTGCTATGTGTTCTGACGTATGCCACCCCCTGTGTATTAAATTAAAAGAGCTCCCCACTCCTAAACAACAACGGAACAGCAGTATTTACTTGTGCTATTTCCTCCGGGGTAGTGACTGGCTTGGAGAGTCTCTTCAGCTCATTGATGACCGTCTCCACGGCCAACATGACGCCGCGGCGGATCTCCACGGGGTTGGCCCCTTTGCTGATGGTGTCGAAGCCCTCCTTGGCGATGGCACGCGCCAGCACTGTTGCAGTGGTGGTGCCGTCGCCCGCCTCCTCGTTGGTGTTGTTGGCCACGTCCTGCACCAGCTTGGCACCGATGTTCTTGTACCTGTCCTTGAGCTCAATGCTCTTGGCCACCGTCACACCGTCCTTGGTGACCTTGGGACTGCCCCAGCTCTGCTCGATGATGACCGTGCGGCCCTGGAGGTACAGATGGGGAGGGGAGGGGGGGGGGAGGTGAGTGACTTGAGTGACTGGGGGGTGGGGGTCACACGCTAGCCGCTAGTGGAGACCCCGTGTGTACCTTGGGACCCATTGTGACGGCCACGGCGTCGGCCAGCAGGTCCACTCCCTGCAGCATTAGGGCGCGAGCGTCGGCGCCAAACTTGACGTCCTTGGCGTAGGCGCACGTGAGGTGGGGGGCCAGAGCCCTGCACACTGGCCTGGCCTGCTTCATCACGGTCGGCAAACGAAACATCTCTGGAAAGAAGAGAGATATAGAAAAGATAAGTTCGACTCTGATTGAGAATTTACATACAGGCTTAAAGTTATCAGGATGCTTTAACATTTCCTTTAGAGACTTTCTATACAACAAAGCCAACGATAGACAAGAACATGTGTTAACACTGGTCACACATGGAACTTACTGCTAAGGCGACCTGCGCTGTGAATGAATGTACAACAACCCTTACAAATAGTTAAACTAAACCTAAAGTCTAAGAGATACCTTCTATAAAACGTTCAAGGTTCATAAACTTGTATTTTTTATAAAGAAATATTGGCCTGCGTTGGTCCATGACTTTTTGATTTTTCATATTCCTGCTTTGCTTTTGCCGTCAGTTCTCAGTTTAACATATGAGTGGAACTGATCTACCTGACCTTTGACCTATTCTGGTTTTGCTGGCTTTTGTTTGCAGAATGTGGTAATAACTCGAGTCAACCACCCCTTGTTAAACAATTACAAGTTAGTTAAATAATAGAAATAGAAATTGTGAATGTGCGCTGTTGGGTTCAATCGTATTTCAATAAAGTTAATGACATAATTCAATCAGTTGGATCTGGACCCTTCCCACGTGTTCTCCTCAGATCGTGCGTCACAAGGTCAAACTCGAAAGCATGTGCGGAACTACCTCCCATCCTTACCGAATGTTACATTATTTTCTAGCATCATGAAATGGCTGCAATTTCCAATGAGAATGCGATTTCCCCGAAAGCATTTAGATACCAGGTTGACTACTCGTGAATAAAAGCTTAGAGGTAGACAATATGACATAAATGTAATTTAATGGTTCATTCATTCAGCCAGTCACGAGACTTGATGGAGCAGACTTGTTCAAAATGTGTATGTGTACCGGTAGTACATACTGAGGAATACCCCGCATGGTGACTAGAAAAAAAGCTTTTTCAGATAGTACATTTTTTGTTGCGTGTCCTTGCCTGAAACACGAAAAGACTGCTAAGCTAGCTAGACAGAAAAGGGTTGAATCAACACTAATGCATTAGTAGAAAGATCAAGGTGTACAAAATGCATTACAAAAACGAGTATTTGTGGATAGCTTCGCAAGAATGACATATGATTACTTACTTGTTAATGTAAAAGCTGGCTGATGCCTTAGCACGATAGACGGAATGATGTGCCGTGCGGTGTGAGTGGTACGGGGTTTGAGACTGTACTGCACATGGCCTATCACATCCGGGTAATTTAGCAGTCTGCCCCGGACTCTGTATAATGACAATAACAACTAAGCTACTGGTGTTTCTGTCAATTATTAGTGAATTCAATAGCTTGTTTTGTTTGATGTCACTGTTTTCCTTTCTATTGGACTAATATGTGCGCATATTTAACCTTGATTTATCAAATGTGACTACAACACACATTAATGCATGTTCAGGGGCACTCTTTTCCAGAAAGTTCTTGTGTGCCATTGGCGAAAAAAGAGAGGTCAAAGTTGACATTGTGCAATATTGCTTCTAGTTAAGAACATCATTATACCTGGACACATAATGTTGTATAGCAATCCCAACCTCCCATTATATTCATAGTATATTGATTGCCTATCTAGCTGTGGTATTACGTCGTTTACACAGTCAAAAGCATGGAATATTCTAGTATCAAGTCATTATATGCTCAGGGCGTCCTCTACGCATGCGCTGAAGCGTTCTGGAGAGTTCCTCACGTGGAGTCCCATTCAGTGTATCCCGTCTACGCTCACTAGCAAATTGGGGTTCACCATCGCAAGGACTCAAAGACCTCTTGCACGCACAGAATGGTGAGCATTATATCCTAAATGTGCTAGATACTATGATAACTTCGATGTATAAATGGACAACCGATCACCAGTAACTTACGTACATACAGTTTGAGTAGCTAGCCATCTATCTAGTTGACGCTAGCAGTTAGCTGGTGGTAACGTTGATTCATTCACAAGGTCAAGCATTGAAAAAGCTTGATGTGTGTTCACATGCTGGCAGTTATACAGCACTTTTGTATTTCAATACACATTTCTCTCTCTTGAACATTGGGAGAAGTTAATCAGTTTTAGTACTTACTATATTTTGAGGTAATGTATTTGTTGCAGGTAGGAGTAGCAGCAGATGGAATACACATTTACATATTATTGAATACATAGTTGAGTTTACTAGTATCGACACATTCATTATTGTACGGTAGTGAGGAGGTAACACGTGAGTGACTGAGTCCATGAAGTCAAGTGACACTATATTAACAGTAATTAATTGTCAGAATAAACGGGTTATTTAGATCATTTAGATTTATCTGAATTATCTGAATAACAATCTATACCAATGATATATCCTAGGCATGGGGGATGCATAATATACGCACTTTTAGACTGTGAGTACGTCCGGATTAGACCACGTCATCTCTGACCTCATGACGTTCAGAGGCATAAAACTGCCAGTTGCTATATTGTACAGATAAATTCCTTTATCTGAGGGGATTAAATTAGCGGGATATTAATTTCAAAACCAAATGTTTCTGGTTTTTCTATTTTCATGTATTTTACTATATTGCAAAACCTAAAATATTTTTTTTTCTTTTCTTCAAAATGGAGGTATAGTGCTAAAGCACACATTACAGGCATTGGATAATGTTATGTTGAAATCCTTGAGTCAACTATATGAAACACACTTGTGGAAAATGGTTTAATGTGATGCATTAAAGTGTAACTGACGGTGCTACATACATATTCCCATGTGCTGGCCGGTTCCAGATTTTTCTAGGGTACAACTCTGGATCTACGGTAATTGGGAAGAGACCAGTAGGTCATCAGTATTTGTCCTTCAGTGAAGACAAACGTTTATACAGCATTAGTGCAGCCCCCAACCCCCACACCATCATGAACTACTGACTGCAACAGGCTCCCCTCCTCTTCACCCACCTTCAAGGTCTCTCCCTGACAGTACTCTTGTTCTTGGGTGGAGGTCATCTGCTAGTATAAAGCCAAAGGCAGCTGGCATCCTAAATCTCGCAAATCCTTCTCCCTTATTCTGTTAAGATAAACACTTGTTTTTATTGTATTAAGTCACCTTAAATAAACTTAGAGAGGTGATGCAGTGAAGCAACATTACCAGTTGAATATATTTAACCAGTACACAAGCTGTACATTATAGTTGTAAGCACTATGGACTGTATTTATATCTGTAATTGTGTAAAAGACGAGGACTGTAAGTAAATGTAAGATAATACACTTTTTTTTTGTAAAATTCAACAAATATCTCCTTGCATTTTGCTAGCTCTATGATCTCTGCGCATATTGAAAAATTATCTGATACTTCTACACAGCCCTTGCTCTGTAAATAGGAACATACAAAGTGCCAAAGACCGCTCATATCAACAAAGCCGTGGTACAACCATTTGCTTCGCAATGCATTTGTGTGTGAGGCAATGCCGTGGAGAACCACGGATTGATACTATTTCGATTTGAGCTCGAAGTTAGCAAGAATGCCTTTACATAAGCTATTTTGGACCTCTTAGAAGCAAATTCCCCACTCCCTCTCTTCCAACAGACCAGCCACAACTCATGAATATGGTCGTTCATTGTACCAGGAGGATGTCTGTAATTACTGATTAGACAAATCCCGTGCTTGTTGTTCCTTGGTCTAGTGGATAATGGCAGATAGTGTCGTTATTAGTTTATTTTAGCAGTGGTATCAGATTATATAAATAAGTACAAATACGTTAAAAAAAGTTAAAAATTTGGTGAGTGCATGTTGAAACATGCACTACATCAAAACTTTGGTTCCAACTTGGTTTTGCTCTTCTTTGCGCTTTGTGGCTTTCATATGTAATGCAACACTACCCCCTAGAGGTTATATTTGGTAACAACAGCTGGTGACAACCCTCATTGGTGTTACCCTATCACCGTGGTTCATTTGAAATCCCTAAAAGCTTTTTTTCCTCCTGTTTTCCTTCTAATATTAATTTAAAGGCTTTCAGAAAATTCCTCCCACTATTCGACCGGGTGCTAGTTGAGCGCCTCACAGCAGAGACTGTGACTAAAGGTGGCATCATGCTACCAGAGAAGTCACAGGGGAAGGTGCTGCAGGCAACAGTGGTGGCAGTAGGACCTGGTTCTGTCAACAAGGTAATTGTTAGCACATTGAAACATTTGTAGCAAAAGAATGCAAGGCCAAAACTACATCATGTCATAAAGTACAAAGTGTCCAAATAATATTGTTTTCAAATGGTCCTCCAGCTCTGTATTGTCTACTTTATTTATTACTTGGTTTTAATATTGTACACGATTAGATATTACACTGTGTTCTAACCGTGTGGATATGACACATTGGTTCTAAATCAGTTGTAGCTAACGATTAAATGGTTCTTTATAGGAAGGGAGCATGCAGCCTGTCTGTGTAAAAGTTGGGGAGAAGGTACTCCTTCCAGAATATGGTGGAACTAAAGTCAGTCTGGATGACAAGGTACATTTCTCTCTTTTTGCTGCATTTGGTATGTATTTAGAATGCCTTAATTCTAATTGATGTCCTTTTCTTTTCCAGGACTATTTCCTTTTCCGTGATGGTGATATCTTGGGCAAATATGTAGATTAGGTCACTTTGCTACATGTAAAGTGTTTTCTCCCATCCCTGAACAGAAGAAATTTGTTGCCTCATTATGTCTTTGTTTTTCTATTACATTTAATTGTAAATAATTCTAATCATGTTTTGTTACAACAATAAAATATAACTGTTGGATATTGTTTGTTCCATTATTTTGTACCATTTGATCAATGAATTTCAGACTACAGATACTGCATTATTTACCACAATACATGGCTTCTTCATAATGATTTATTATTATGTATGTCTTATGTATAAATGAGAACTGATGTGGTAGCACATAATAATTCAGCATTACTTAAACGTTCATATATCTAGCAGGGGTGGGCAGGCTGTTAATGCTGAGCTTACACCAATATAGCGAGAACGCATCGTGCATCCGGGTATTCTGTCGAGATGGTCATGGCGGAGGGTACTGCAGTTCTCAGGAGGAATCGGCCTGGAACGAAGGCTAAGGTACGTTTATAATCCACACATACTTGGATACATAGTTAGATAAATGCATGGGACTAGGGAATGTTTCATTATTTTGTTAAAAATCTCTATATTACTTTATGCGAGTTCCCAAACAACATAAAAATAGCCGGCCCTGCGACTATCCAACTAAACGGGACGGACTATTTACTGGAGTGCTTCTTTAGCCTTGCTAGTCTGGTAACATTGTTGTATAATACATGATAACCACCATGGTCGCTCTAAAACACCATCTATGAATATAGTGGGGGTAATAAAACCAACTTCTAAAACCCATGACGACGACGACGACGACCCCAAAACTGATATGGACGTCTAATAACAGGAAGCAGTCACAGCCGTGCTGGCGTGCTAACGCTAGCGTAGTTGTGCTAAAACATGAGTTTCAGCTAAATAGTTTTTACATCCAATGCCTGCTACCAACGTAGAGTACAACTACAAACCAAGTTGTCACCGCTAAATAAACCTGATAAAATGGCAGCGACTGTTCCCTTGTATTAGCATCACAAGATTGGTGAATGCGCGAGTTTATTCTCCTATGTATCATGTTCAGGATTTCTACAATTGGCCGGATGAATCCTTCGAGGAAATGGATAGTACCCTGGCTGTGCAACAGGTGTGTTGTCATTTGTGTGTGATCATATCTGCGTGTTGCATACCGCTCTCTAGACATTAGCAGAGGGCTCGCGTTAATATCGGTGTCATTCTTTTAAAGTACATTCAGCAAAACATTCGGTCAGACTGTTCCAACATCGACAAGATCCTTGAGCCTCCAGAGGGCCAGGATGAGGGTGTGTGGAAGTATGAGCACCTAAGGTAACTACAAGAATGTGACTGAACTAGTCATCTGACTTTTTGAATAGATTGACATGGTTAGTGGTTTTGTATTTTCTATCACCTCATCTCCACTTTACAATATATCCTAATCACAGGCAGTTCTGTCTGGAGCTCAATGGACTGGCCGTCAAACTACAGGTGAGTGTACATGAAGATCAAACGTATACTAATGTATCATTATACATTCACAGGGGCAACATGTCACACACATAATTCAAGGCAAAAAATGGCAGCATATTAATTGCATTGACCTTTCACTTGTTAATCGTTTGCCCTCAGAGTGAATGCCACCCTGACACTTGTACCCAGATGACAGCCACAGAACAGTGGATATTTTTATGTGCTGCCCACAAGACCCCCAAAGAGGTTTGTCCTGCCTGTTTGTCTACCTTGACAGTGGCTAAAAGGATTGAACGTTAACCCTTAACTTGTGTTTGTCAGAAAGGAATATGTCTTGAGATTTGTGCATTGCATGTGGCTTATCAGATTGCAAAGGTTATATGTAGTGCTGTACAACGTCTTCCGATTACTGTTGTGTATTCCGTATAATTTATTAATGTGAGAGCTAAGAGTGAGTTTTGCTTTGAGTTGTCGTGTGAGTAGTGGTGTGTCTTGTGCCCGCAGTGCCCTGCCATTGACTACACCAGGCACACGCTGGACGGAGCTGCCTGCCTTCTCAACAGCAATAAATACTTCCCCAGCAGGTCAGTCACTGTTGCCACTGTTTGGCCAGTGTTGCAGCGAAGAGATAGGGAATCACATGTGGTTTATTTGTTCCGCAGGGTTAGCATCAAGGAGTCCTCTGTGGCCAAGCTAGGCTCAGTCTGTCGTCGCATCTATAGGATATTCTCTCATGCCTACTTCCATCACCGTCAGATATTTGATAAGTATGAGGTGAGTATCCTCAGGCAAGCACAGACTCTAATCTGCTAGTGTTTTTAGTAATGTCTGTTGGCTTGTAATATTCCCTCTTCTTTGGACTCATATCTAATATTCATGAATGGCACAGGACGTCTGAGATGTACAGTATTGTGCATTAAGGGGAATAGCATGCCATCACTGAGCACTATACAAAATGCATTGTATTGATCAGGGATGACTACAGTGAAATCAAGAGCAAAGTTTAAATTAAACAGCTCCCTTAGCCTAGTCCCATAGTTTGCTCATTCTAGCTAATGTTATAATCTGCTGTGATGCGTTTCTGTGCAGTCACTGGCCTGTGTTGGCACAGAACCTGGTTGCTATTCCCAGTTTGCAGCTTTGAAAAATGACTCAGTCGATTAAGGAACAGCTAGCAGTTTGTCCCTCAGTCTATTTCAGCAACATGCCAGGGCTCTACAATGCGACCATTTCACTCACAAATGCGATTAAAAATATTGGTGTGCAAACATTAAAAAATATTTGTGCGAGTTACTTGTAGCCACTATGTTCGCATTATGAAATCCCCGTGCACAATGACGATCGTGAAAAAACTGTCTTTACCGTACACTCACGTGAAACTACATTGTACGCCATCAGTACAGTAATGGTATAAATCGTTTCATATGCCTATTATTCTAAATAGGAAGTTATAAGAATATCTGTGTAGCCAAACTTTTCAAGATGTATTCCATTCAAAATGAGGTTTGCTGAAATGTCTATATTCTAGCCTATTTGTCCATCTCCACATTAAATATGGAGACACTAGCCTACTGTATAATATTTAACATTAGGGGAGGGAATGTGGACAAAACACCATATGAGCATATCTACGTCAGCAGATATTTTATGATGGGTCAAACCTGATGATGTAGGCTTAATCATCTCTCCTTTGTCAAAAACCAAGCCATTCAGACATAATACTATAGAGATTAACATACAATGAAAAAATACTAAAGGTGAATAATTTCCAATGCTCGCCCTTAAACAGAATTTCGATTGTGCTTCCATATTTTTGTCTGCGCTCCTAACTGTTTTAACTTAGCTTTAACACGTGTGCTCCTTGGAGGAAAAAGTCAATGTAGAGCCATGCAAGGAGTATTTATGCAGTGACTAAATATTTTAAGCTATACCTCCATGTAGGTTTATAAAATTAAAGGTATTGTAGGCTAATACACTTTTTGTAAAATTTACCAAATATCTCTAAGCACTCCGCTAGCTTACCGTTCTGTGCGTCCTGAAAAAATAATCAGATACTTGCACACAGCCCTGGCTCCGTGAATGGGAACGTACTACGCTTTCCTTCACAATGCATTTCAATGCGGAGGGATATTGTTTTGAGCTGGAAGTTAGCAAGCGTTCTCCAGTGACTGCTTTTAACCCAGAGAGGGGACGGGGAGGGGTGCGCGTGTGTGTGTGGCTTGTATAGGGTATATAGTTTATTCTGTTTAGCAGTGTTCATTAAGAAACACGTTGCCGTCTGTGTGCGTGCAGAATGAAACGTTCCTTTGTCACCGGTTCACGCGCTTCGTGATGAAGTACAACCTGATGTCCAAGGACAACCTGATCGTGCCCATTCTGGAGGAGGATGTCCAGAACACCTCGTCGGCAGGGGAGAGCGAGGCATAAGTCTGTCTTGCCGCCATAAAGGGACACACACAGATACACTACAGCCAACACATTTCATTCTCAATTCAGACACGCAGGTATACAGAAACACACACACCACACGCAGATGTTTATAAAGGCTCCCTCCCAGAAACACTGTCCGGGGTCTTCCTTCTTTAGTCACGTGTCTGTCTCATAGGCTGTAATGGTATAGTCGGTTAGATACTGAATTCAGCAGCGCCTACAGATACCAAGGTGGTCCTGCTGCCATTTGGTTTCCAGCCTCTCTGGCCTTGCAGGTTAACACTGCTGTCTATGCCACAGAGGTTCCTGGATATCACTGGGTGCACACACTCTTATGAGGGACTTTGCTATTCATGTTTTTGAGCAGCTGGATTTGCAAAAAGCTATGTTTATTCATAGTGATGCGTGTTGTTGACATGGGCACACACACACACACACACTGACAGTGTCCTGTGTATATATTCCCTGCTATCCTGTCTCTTATATATCAATAATATTTGATCATGGGTCTTCATCTATTTTATTCCTCTTTGATATTTTCCTCTGTTCTCTATTTGCTTGTTTCTATACCGGGGGGGGTTCCCATGGAATGGATCGCTAAATTAGCCTGCTGACTTTGAAATGTTCCAATGAAATGACATTACTGTAAACGTGGCTTGTGTGGTAGTGAACAAAGAACCTTCAAGTCACTGCTTTGTGTGTACTAGCAGATTCATCTTTCTATGTGGCCTATTGCAGAAGTATGGAGGAGGGTTTGTTGGCTAACTCCTTCATCCTGCTTGTGATGTGCCCTGATTTAATTATTGGATGAATCCCATGTAACATGACCTACAAAGTTTCATACAAAATTCTGTTGAAATGGAATTATTTGCTCTTACTGCTCCAAGTATTTTGAAATGAAAATACTTCAAGGAAGGATGCTTAAGTATTTGAACATAACCTCCCTCTATCCTTTCTTCTTAAGTTATTTTGTGGGGGAATCTTGTCAATCCAACCCATTTTTTTTTTATGACTACATTTTGTTACTGTAGACATTTTCATGATGTCTGTTAATAATAAAAATAATGAGTGTTACCTAGCGGATCGTGCTGTCATTTAATTTAGAAACATCTGTAACTCCTGGAATGCATACAGGTTAACAACTTTTTCTTAATTGGTTTCACAACAGAAAACAAATGGAAGTGTACAATTACATAATACTGACCAAGTGACTATACATCCTCTAGCTAGGAGTCAGGACATGTCTGAAGATAAAAATATCCACATAGAATCCATCTTCAACTCTGGGTGGTGTAAACACTCCAGTATTTAAGCACAGTAGATGGTGTGCTTTGCATTTGCTAAAATATGCATATACTTCAAGCACATCATAGGCGGTCGATACATGACACCAATACTGAACATTAAGTTAAACAAGCAGCACATTGTCCTATTAAGAGAAAAGTTCCTTACACTAAATTAAATATCCTTTAGTGAGTCGATATGTAAAATGGGTTTGTCTTAAATGAGGAATCCTTCATAAAAAACATGGTGAATTGCCAGTACCAGTAATATGTGCAGATAAACAAGTGAACAAAAATGCATTTATCATTGTAATTTAGGGCTTGGTTACAAACAGCCTCCTTTAACCATTCTGTTCTCCTGGAAGAGTGACATAGGGATTGAGTACACTTTAAGCCGTTTAAACCAATTAAAAGCTCCCAAATCAAAAAGAAAATAATCGATGTAGCAACACGTGACTTTAAATACAAGTGAAACAAACCTAATTGGCCACCAGTGTTAGCGTTACCCCAACCCTTATTGTGTTGTAGAAATGTGTATCTATCTCCCTGTATGTATAAGGACAGCCAGCACCTGGCTAAATGAGAACATTGTCCTGTAAAGTGTCTCTGTCAAACAAGTGAATTTCCCCAACATCTCCTTTAAAAAAAAGGTGACTGTATACTGCTTATGGCTTCATTAAAAATATAAAAAGTGCTGAGAGGGTCTCTTCATCTACATGGCAGTCTTTGTTAAAAGGAGGTGGTTAAAAAACATGGACAGAACGGTCATTCAGACAGCACCATTGCACTGTAATGTTCCTGTCATCTACAGCGCAGGTACAGTCCTTACTGATGCATACACAACAGGGTGCCCTTAACCCCGAGTTCCCATCCGTTTAGCCATTTCAATCCAGCTTTCTTTCAGTCAACAATGAACGCTGAGAGTTGTTCCCAGCATGCTTTTCCCTGCCTACATACAGGTAACCTCGGCCTTCCCCTCTTCCTGCTCAAAGCCCCCTTCTTCCAGGTGAGAGAGGGCGCTGGGGTAACCCGCTCCGAACACCGGGAAGCCCCCAATGGCCCCTGTGGTTGGGGACAGCTCCTCAGGTGTTCCTGGGATGCCCACTGAACGGCTGGACACATCGCTCAGTACATCCTGGAGGGGTGGAGACCAGATGGTCATTGTTAGGGTGCAAGTCCAACCCTGTCCACCAGGGAGCAGTGTGATCAAACATTTTCATTGATCCTCACCTGGTTCCTTTGCTGACCAGCCTGTGATCTTACTGGTCTCTGGAGAAACACCACTTGCTTGGTCGCCAGGTTTCCATCACTACATAAACAAGGGGAAAATACAAAGCGAGTGCCTCATTAGGTCCAGAAACACATGCTAGTATGTAACATAACTGATAGACAAGATATGTATATATATACCTGTCGTGCCGTATAATAGGTGTGGGTAGCACACACGTCAGCAGCCATCCAAACTCAGCCAGAGTGTGTAGGAGCGGCCCGTAGTCCGTTTTCACATTAGAGCCCTACATTTTCACACAACATGACAAAGAAGCCGACTGCTCTCCCTAGGAAAAGTGTGTATGGCTCCGTTTGAGATCTGGGCCTTATAATCCAGTCACTGTACTCCCCTCATTGACTGATGTCTTATTATACTTTATTATACTTGAGGTCTTAACAGTCTCCCAAGCATGCTAATTCTAGTTAAGTTAAGGCCCAGCGCTACATTCTAGATTAAAGGGATGGTGTGTAGTGGACAAGGTTGAGTGTTTCCATATGTCGTTTACTGCATAATAAACAGAATTAGTCTTTTGCCTTTGCCTCCAATCATGTAAATTCCTCCGTTATAAAGGAACTACTTTCAGTACAAGTTGTACTGCTGCTGTGTTTGGATATGACTCAAGAACATGAGCGGAGGTGTGCTTTGCCAACACATGTTAAGATGAAGCCCACCTACAAATACACACTATCCCTTCAGGTTCATGTGTATTGCTGGAACATTTGACATTCCCAGACTATAGGAAAATAGAATGCTGACCTCGATGACAGTCCACTGCTCTACCACAATAGTGTCGTTGCCTGGCGGGGATGTGCTTTTCTCTTCGTACACAAATAGTCCCTCCAGAGACCTGGGCACGGGTTCACCTGAGTCACACGATGCACACTATGAATCATTACTTCTTAGTATTTAATATTAGGCTGTGTTCACATGAGCATGTTAAATGTGGCCAAAAAACTTAGGTCTGCATTGAAATCTCCTTCATATTACTCTGTACAACAACACAATAATCACAGCACAGGAACCTATAACATCAGTGTGTCGTTACTTGAATCAGCAGCTCTGATTATTGACCCATCAACCCCTCCAACCATGCAAACGATGTGGGTTACAAGCCACGCAACAGCAACGTTATGCTGTCCTCCACTATAACCCCAAACGTCACGTCTCAACAGTGAGAAGCACAGATTTAAAATAACTATTTATCAAATGACCCGTTCCAAATATTATACAGAGGGAGTCATGTGACGGGGGACTTGACTTCCGAGAGAACGTCCCTGACAATGAGCTAGATACATGATGTATATGAGATCAGATTCATGCATGTGTGTGTGTGTGTGTAAACGCATTTGACCTCCATTGCGTTCACAATGGTCAGAAATGGAATGGAAGCGTAGTGAGTGTTAGCAACATGAGTGTGACTATAAGAATGTAACGTTTCGTCCAATCCTGGTCTTCCCATGTCTGCAGATGATGTGAATGTCTGCCCGTCTATGGTGGAACAGGAAGTGAGGTCGCCAAGGTTAGAAGCACAGCTCCAAATTTAGATGCAGTGGGACAAAGACCAAACGGGAAGTGGATTATCCAATGAGAGGGTATTTATATTTGTGCAGTCTGAACAAGGGGAAACATCTTTAATGTTTTATGAGAAAACACTTGAACGACACACAATGAACTGCCAGACAGAATGGTCTAATTGGGCACTTTTCAATCTCTTGTTATGATTGTTGCTAATACACCTGCATCAACACTATTCATCCCAAATAGTAATGCGCACCAAGACTCAAACAAAGAAAAGAAAAATACTATCTCTACTGTGGCTACATTAGCTTGCTTATATTTGAAGTTAGCATTTCAGACCAGAACCCACTGTCTGATTATTAGGATAATGTAACGTATCTTTACTCCCACATGGTCAAATCAAGACTTGATCGAGGGGAAACTCTTCCTTAGTATACCTTTTAACTACACATCAAACACTACCCACAATGCAGCAGTACCTTTTGGCGTGTCCCAGTAGACAAACGAGTCCACCAATGACCAGCCTTTGCGGTAGTAGGCGGCGGTCAACTCTAGCCAATCAGCCTCCAGAGCGCTGACCACCTGTCCCTTCCTGGAGACGCGCATCGACAGTGCCCCCTGGTGGTACTGACAGGCCAGAGCGTCCAGAGGAGCACAGCCTGGGGCCCAAGCATGGAAGAAGACCAGCAACCTCAGGTCTGAACCGAGAGGGAAATTAAGATTAGATTGTGGATCCTTCCATTGACAGCCACTGATAATCTCTTGATATGTGTGGTATGAAATGTAATGGTGGTATTTAGAGTATTCATTGAAACACGTGAGAAAAGACAGAGCGGAAGAAACCAACCCTCTTCATTTTCTATGCCATAGCAACACTACGGACATGTTCCTTGTTTGTTTCTTGTCTGTTCTATCACATGGTGGGTGTATTGTTGCAACGGAGACATCTCACCTGGGCTGTAGGTGTTCCCCTCCACCTCTCGGTCTCCGGGAGGAGTGCGAGGGGGAGAGCGAGGCGGTGAGCGGCAGCCCACCTGCTGCAGCACCGAGCCGGCGAAACTAACGCCCCCACGGGCACTGCTGTTCACCTGCCAGTGAGTGAGCCATGTTAGAACACCTTGACGTTAGGCAGCACACGAAATATCAGGCTTCATGCACATTTTCCAGACTTCCATCCAGACAATCATCAATACTAAACATATGTGCTTTCGTTGTATGTCTTAGCTCCATTTAACAGTATTGCAATGTAGGCTAAAGCCACATGTATTGTATATGTGGCCATTCATTGAGCCTTATGTCACAGTGAATGGCGTGCTGATGCGGTGTGTGGCTGACCCTGTCGATGAGTGCTCTGACAGTGTCTCCAGTCAGTGATTCTCCAGGTAGCGGCCATTCCTCCACTCTCAGCATTGGCACACTGTGGCACATGGACACTACCTGCTTACTGAATGAGGATACACACATGCACACACACTTAATTAGATGCTGACTGAACAAGAGCAATGATCACTGTAAACAAGACCATTTTGACTGATAGCTACAGTGTTCTATTAAAGGTGTGTTAAGTGATGCTGGAAAAAGACTTCAAACAGACAGTGAGCTTGACAAAGTGTATTGGATTAGAAATGCTAACCCCACCTTTTAATGCAGACCACAAGGTTAACTGCTGTGACCTGACTGATTCCATTTAAAGTGTTCATTAAGGTGCAGACATGAACATTGAAATCATGCATTGGCTCAGCATGAGGTGACTACAGTTACCATCAAAGCACTTACAGAAATGGTTAACAACAACTTAGGCTACATAAATATATTAATTAAAAAAAAAATTAATTAAAAAAAAAAAAAAAAAAAAAAAATGTGCTAGGCTATTACCTGTTGCACTTTACTA
>JAODOY010000013.1:3110164-3142708 GCA_025399855.1 Forbesichthys papilliferus | reverse complement strand
TGTAGAGTGAGCTCTGTCCAGCTGTGTAGCTTGAGCTCTGTCCAGCTGTGTAGCTTGAGCTCTGTCCAGCTGTGTAGAGTGAGCTCTGTCCAGCTGTGTAGAGTGAGCTCTGTCCATCTGTGTAGAGTGAGCTCTGTCCAGCTGTGTAGCTTGAGCTCTGTCCAGCTGTGTAGCTTGAGCTCTGTCCAGCTGTGTAGAGTGAGCTCTGTCCAGCTGTGTGGGCCGGTCACTGTGACAAAGTGTGGTCAACTTCACACCAACACACGTGAGAACGTTTGGCCCAAAGGTACTTCTGCCCACAGTAACCATGGTTACCACGGGGTCGGGAGAAGTCAGACATAAGCTGTGTGGCAGGCTGACATTGTGTGTCTTGCCCCGCCCCCCTGGTGCACTCAAGGTATTCCATCGAGCGCTCCAGTGACCCGGGGAGACTCTTCTACGTGGATGGAACCTCGGGGGCGCTCCTGACTCTGCACACGCTGGACCGAGAGCTCACCGCCTGGCACAATATTACCGTGGTCGCCATGGAGATGAGTAGGTCACGCACGCACATGCACGCCTGCACACACAGCCCCTGAATGACTCTTGAAACACAAACACTGCCTCTGGGTGTTTTCATAGTGTCAACCTGCAGAGTCACCTTCAGTGTCTGTCTGCCTGTCTGTATACCTGCCTGCCTGCCTGCCTGTCTGCCTGTCTGTTTGTCTGCTTGCCTGCCTGCCTGCCTGCCTGCCTGCCTGTCTGTCTGCCTGGTAGACTCAGACAGGAGGGAGTAACTACATGGATGCCTAATGAAATAGTCCATGCATAACTAACGAGGCACAGAAGGTGTGGGGGAGGGCTTAAAAGGACAAAAACTGGGAGATGTACAGGGGACCTCATGCTGATGTGGTCAGTGGGGTGCAAGGGATAACTGTGTGTGTGTGTGTGTGCCAGACAACCCCACCCAGGTCTCCAGGGTTACGGTGGCTGTGAAGGTCTCAGACGTCAACGACAACCCTCCTTCTCTGGAGGAGGACCTGGATGTGCACGTGTGTGAAAACGCCAGGGCCGGCCAGGTCTGCACGCACACACACACATCAACAGCACACTAGAAGCTTGACACAGATTTATAATACAATATAAAGTAATGAACAAATCACTGTTCCAATGTGTGTGTGTGTGTGTGTGCCACATACAGCTGATCCACACAGTGACAGCAGTGGACCCAGATGCCCCCCCTGGTGGACACCACTTCTACTACAGCCTGGCCCCAGAGGCTGCTAACAACCCCAACTTCACCCTGAGAGATAACCAAGGTGCAGCTCCTGGAACCAGTCCTTAACTAGTCATTCACTAGTCCCATAACAAGTCCTTAACTAGTCCCATTGCTAGTCCTTAACTAGTCATTCATTAGTCATTCACTAGTGAAGCAACTCCTTTACTAATCCCTTAACTAGTCCTTAATTATTTACTTAACTAGTCTTGTAAACACTTTTTAACTAGTCCTGTACATGTGTGTGTGTGTGTGTGTGTGTGTGTGCGAGTGCATAACGTGTGTGTGTGTGTGCGCGTGTATAACTTGTGTGTTTGTGTGTGTGTGTGTGCGTGCCAGACAACACAGCGTGGCTCCTGACCAGCAGGGGGGGCTGGTCCCAGGGGCAGCAGCCAGTGTTCCTGCCCCTGCAGGTGCGTGACGGCCCTTTCCCAGGGGGCCTCAGCAGCACCTCCATCCTGACGGTGCGCGTGTGCCGCTGTGACGCCCAGGGCCACGCCCTCTCCTGTCACGGCCACGCCCCCCTCAGCCACGCAAGCCTCAGCCAGGGGGCGCTGCTCTCCATCTTGGGCTGCGTGCTGCTGCTACTTGGTGGGTCTCACACGCACACGCATGCATGCACACACACAGACACACGCAGACACGCACGCACGCACGCAAGCACGCACACTCATACACACACACACGCATGCACACAGACACACACATGCACACACACACACACAGACGCACGCACAGACACACGCACACACACACGCACACACACACAGAAACACACGCACAGACACACGCATACACACACACACACACACACACACACACAGACACACACGCACGCACACACGCGCGTTAGCCTAACCATAACCATGGCGACCCCCTGCAGTGCTGCTGCTGCTGCTGCTGACCCTGCGGGGCCACCGTAGGAGGCCCTGCCTGCGGCTGGAGGAGGCGCACGTGCACGAGAACATCGTTGCCTACGACGACGAGGGCGGCGGTGAGGAAGACACCGAGGCCTTCGACATGGCCGCCCTGCGCCACCCGGGGGCGCCGCGCCACGATATGCCGCCCGAGCTTCCCTCGCTGTCGCGCCGCGTGCAGGGCCACGCCCACGTGGGAGGCCACTCCCACGCGAGCGTGGGTGGCTACGTGCGCGCCAAGCTGCAGGAGGCGGACGGCGACGGTCGCGCCCCGCCCTACGACTCGCTGCAGACGTACGCCCTCGAGGGCGCCGGCTCCGCCGCCTCATCGCTCAGCTCACTGGCGTCGGCCGTCTCCAGCGGCGACCAGGACTACGACTACCTGAACGACTGGGGGCCGCGCTTCCGCAGGCTGGCCGAGATGTATGGCGTGCTGGAGGCCAACAGCGCCCCCATGTGGTAGGACGCAACGCCACACACACACACACACAGGCAGCTAGAGAGGAGGACCACAGAAATGGGGACTGAATTAAGCACCTGGAAAGCTAACGGCTCTGGGAAGCTAATGGCTAACGACCCTGGGGAGCTAACAGCTCTGGGAAGCTAATGGCTAATAACTGTGAAGCTAACGGCTCTGGGAAGCTAAAGGCTAATAACTCTGTGAAGCTAAGAGCTCTGGGAAGCTAATGGCTAACAGCTCTGTGAAGCTAACAGCTAATGGCTCTGGGAAGCTAATGGCTAACAGCTCTGTGAAGCTAACAGCTAATGGCTCTGGGGTTTCTTTTTCTAGACAAGCTACATAAAACAATAAAGAGATCATCTGTCATCACCGTGTGGCTCTCAATGTATTTATGTTTTGTTCTGTATTTATACTTTCATAACTTATTTGGTTATGTACATTCACTTGTCTGTAGATAGCTCTTGTTTTATAAAGGTCTCTAGAGTGTCTCTAAACCAATACAAAATATTCGTATTATGAAA
Organism: Forbesichthys papilliferus; assembly: GCA_025399855.1. NCBI lineage: Eukaryota > Metazoa > Chordata > Actinopteri > Percopsiformes > Amblyopsidae > Forbesichthys > Forbesichthys papilliferus. Next base: position 3,139,555 of record JAODOY010000013.1, on the reverse strand, counting down.
AATAGTCACTAGAAATTCAGGTCAGCTCAATGATGTAAAATACTCCTGTGATGGGCAGTGTGTGAGCGGGTTTTGAAGGTTTATATGCTGTTAATTGTATTATTCTTTACGTGTCTTTTTGAACTCTGTATTGTAAATGTTTTTACCTGAAAGCAAGTCATCTTTACATTCATAAGAGAAATGTAAGAAAATAAGGCCTCACTGAACTCCACCGTGTGTTTGACTGAGATAAAGAAAGATATTATCTGCTTATTTTGTCCAGAGAAAGACTAGGCTATCGTTATGACAGTGTTTCATGTCAGATCCAACACGCTGCAGCCGTTCAGGTGGATCTTAACATGTCAGATCACAAACGTGACTTAATCCTCAAGTGTTGCAGACTCTGGAGGAGATGATAATCTCCCAAGTGCCAAATGTAACAAGGACCTTTCAGCGAAACCTGGACAACAAAAAACTGAATGAAAACAATGACAGCTTTTATAGGTAAACCGAAGATAATATGATTATGTGGAGCTTACTTGAAATCTTTGTCGTCGGTCATGTTACGTTATATAAGTGATATGTGAATGTAGATATTTTTTGTATTCTTCATAATAAAAAAGAAAAAGATACTTGTGGCTCCTCCTGTTAAACCACGTACAAAAACACCATGATCACAGATCCATTATTTACCCTGCAGGCTGCGTGAGCATGGTACACCACAGAAGAAACATCTAGAAAGCGTAACAGAAATGTAAGCCCTTCAAAAGACACAATTTACAGCTATTTACATTTGTTGTCCTGCAGATGGTTATGCCTTTATTAGTTTCCCTGAAACTTGACTTGTTTTCTTGACTAATGATCTAGTTATTATGATTGAAAGGTGCTCATACACCACATATACATAGTATCTCTTTGTTTTCTACAGCACCTACAGTCCTGCTAAAAAATCCAGCATACCCAGCATGAATTCCATGCTGGTCCAGGCTGGTTCATACTGGTTAGTGCTGGTGTAGTGCTGGTGCAGGCTTGTTCATACTGGGTAGTGCTGGTCTAGCTGGTACACCAGCAAACAGCATGGGATGCCGGGGTACCAGCAAACCAGCATTCCATGCTGGTTCCAGCATGCAAACATACCTTATGCTGTCATAACAGCATGAAATTATAAACAGGGAGTGTTGCTTTGTATCAAACCTGTGTGGGAAGTTTCTCTGCCTCTAAATAAAAGCAGATGTAAACCAGGAAGTGTGTGTCTGCAGTGTAAATACTGCGTCATTCTGAAGGGTCAAGACACAGTACACACAGGAAACCACCCACACACACACACACACACACACACACACACACACACACACACAGTATCTAAAACCACACTCCCAGTGCATAAATATGTAAATGTCATTTTCAAACACCTGCTGCAAAGGTCACCTCTCCCTGCTCCACCTGCCTCCAGCACCTATAAAGTGTGTGTGTGTCACATGCTAATGTAGGCATGGTATTGGGATGCGACCTCCATGGGGGAGGGGTTTGTATTCAAGGGGAGGTGCCTGTCTCCAGGGGGAGGGGTCTGGCTAACCCCTGCAAGCACATTGGAGTGTGTGTGCGCGTGTGTGCGTGTGTGTGTGTGTGTGTGTGTGTGTGTGTGTGCACGCGTTCCACTGTGTTCTTGCCACAACATTCCCACCAGGAATGACAGGATGTCATGGGGTCCCCTGCTGGAGCAGAGGAGAACAGCAGGCATAAGGTTTAGTCTAGCTGACACTCTGGGAGAGTGTGACATTGCTTTAAAGGTGTAATCAGCTGCAACATTGCAAGCTAATTGTAAGATAATACACTTTTTATCAACTTTACAATAATTTCTACACATTTACAGATAACTGTATGCATTTACACTTATACACTTATAAATCTAAATACAGATTTGGAAATTAATATACATATTTACAAATCTGCTTACACATTTACATTGATTATGCACACATGAATTGAGATAATTGCACAACTCTTCACATGCATTTGTAAATAGTTTTTCTACAATAACGGCCCCATAGATATTGTTCTGATTTGAGCGCAAGCGCTCTCGAGAATAACTAACCATGTCCGATGCACCTCATCGCACAGTGTGCTCCGGAGCCACAGACCAGGCAGAGGTGGTGCCTTGCTCAAAGACACAATGGTCCACCTGGCTGTGTCCGGTCTGTCCTCAGAGAAGCCTTGTTGTTCCTACATAAACATGAACGGCTTCTCACAGTAGCTCCTCAAAGTAGCTTCTTCTAACAGTATCTTCTTCCATAGGCGTAGATTTTATGAGGGGTGCAGGGCATGTGTCCCCCTCAATATTTATAACAAGTGTATTTGTCCCCCCCATTGAAAATATGAAAGACGCACCGGGGCTGCCAGATGATATTGGAGAAGTACTTTAGTACAGATGCATTTTAAACTGCTTGACGCAACCTAGAATAGGCCGCCTACACTATTGGTTCAGACTGTTGTCCTATGTTGGATATTTGAATGCACACAGTGTGCACCCCATCCACACAGCTTTAGAGACTTCAAGAGTCTCATTCTCCAGTAGTAGTTTTAATAGGTTATGGCCAAAATGTGTATGATTGTTTTAAGTCAGTTATAGTTCAAAACACTGATGTTTTGAATATGCAGAAAGTTTTGAACATAATCTGATTTAATCTAATTCCTTTAATCATTTGTTTTTTGTTGCTTTTCTGCAAAAGTATTATTATTATTATTATTATTATAAGCATAAGAGCTATTCAATTTCCCCCAAAGAGGACAAGAGAGTAGACTATATCATGCCTTTGCGTGTTGAAAATATGAAATAAACCTATGCCTAAAGTATTAAATATGTTTGATAATCTTGTGCCAAAAATAATTCTGCCATGGTTCCTATACAGTATTTCATGTTTTCCTTTAAAAAGAAAATGCACAAATTGTTCCATAATAATTCACCAGAATGCAGAAAATGAAGTGTTTGTCCTATAGACAGTATACCTTACACACCGGCTGTGAGACTATGACCTAGACACAGCCATGCAGCATGGTCTGGTGTCGTTGGTAAAATAACAACTAACCAAAGGTTTTTATCTCAAATGTTTTTTTTAATCGTTGTCGTTTTCAAAACCCATGAAAGAAAAATGAGCTGCATGTAAATATAATTGAAAACCTTCACTGGATAAAGCACAATGATTTTGGAGAATAACCTGAACTTTGTAGATACCTGTAAATATCAAACATCAAACCTTTCCCCAACATTAGAAATAGACAGTTTCTCTTCTAATATTTCCCTGTACAGTGACAATATGCTCGTGCAGCTGACAAACAATGAAAGCTGCAGGAAGCCTCGTTTATATTCAGATCTTTAATTGCATCATCGACACAGATGTGTCGGGCCCAGCACCTACAACAGGAACAACACAAACCCACACATCATCTGCTGCTACAGGCTGGAGAGGCGGTCACATTCTATGGCTAGAAATCATCACAAACAGTCGTTTGCAAGCCACCACAAGGCTGGATAGGAAAGTGAAAGTGATTTGTGTTAAAACCTCTGTAAGATAAGTCACTGGAAATGTTTTAACACTAGACTGGGGCAGCTCATATGGGAATACGCTGATTGACAACTTGTGTTGTGACAACAATGTGATACTTAACAACAAACACCTGAACAATACCTAAAAAGATAACACAGCCTTTTGTAATCATTTTTAAGACCTGAAACTGGCTGAAATGAGAAACGGCCTGATTGTGAGTTCACTACATAACATGTAGACCAGACGCATCACAAAGAAAACATCGGGACAAAGGTTACAATCATTCTGAGTACAAAAGAGTCGCCATTATAGCTGCTGCAACAGCAGGTCATTAACACCTGGCAACACAGGAACAGAGAGAATAGGGTCTGATTGCAGAGGATTTAACAAGGAGCAGAAATCATAAATACCGCTGTTGATAGCCCCACGCATTAACGGACCATCAAGCACACCCACACACACGCACCCACTAACACGCAACCTACACGCACACACACACCTGTTATCTAGGCTGGCTTGATGGCTAGGTTAAAGTTCATTGGAGACCCTGTAAAACTGTGCTAACACGTTAGCTAGCGTAGCTTCCATGAGACAGGAGAAGGTTGGCTTGACAACAGTCCTTTAAACCACACAAGCATATGCATATGCGAATATGAATCTGATAGAGCTTTGTTGTTGGCACATCTTGTTGGCACATGTTGGCACATGTCACATCTTGTCACATGTTGTAACATGTTACATGTTACATATTGGCACATGTTGTAACATGTTACATATTGGCACATGTTGTAACATGTTACATATTGGCACATGTTGGCCCATGTTGGCCCATGTTGTTGACACATGTTGTAACATGTTACATGTTGTCACATGTTGTAACATGTTACATATTGGCACATGTTGTAACATGTTACATGTTACATATTGGCACATGTTGGCCCATGTTGTTGGCACATGTTACATGTTGGCCCATGTTGTCGGTTGCAGCAGACATTCTGCAGAGCACAAACATACAACCGTCCGAACGTTAAATCCCAGAGGTCATCGCTTTGTGTGTGTGTGTGTGTGTGTGTGTGTGTGTGTGTGTGCGTGCACCAATAAACAGATTCGCTGCATGAAGAACAGTTAGTTGTGAAGTCCCCCCCCCTCTTCCCCGCTCCACCGCCCTGGGCGTGTCTCTGCTGAAGGAAGGCCCAGGAGATGTGAGGTCAAGGATTCATCATCATCATCATCATCATGCCCAGTGAGTGGCTGGGGCGCAGTCAGGGGTCGGGGGTCGGGGGTCAGCCGCAGGAGATGACGGTGAAGCGCTTGGAGATGCAGGACATGTTGTGCAGCACGATGACCAGCAGGAAGAGCAGCACGCAGGCCACCAGGAGCCCCGTGCACACGGCCGTGCACGTGGACCCCTGGCCCCGCCCCTGGCCCCGCCCCTGGCCCGCCTGCTCGGGCACCGGCACCGTGGCGACGGTCTTGCCGCCGCGGTGGCCGCCGGGCAGGGAGTGGCCAGGGGGGGCGTCACCGGGCATCGGCAGGGAAAGCGGGGCCGCCAGCCGCACAAACACGGGCGAGCGTGGCAGAGCGGTCGCCACGGCGATCAGCGGGTCGTCGGGCAGCTGGGCTGGGGAGACGCCCGGCGGCAGGCGGGTCAGCGCCCGGCACCAGGGGCAGCGCAGCTCTCCGCCCCGCCACAGCTGGGCCAGGCAGCGGCAGCAGCAGCTGTGGCCGCAGGCAAGTAGCTTGGGCCGGCGCCGCGCGCAGTACGGGTGGAAGCAGATCTGGCACTCCGCCACCATCTCCATGGCGACGCAGGGCCTGCGGACGCCTCGCTGGCACAGCCCTGTCAAGTGCTCCCGGGGGTTTAAGCCTCCTCTAGTCTCCTGGATCCTTCAGAGTGACATGTCCATGTGGTCGTCCTCCTGCATAAGACAAGCCTGAAGTCAGACAGGCAGACAGACAGGCAGACAGACAGGTGCTAAACGTTATGACAAACATATATATGTACACACACACACACACACACACACACACACACACACGGTGTACACACCATGGTGATGCCTTCAAACAGGGTTCTTAGCTTGGTAGAATGTCTGGGTGTTAATGTGTGCTTGAACCGTGATCTCTTGCCTTCACAGACCACTACAGCCTGTCAAAAACATCACCATGGCAACCGAGGACTCGAGAGGGGCCGTCTATTTTGTGCTTTTCTCTGGCTGTGCATATCCTCTCTGGGGGACAGGATGGTCTAGTGGTCTGGGTGTTGGGCTACCAGCCGGAATGTTGTGGGTTCAAACCCCAATTGTTCACAAAGTCGCACCTTGCATGGCAGCGATCACATCAATGTATAATGTATGTATGTCAGGCAAAATACTGTAAAGCGCTTTGGATAAAAGCACTATATAAATGAGCCCATTAACAACAAGCTCGTGTCACACCCTGACACCATGTCATGAACCTGGATGCTGATTCTGACTTTCACCGTGCCAAAACACACCTTTAGATGAAACACCCTTTATTACGTCAGGGTTAGGGGTTCTATTCCCGGTGTTATAGAAAATGGGTCAAAGCCTTCTGCTGGGAAAGCTGGTTGCCATGGTTATGGCTCAGGTGAACTGATAACATGTTTTGGGTTCTGTGATCTGCTACTACAAGATTAGTCCGACTGAGGGTTTATGTTCTATCATCCAGACAGTTTATCTTCAAGACCCGACAGCTGAAGAATAAACGAAATATACTGTTATTAAAATAAAACAGTTTACTGTATATATAACCATGTAGTATGTTGTTTGTTTGTAGAGAAAGAGAGAGATAGAAAGAGAGAGAGAGAGTGAGAGAGGGGGGGAGAGTGAGTGAATTTTGAAAGATTCTCTTACATGTCCAGAGGAAAACTACAACCAATATCCACTAATATTACAAATTTAAAAAAGCAATTAAGTTTGGGAAACACTTCAAATACAGTGACACACCCTCATATCAGCCCTGCAGAAGTAATGTAAAAGTAATGTAAAAGTAATGTAAAAGTAGAGGACATGCTATGCAACCACTGCTCAGCTGGTGAACAAGAGACAGAGCTTTGTGACAAATACCAATCAATCAGAGAGTAACTCCCCAACATGTAAACTGATAGTCCAGGGCTTTGAGGACCTCCCTGATAAAGAGAAGATGTCAGTCCTTCAGGGGAGGACACGGGCAGCTGTGCACACTATGTACCGCCTGCCACAAGATGAGGGACAGTGGGGTAATGCCTGCTAGCCTCCTATACTAATATGTATCTGATCTTTTATTGTATCTAATCAATACCATTGTTTAATGTAATGATGTTTCATCTCTTGTTATTACTATGTTATGTAGTTACTTTAATCACATTAATATGAAAAAATAAAAAATACTAAAGTGATTAGAATTGAGAGACAGACAGAGAGGTGGGAGACAGATGCCATCTTATTGGTCGCTGCACGCTCCTGCACGCACCGCCACTCACCGCCAGCCAGCAGGTTGCTAGGAGACAGAGGCCTAGAATGCATGCAGCAGCACCAGTAGTCCCAAACTGCCTGCCATGGCAGCTGAGCAAGGCAGCTCAGCTGTTGTAAGCAGTGGTTACAGACCACCTTCCTGCTTGTATGTACAAACTAAAGTAACAAACGGCCTCTAACAACATCGTTCTGAAGAAGCCATGGGACATCCTCTGTCTGCTTGAAGACACGAGCCCCAGGCCTTTGAGACAGTTGGCGTTCATTTATAAAATGAGTCCACTGTAAAACAACACAAAACTATCCTGCTCTGAGAATGAACAAGTTAATAACACTTAATATGAAAACAAACATTGAAATCTTCAGGCCAGTATTCCGAGTAAACTGCAGATAAATAATAACCCAGAATATTCTGTTGAAGAATGAAGTCTTCATGCAACATGACGTGCCTCTCAAATTACTGCCAAATTAATTAGCTGAGGTCTAATTTGAAAATTGGCTTGTAAGTAAATAACTTCAGGCATTAACTAAAAAACACAAAGACAGTAACATGTCCATCTCCTGACTATTCTGAGATATATCTCTACTGCCATGTGAAGGCCACTGCTGTGGTGATGACAAGCGTAAACATCAGCACTTCACACACGGACAGAGAAGTAGATGTTGAGGTGCGTTTATTGTCACACACACATACAGTAGTCTGTCTTTGTGTGTGTGAGTGTGTGTGTGTGTGTCTGTGTGCGTGTTTGCTGTAGTTCCTGTTTGACCCACAACTTCCTCCCTCCCGTGTGTCTCTGAGGCATGTCACTCAACACTGACAACAGGAAGCACATAGTCTCATGCACAAGGCCCCGCTGGACAGACAGACAGACAGACAGACAACTGACAACAGCGACACAAGGCCCCGCTGGACAGACAGGCAGACAGACAGGCATTCAGACAGTAAGGTCAATACTCGCTGTCAAGCATCTGGTTTGAAACCACAAACTGACATTAAGACAAATACATTCAATATTATAGAACACCAATAAATACATGATCAGTTTGCAACACACCCCGCAACACACACACGCACACCGCGGCATTGTGTCTCCCAGCAGACAGGAGTCAATTAGTCACCTGACACCCTCATTGCAAGCAAGGAGCCAACATGCAAATGACGCACGGGGAAGCGGTGTTGTTTAGGAAATAGGGTGGTGAGAATGCACTGCGTGTGTGCGTGTGTGTGTGCGGGTAGGGGGAGGAAGTAAATCTACGATAATCCGATCCGAGTTGAGTTTCTATCGTGCAGCATCAGAGCGCTGCTGTAATCCACTATTCCTCTTTGCAGCCAGAACTAATGTAAATCTGCGGCTCCTCGGAGGCTTTAGAAGATAATAGACAATAAACTGACTTGCCTCAACCGCCATGCAGGTTCACGCTTCACAGTCACTCAACGCTCTTCCTCAGCAGCAGACACTTTGCTGCGACTGCACGCTAAAAGCAGCGTTACATGCCCGTTATTTCACACAAGGCGACCTACAGTATGTATACAGGCTGCTAATGTGGCAGAATAGATGGAGCTTCTCTGATCCGTTTACATGTACACTTATATTCGTTTTCATTATTCTGAATATGGCCTGCCTATCAATACATACTGCCCACTGCTCCCTTGAGGGATGGGTTAAATGCAGAGGATGAATTTCGCAACATTTATGTGTATGTGATAATAAAAGCACCTTTACTTTACACACATGGCCAATTATTAACGTATGGCCACAACGTATCAATTTAATTGAATATTAAATCAGCAGGTAGCCTATATAAAACAAGTTGAAATACGATAGTTTCCGATAACGAAGTCACGCAGGATCGTTGGTGACACGGAGAGTGCGCCTTTAGACGAGGTTAAAGCCCCAAGACGCCCGTTCAAAGCAGTGTCGAGACAAATATCACTTGGTTGGAGCGCGGGGGTCTATTGATACACAGTCGATACAGCAACGTTGTAATCCTATTGGGATCTCCGCTACGAGGCTGTTGACGCCAAAATACGCACATCAAGAGCAGAAAAAATATTGTTCCAAACAGACATAAACACCAGCATCTCGGCAAGATGCATGTCAAATACTCACATTTGTAATTTGCAGTATCGTGTTTGAACTGTTTGTATTGTATTATTTGTATTGTTTTGTGTTAAGAAATGCATCTATATTATTCAATCTATTGTGCTCGTATGTTGTTAATATTACAAATATTATCCTCTGCTAGGCCTGCGTATAGTTTAGGCTACGTGTTGTTGAAATATTCATTGTTTAAGATGATTATGGTCGTGTGAATACAAAGCGACGGTTCTTCACTGAGAAGTGGGGTTTAACTTCTAACCCTACCTGGACAAGAAGTTTGTTCTCCCTCCTAAACATCACGCTGGACCGTCACGTGAGTGGCAGACAGACTACAGTCCCTCACCTCCGTGGGTCGACTGGTGTCCGGGTGCGACAGGACGCGCGCTGGGGTGTGTGGGGGAAGAGGGGTCGCCGCTGTGTGCTGCTCCGTCCGAGGCGACGACAAGGGAGCTTCCGAGCGTCGCGCTGCGTTAACACCGCGGTGTGGCGCGGTGTTTCTTTCTCTTCACGCCGAAGCCTCAATACGGAGTCCTGCCCCTCGCCGCGAGGCTAACGGACCGACCGCTGCCGCGACACGCCCTCACCGGAGGAACATAGACCGGAACATCACGCTACATAAACTAGTAGTACCTTGAGAAACAAAAACACCAGATAAAACCTTAAGACCAGTGGGGTCACAGGAGACCGACAGAGCTCCCTAGTTCTGTTAAAGGACGGAGCGGAGCTCCAGTGATGTGGCTGTGCGTTTCCTTTGTGCATGATCAGAGCGCTCCGCGCTGGGCAGCTGCAGGCTTCTCGCACTTAAAGGCAGACCGCAGGTTGAGCTGACCCAGAAAGCGGCTATGTAAAACAGGACCAACGACACAAAGCTAGGTCTGTTTATGAAAACACACAAGGATTTGTTAGACATGACTGTGGAATATGACGCCCCGTTCTCTGAATTACCACTTCAAATGTAGCATGCGAGTTGTTATTACAAAGTCAGGGCTTCAAACCCACGTCCCTCTAGAATTCTCTCTATGTAAAGCTATTGTTATATGGACTGAAATGGCAATAGGCTACCCTGCTCCCAGACCAGACTCTACACCCTGCCCTCCCAGACTGTAGTCTGCACCCTGCCCTCCCAGACCGTAGTCTGCACCCTCCCAGACAGTAGTCTGAACCCTGCCCTCCCAGACTGTAGTCTGCACCCTCCCAGACCGTAGTCTTAACCCTGCCCTCCCAGACCAATATGAGCGGGTGTAGCTCTGCATGGAGCTCCAGGAACACGTTTCAACACGCAGACTTCGGTTGTCCTCCCAGTGCCTGTTCCATAGCTAGCGGGGAGACACACACACATGCACAGGTACACACACGCAAACACACAGCCAGGTACATGCACACATTTGTGCACACAACTTCAAACTGATGAAAATAAGGCTGCCAGGCCATTTCCATTGTTCAATGCTCACTTTGTGGCTCACATGATCAAACATATATCAGGACTACCTGTAGTAAAATGACTAAATGATTCTTCTTCTTCTCAGGAAGATCCTAAATTACAAGAATCCACATATATTCACAATGTAATGTCAGAAGCACCCATAACCATGTCCCCACAGGCTACATAACATCTCACCCACACCTAGAACACATCTTTAGTTTATACTGTAGGGCTGTTACACAATGGAATACAGATTATATTTCTTAAATAGTTTATTTTTTTTAAGAAATACAAAAATGCAGCCAGGCTCATTGCCGTCAAAGAGAATATTAATTTTCAATTGTAGTTATTCATACTGTATTTGGTGGCATGGCTCTGTTCTGCGAGCTCCCTGTCCTGCCCGTGTGTGGAGAGCAGAAAGAGGGTTCCTCAGGGTGCAGAGCAGGCATCAGTGACAACACCAGGACAGGCAACAGACAGTCAGACACAGCATGAACACAAACACGATCACAGATTAAGTGCCAGGAAGGGTACAGGCTAAGGCACCCTGAACCAGGTTGGCCATGGTCAGCTAAGTAGTCTGGTCACTAAGAATTATGGCCAGGACTAACACTATGCTGAAATTATAGAAGACTACTGAAAGAAACAGTAGCCTATTTACAAAATGTGTTAAATGTATGCTTGTTGGTGTAGAAGGCATCTTTCCTTTCTTATTCTTATATTCTATAAGACTATTTGCTTTTCTGAATGCAAATACAACTTTTCTCCCCCACTGCTTTATTGAGCTGTGTGGGTTGGAAGGAGCTCTGTGTGCTGTGAAGTGCCAGTGGGCCATCATCTCCCTCTCCAAGCAGTATTGGAGGTGTATCAAATGTCGTGGTCCTGGCACAGAAGTCTTAACAGCTTTACGTTCTCAGACGACAGCATGTGAAGGCCTTCATGCCATCTGCGCTGCTCTCTCAACCCTGCTAGCAAACATTAAAAAAATTACAGTGGAAACAGATGTCAGATGAATAAGGTAAACAAACCACAGGAAGCCTGCAACACTGCGTATTTCCCTGAATATTTACATGCCAACTTATATTAAAGGCTTGTTATTATATTAACAACCTATTGAGTGTCTCATATTGTTAATCTAAGATATCCAAGGATCCCTGCACTGAGGAGCACCAGCATACCGCAGCAGCACGAAAGCACCTTTTTCTGCACATTTCCCCTAAAAATGTCCTCCACTAGCTGAATTGGCAAGACATATGTGAATGAAGTGGGAGCTCTGACTGTGTTGTCACCAGGTTAAAGGCTTGTAATGAAGCCATCCTCCAAGCTAACACCACAAGACACATGGCAGCATGTTCCTAGGACAACCTTGAGAATAGGGGAACTATTAAATAAATAACGAGATTGAAAAAGAGGCAAATTAAAGTAGTGTTTATTTAAATATTAAATAGTGAAAACATTGTGATTTTAAGATGTACATATGAATGTGGCGTGACTAAGCGTGCATAGTTTTGTGCTCATGTGATTTCAGCATCTTGTGTCTTTTCTGTGATAACCTGTGAAGAGAAACACCGGTCACCATGACGATATCCAGTCAGCATAGCAACACATCATTAGAGCGCCGCAGCAGGGAAGAACCTTGTGCTTGTGAGGTCTTGTGTTTGATCACGTGAGGTCTGGTTTCTTTCTTACAGCAGGGCAACACCAGGTGACTGCCTGCTGCTTTCCATGGCGGCTCTGTAGACGACATGGTCACAGTCGACACTAGCTAGCATGAGCACAATTAGGAGGGTCAGAGGTCAGGTTAGGAGACACCCTGCTGAAGGGCTAAGGCAACTCTAGTCTCGCAGAGCCAGCCTTTACTACGTGAAGTCTGGGACACAGCATTGGCTAACTGCGTCAGTAATCACCTACAGTACGTAACTCAATGACCTCAAATCAAAGTTGGACTAAACAGGACTGTTTACAGGGCTGTGGTTACCGCTTAACCATAGCCCAAGTCCTGTGTCGAGCTTACAGGGGTCTGTAATCATAATAGATGTATCAGACGATCAGCACAGAGTTACTTATTTGACGTAGTGCTACAGGACAAAGAGGCTGAGACTAGGCCAACTTAAACCCATGACCTAACTAGATTCAAGTCATTACCACACACACACACACACACACACACCAAACTCACCAGTTTGCCACCTGTGGTCCGAGATAAACCCGTCCTGACGTGGGCCGGTGACGTTTTCGTCGTGGCGTGTAGCACGTGGCCCCGGCCGCCCCACCAGTGGGGGGCGTGGCCCGTCCCACAGAATGTTCTCATCCCGCAGCTTGACAGGCTGCAGCGCCCCCTTCCTCCTGCACGTGTCACAGCGGGGCGCGGGGGGGCCGTTGCGCGGCCGCAGGGGGGCGGGTTGTCGTGGCGACATGTGCCTTGCCAGGCAGCGGGCACATAGGCCCCCCGGCCGGGCCGCCGCCAGCCCCACGCGGCACTCATGGTCGGACAGGCTGCGGCCTGGCTTGCCCTTGGTGGGGCTGCCCAGGGCTCGTCCCCCCGAGGTTAGGCCCAGCAGCAGCCGGCTGCAGACCGAGGAGGGCAGGTGGGCCGGCAGCGACTCAAAGGAGGTGTCCTGGTGGTCCTGGTGGTCGGTGTGGCGCTGCCCTGCTCCAGCAGGGGGTGCGCAGAGCTCCACCTCCGTAGCAGACAGCTCCATGGCAACGTCCGGCACCAAGGCCTCATCCGGCTGCAGGGCTGCGGGGGAAGCCTCCTCCCCTGCAGGACGGGGAGGGTCTGCCGTGGGCACCACCTGTCCCAGCGGGCTCTGCGGCCTGCTGAAGGGCTCCGTCAGCGGCCCGCTGAGCCAGGCGGCAGGGTGCAGGAGGGTATCGTCCACCGCCCAGACACTGGAGCCTTCTTGGAGGCCCAGGGTGGGTCTCAGGCCCTTGCTGCCCAGGGCCAGACGCTCCTCCTTCAGCACCCCCAGGCCCGGACACACGCTGCTTGCACCTGTCAGTGCCCCGTCCAGGGGAGTCCCGAGCTGCAGGATGTCTGGACGGAATCGCCCTGGCTGCGCCGACGGCCCTGTGTCCCGGGGTGGCGGGCCCGAGCGTGCCGGGGCGCTGCAGCACTCCTTCTGGAGAGCGACACCGTTCTCTGGTGCGGGGGAGGGGCGGGGCGGGGACCTGTCGGGGGGGAGGGGCTCCGTCTGGACCTCGGAGCTGGTGGTCTCCTTGCCGGGGCCGTAGAGGTGGCGGGCCTGGCAGGCCTGGTAGTACTGGGGGCTCAGCATGCGGCGGTAGTCCGTCAGGTGGAGGTGACTGTGGGGCAGGACGTAGGCTGGGGGGTCCATGTAGGGTCCTGGCTGGTAGGGGGCCATCGGCACCCCGAAGCCTGCGAGGAGAGCCAGAGTGGGTCTCGTTAAGCCACGCCCCCAGCACCAATATGAGGCGCAGCGCGGGTCACGAGCCCAAACGCAGGAGGTTTCTTTCTCATTACTACCTTGCTAATGAAATGATCTAAGCAGTTTAGGTAGTTTTGCTAGCAGCAGGTCTACCACGCAGCTGGTAGCAGGCTAGACTTGATAGCGTGTTGCATAACAAGAGGAATGGAGCAGGAGCAGGAGCAGAGACCAGAGCGGCGTCACAGTGCTGTTCTCAGGTACGTTGACGCGGGGGAATGGAACAGCGACATATTGTGTCGCTGGACGGTGAGCTAACACGCGTCGAGCTAAGGCCGGTGTGCTGGTTGTACATAGACAATATAGGGGTGTCTCTCTGGTCTCTGTCATGTCGGACGCCACCGGTGTGCATTTGGCTTTAGAGTTGACAATAACATCTATTAGATTACATTTACATTATAGTTAGATTACAGTTACAGTTCATTCAGTCATTAGATTAGCGTTAGATACTAAAGTTAGAGATAATGGTGTTAGTCAACAGACTGATGACAGCAGCAATGTTACCATGACGTGCACTTCATTATAGTCCACTTACATTAGGTCACGTAGCAAGTACCGCACACCGCACACACACACACACACGCACACACCTAGCCCGGGGTAGCCACAGTAGGGGTTGTAGGATACTGGCATCATGGGCAACGGCCACTGTAGAGCGTGCACGCTCCCGTGCACGTAGGGCTGGGGCGGGTGCACGTAGAAGAAGGGCTTGTGGTGTTGCCGCGGGGACGACTCCATCGCTGGAGACCAAGGAGACAAGCTGCGCTGCTATTGGTGGAGCTCCTCTACTGGTCCACGTGGATGGAGACAAGCTGAGACTCTGCTCTGCTTCTCTGTATGTACTGTAGGTCCGTGTACGCGCACACACACACAGACACACACAGGAGACTCTTACTGACAAACCCGCGACACTTTCACAGCGCGATTTAAGAAGGAAGTCAGCTGATTGGAATGGAGTCACATGGCCGGCTGGGTCAATCTGTGATTGGCTCAGGTGTGGATCCCAGGTGCTGATGGTCCAAATAGTCCTAATTGGCAGCACTGGCTGCTGAGAGAGAGATGCTCTGATTGGAGGGGAGACCAGACAGGGGAACGATCTGATTGGAGGGGAGACCAGACAGGGGAACGATCTGATTGGAGGGGAGACCAGACAAGGGAACGATCTGATTGGAGGGGAGTCGGTAACGGCTGTTTAGAATGTGATGCATTTTATGATCAGAGTGAGACAGCGTGCATTTAAGATGTAATAAAAGCAACATTTGGTAATGGGGTTAGTAGTGATACTCACAAATACTTATGAAACACCCTGGAAAACATGCGGCTACACTTCCTACATGTCCCAGAGCAGCACTCGCTACACCCATTGAACAGAAAGTAGTTTTCAACATTTGAGGAAAAACTTAATTGAATGTTCCTACATGCTATTAAACAACCATAGATTCAGATATTTTAATAAACAAATTCTTTACATTAAAATCTCAGCAGACCGCACCACATAACACTACCAGTCTTGTGCCATGCCTGTTAAACGCAAGCTAAATGCCGTCCCGCACCAGACCCCACCTTTAAACCCATCCCGTTTAAGCAGTCTGGGTGCTCTTTAGTTTACAGTATAATCTAATTGATTATTAAATACTTTAATTTGGAGGTAGATGTAAATAATATTCCTTTTCCTAAAATAATTCCCTGTCATTGTTTCAGGTTTTAAGAAAACAAAAAAAATGTACCTAACCAAATATTGGCATACCGGTAGGCCATTATACTACAGAAAATTACTTTTCTAAAGATCAGATACATGTTACTCAAGGTCATCACTACTCATGGTAATAATCCAGTTCAATTGCCAATGTGAAACTAGAGGCCCCTACAGGGGAAAGCAAACACATAGATACGTACAACCACAGTGTCACAGCTGTCTCCCATCGTAATGAACATGTATTTATTGGCCCGTCAGCATCACATCAAGACAACCAATCCATGTACCCGTGTGTGTGTGTGTGTGTGTGTGTGTCCTGTTTTCATGAGTAGTGCTGGAACATTGTGGTTTTACATGGACGTTACACATGAATGTCACATTTCATAAAGTCTTCATCTTGTGTTGTGCTCTTCACCAAGTGTTCAATGTATCTCCAAAACAAACTCCTTCAAATATCAAAACTCCTCTGTGTGGTCGTTGGTGGAATCTGGAAAAGACGACATATTGTTATAATGCAATATGAAGAACCCAGCCGAGACCCACTGAATATGGGTCCAGCAGCATTAAACCATCCTAGACACTGACAGACTATACAGCTGTTAGAGACACAGCGACAGGAGGGACATTGTTCACCTCTGTCACAGTGAAGGTGTGGTTCTCCCTTCTCTTCATCCCTCCTCTCATCTTTAGAGCGTGGAAACGCTGGTCTGCTGAAACGCTTCCTGCCAGCAGCCACGTCTAGGCACCACAGTTAGATAGTAAACACTTACGGCAGTGGACTGAATGCCGGGTTACAAAACAGGGAGGAGTCTGGCTGTGGGTTGAGCAACATTCACACGATAGTTTGTGTTTCACTGGTGTAGTCTACAGCCGATGGTAGAACCACTTCTGTTGTTGCAACTTGTTTTAATTGAAGGAAATATTTCTATTTGACATGTCATGCATTTCAAATCAGAATGAGACAGGCAACATTTAGATAGAACATGGTCATGAAAGTGACATTTGGTCAGCTACTAAATAGTGATGCATATAAATACTGGTTGACTACTTATAAAACACCAAATATGCGGCTATGTCATTCAGAACAGCTTGACTCCATCTTATAAACAAGGCAAACAAGGCTAGTGGTTCCAGCTATGCTGTTATTGTACTGGCCAAGTAGTTTGACTTGATAACAGCTGCTAAATGTTCTCTCTCCTTGTCAAGTTCTTAGAATATTTGCACTTTATTGGTATATAATTACAGCAATTATTTCCTGGTATGTTAGATAAGGTATGTCTTACATGTCCAGGCATGTTAGATAAGGTATAACATAGCTAATCTCTAACATTCTGTTGTCATCCTAACAATACTGGTTGCTACGACAACTGGTGAATGATCTTGACAAATGCACCGTTTGTAAGTCGTTCTGGATTAAAGTGTCTAAACGTCGTAAAGGGAAAGACTTTCGGAGCATATGCTGACAATGCTTATTGAAATCAAATAGCTCAGGCAGATATACACTGAACATGCTGAGAAAACATATTTAGATAAAACAGCTCAGTCAGATGCATAGATTAATGCACATTTATCTTAAGTAGCATTTTGGTTCTAATTTCACATTCTCAATGGCAAAGAAAATTGGAAAAGTGAAAGTTACTGATAGCAACAGGATCATGCAGTACGACGGCAGGCCACAATGAGGCATTGTAAACAGATTAAACCATGACACTTCACTAGCTACATTGAGCCTGAACAGGTTCTGTGGACACAACCTTGTCTGTGCAGCACAAGATGTTTCCTCCTGGGCTTCAAGTCGGCACCCGGCCACCTTTCTGGGTCCGGGGGGCTCAGATCTCCTTGGCACAGTCTGTCTACAGAGGGACATGGAAGCAGGTCACCTTGGCAACACTGAAACACGGGTACAGTGAAGATACAGGAGCTGCATGCCTTGAATGCATCACAGCAGAGTTCAAACTGCTTTCCACAGCAGCTCACATGCTGCTGTGGAAGGTAGAGTGAGATGCTGGAACCAGCTTTGACACGACAACCCCTCCCCCCCCCCCTTCAACGCCATAGGGTGCTCCCACAGAAGCTCCACCCCTTCTGCGCCATAGGGTGCTCACACAGAAGCTCCACCCCTTCAGCGCCATAGGGTGCTCCCACAGAAGCTCCACCCCCTTCTGCACCATAGGGTGCTCCCACAGAAGCTCCACCCCCTTCAGCGCCATAGGGTGCTCCCACAGAATCTCCGCCCTACACATTTGACACACATTGCCAAGGATGGGATAGTGTGTAGTGCGTTCTGCTCCACACTATCTGCTGTGTAGAAACACCAGATTATTCTCAGTTTACACAGTATGCGCAGATAGCTGACCGCCAGGAGATATTCAGACATTGTATCTCTTAAGGCAGGGTCAGTCAGTCACTAGAACGCTTGTTAACTTTAAGCTCAAATCAAACTCCCTCAAAATATCTACCTCACACATTGAAACACATTGCGAAGCCAAGTGGCATCGTTGTTGTGATGTGTTTGTGTTCGTATTTATAGAGCCAGGGCTGTGTGGGAGTACCATATTATTGTTTCTATGGGCAGAATAGTGTGTTATGGTACGATCAGTGACTTTACCTTTGAGCAGCCTACCCCGGGCGGTCCTGCGCCCGCCTCCTTCCTCGCCCGTCTCCCTGTCGTGGACAGAGCCTGCTCGCTGGCTCCTCCCGTGTTTGAGCGCGAGGGAGGAGCGGGGCTTCCTGCCCAGCACCCGGGGAGGGAGCTGCTCCTCGTCAGAGTCCTCCTCGCTGAGTGGCCGTGCAGGGGCGAGGCCCAGGCTGGTGCCGCAGCAAGCGCAGGTGTAGCGTGGGGCGCGGCCCTCCCACGCCCCTCCGGTGTACGGCCGGCGTGGCAGCAGTTCCAGATCCTCCAGGTCGGTGGAAAAGAGCTCGTCCCGCGAGGAGAGCTCGTCCAGGGAGGGGCTGAGCACGCTCACCCGCCCCCCCTTACCGCCCGGGGGCAGCAGGGCGGCGTAGGGAGAGGCTGGCGAGGACAGCAGCGGCCTTACAGCGCCCCCCAGGGGAAGCTGGAGGACCAGCTCAGCCAGTGGGTCGGCCAGGCAAGACTTAGCCTCAGTGTCGCTACACCCTGGCGGCTGGGTGACTCCTCCGACACACCCTGGCGGCTGGGTGCCTCCTCCGGAACACCCTGGCGGCTGGGTGCCTCCTCCGGCACACCCTGGCGGCTGGGTGCCTCCTCCGGCACACCCTGGCGGCTGGGTGACTCCTCCGGAACACTCTGGTGGTGCAGGAGGAACAACTATAGGCTCTTCTGGCGCCAGCTGCTGGTCGTCATGGCAATCTTCGTGGGCCGACGAGCTGTCCAATGGCAGGTCCTCCTCCAGCCCACCCGGCCAGCAGGGCTCCATGCTCTGCCCCCCCGGGGCGGGGGCCTCCGGTGGCTCTTCCCCCTGGCCGCCCCCTCCCTCCCCTGAGCCCTGGGAGGCCACACCCGAGTCCAGCTCGCCGCCCAGGTCACCCGCCCGAATGCGGCTAAGGCACGCAATCAGCTTGGCCAGCGCGTCGCTGGGGGCGACAGGGTCCCCGGGGTCCGCCCCCCGCGGTCCTTGGGCGGGGTGGGGGGGGCGGGGGGCATCATGCCACGGCGGGCAGGGGAAGCGCGGCTCGAACATGCGCCTGTAGTCCAGCAGGGGGGGCGGGGGCAGCACCATCCCCTGGTACTGCAGGTACGGGTACAAAGGCAAACATGGCCGCCCATAGCTGTAGGCTGGAGACACACACACACACACACACACACACACACACACACACACACGTCTGGGACACAGTGCTGGCTAACTTCCTCAAGCCCCGCCTACTTGACAGGAGAGGTATTCTGACTGACATGCACGATGACCAACTACTAACTCAGTGATCAAGTCGGATATTAAACTGACAGAGGACTTAATTGGGAAACTAAATGACAACTGTGGCTGTTTGCAGGTCTGTTGAACAACTCCTGTAGACTACGGTTACTGAACACACACAAAGACAGTAAATTAAGCACTGCACTATTGTCCGATGAATGGCAACACCATTAAACCTGATTACAACTTTCCGATAGTGCTGACATGCTTACAGGGGTCTATGTATCAGACGGTCATCAGCACATGCTGCTTACGTGAGCCAGTCCCGATGAGCGGAAGAGGCTTAGTCTATCTGCACTGACGCAACCCGTCAGAGGCACAGCGAGAGAACAGTACCTCCGGGCATGCTGTAGGGGGCGTAGGAGGAGTTCAGCTGCCACGGCTGGTACAGGTAATAGGGCTGGGACGGGGGCTGCACGTAAAAGAAGGGTCTGGGATGGTGGGTGCGCTGCGGCTGGCCAAACGCGCTGGCAGGGATCCCGTCTGTAGAGGCCAGCGGTCACAAGCATTAGTACAGACACGGCGCTGTGCTACAGGAACACTCAAACAAACAGCCGTGCTGCGGCCCTCACTAAACTGTAACAGACACATTAAGGCACATTTTGAAAAACAATAGTTACCTTCCATTTTTTAACATGTGCCTTTACACAACCTTTTATAATAAAACAAGTTGCCTATGGTGTCAAATGTTGAAAACTATCAAGTCAATTTCAAACAATCAAATATTAGTCCCAGCGTTTCAGCTCTACTCTTCTAACGCCAACGAAGACGTCTGCCAATCATTCAGATTGACAACACCTGTGTCCCATTTCTGTCCGTGTTCTGCGTTTCACTTGTCTGCCCAGAGCTGACCAGCAGAGGTCAGTGTTGCTCTGACGGAGCTGACGCCATGTTGGGCGCATGCCCAGTATCCTCACTTGGCCTAATCGTCCCAGGCAGCTATTAGCTTAGCGGTTGGTTGTACAAAGTCCTCCTATAGCTGTCTTCACGCTTTCTGCTGACCAGAAGACCAACCATGGTGGATTTGCATCGCGGGGACGCCAACCTCTACCGTGAGCAACCCGAGTAAAGGGAGAAAATGCTTGAAATTGCCCTTCCACCTAGCTGACTTTATTTCGCTCACTATCTGCCGATTTGGACGCTAGCTGTTAACCTGCTAACACACCTCAGCTAGCTCGCTAACGCTTTCCGACTGTCTACTTCTCTTTGAGCGTGGTTTATTAAATGCTTTGTCGTGAAGGCACATACGCTTCACACCTGAAGCCAGCAGTTTGGAGTTCGTTTCACAGTAAATGTATTTGATATCTGCGTAACTGGTGAGCGCAGCTAGCGTAATGATCGGTGCCGTTTCCGCGCTAGGCTAACGCGGTAAGTTAGCACTAAGCTCTCTGGGTCAGCTCGGTGCCCAGGAGCCACAACAGGCTCTCTGATGGTTAGGGTTAGTCTGGAACAACACGGTGGTCTGTTATCCGGGCTGCGTCGTGTTTGTCTGGGAATCTGTTAGAAAACAAGCTTTTACCTGTAGCCTAGTCGGCTATCCTCGGCTCCAACATGACGATCGCATGTGTTTACGATGTTTGGTGTGTATGTTAACACGATACCAGTGTATTTCGCCTTGTATACTTACTGCTGGACTAATATCGAGCATTAACGTTTATTAACACTGCTTCAGTTTGTGACGAAATGTATGTGAAAAAGCAAAGGCCCAAGTGTCACACTATGGTCTGTCTTGCCTAACACGCTATCCACAGCGTTTCTAAATATATTGTGTTACTACAAACGAGCTTGAACATGAAATCCCACATATCAACAATAAGCCAACATCGACACTTTAACGCCGTCGTATTTGCTGCCGTACACCGCGGGCCTGCTTGGCCACACACGCCAATGTGGTGCGGTAGCAACACAGCGCAGAAACGTGTTGGGATGTTGACAGCTGTTGATGTGCACCAATGCGTCTGTACCAGGGCCGAAGCACCGCGTGTCTCTACCGCATCATCCATCACCGTCTGCTGCCATTACTATAGCTAAAGTCGTCGCAGTGTGGTCCCACTTTATCTTGATTGAGGAATTGCTATTTGGGTGTGTGTAAAGTCAGAATGGCGATGTTAATCGTGACGCTGGATCAATGTAACTGACGGTCGCCATTTTTGATGGTGTATTTAATACACGTATGCCAATCTAAATGTATTTGTCATCAACTGGTATGTCTACTAGTCATATTTGGTGTCAACCAAGGCAGTTAGTTGTCTCGTTAATGCTGACTTAATTTGTTGACGTAGCGTGTTTATTGATATTAGCTGTTTATTATTGATATTGTCGGCTGCACCATTTAAAGTCTGCAGAAGTGTCTTAACTGATGTTTGGTGTGTGTTGGGAGGTATATACGTTTGTATCTGCTGGAAAGCAGACTGCTTCCACATTGGACCAGATTGGACTGCATCCGCGAGGAGCAGGCAGGTCTCTATTGTAGGGAAATAATGTATGTTCGACAGGGGTTCTCCCTGAGCTGGGGGGGTGCATTCAGATGGTTGGAGGGGGTCACACTGCAGGCAGACCGCATCGAGAGACTATTGTCCACACTGCTAACTTAAGTGTCATTAGACATGCTACTATCATGTT
Organism: Forbesichthys papilliferus; assembly: GCA_025399855.1. Classification (NCBI taxonomy): domain Eukaryota; kingdom Metazoa; phylum Chordata; class Actinopteri; order Percopsiformes; family Amblyopsidae; genus Forbesichthys; species Forbesichthys papilliferus. Next base: position 3,117,373 of record JAODOY010000013.1, on the reverse strand, counting down.
ATATGTTGCAAGCTTTCCTTTTTCTCAAAGCATCAGCATATAAATGTGACAAAAATGGCACGCACGCGTTAGCCACGCCTTAGTAACGTGTTGTGCCTACACATTGGGATCCCGTGCCCGCTGCCATCTTCTGTACTAATAACAATACGTTGCGTTGACCCGCTGATGTCCCCAGAGACCTCCATATCAACTCATGCAAACTCAAAGTTGTTTGGGTCAATCACAACCAGGGCAAGAAATTAACTTATTTGCATCCACCAGCCACAATGGCTGGATGCCTAATTTTACCAGCCAATGTTTTCTGCTATTACAAGTGCACAATTTAGAATAGCATAAATACATAAAATTGTATTAATACATTGTCTCCTACAATACATAATAGGTACGTTGTTGTCTTGTCGTTTCTGTACATTTCTGCACAGCTGTTTCTGTTTATAAGCTTAGGCATTTAAGCCTAAATTGGAATGACATCAGCAAGTGTTCATCGCCATTCATGCCTTAAAAGCCTGAGCTTATTACACAAACAGCAACACATATACAGAAAAGGCAAAACATACATTTGGCTCCTACCGGTAGACTCTAGTCATTTTGACAGGCAGGGTCATAAAAATTAAGTCATTCTTTTTTTTTTTGGTAATATGAAGCAGGCCTAATTACTAACAGCCTCGTACTGGAGTTTTGCATTGTTTTCTATTTTACACTTTACAACAAAGCAGAATATGTTTAGCAAAACATAATTAGATTGATTTAAAATCCCATCATATGTATTTTGCTCTTTTCAGTGAGATTAACAACAGCATGCCACTACTGGGGGTGTCACAATACCAGACTTTCACTAAGATATTACCGAGGCCAAAATAATTCCAGATAATGATATTCTTGCGATATAGATATATATTAATGATGCTATCAGTTAAATGAATCTTCAACTTTGTTTATTACTTGTTGTGAGGTACCAAAATCTGTAGTAGCAGCAGATGTCCAGAAGATGGCGTGGTTTATAATCCTTTATGGGATTTCATCTTTGTGACTTGGTAGTAGGGCTACAATGTAACGCAATGTTTGTTTTCCATGGAAAGCGAATATAATGGCTAAAGACTAAAACTGCAAGGTAAAATGAACCATATTAGTTGCTTTTGATAACAATGGCTTTGGGATTGGAATATTCAGACTTCAAAATGTGATGTTAGGCTATTATCTGGCAATGGGGCTGCACGTGTGCTTGCTAGCAGGCTATGCTTTTGATCAAAGAAGTAGCTCTTAATGTTTTCAATACATTAACACGTCACAGCTAGCCTTGTCTTTTAGGAACGGAAGAAACAAAAACCACCGCAGCGCTTTAATAAAAAACCAGAGCTACCCCGATGGGCAGCGTGCCCCTCCCATTCATAACTCACCGGTGTGCGCACTTTTGGTCGACGCCCACGTTTCCCCAGCGCCAAGGCTCGTTTGCTGATTGCCTGCAGTCGTGCCTAAAACAACCTCACGCTATATTTAAAGTCGCGGGTCCGTCGGGCTTAACTAATAGTCTACATTTATTTTACATTCCACCCGCCACTGTGGCTGGTATACAAGGCAAAGGACCCGCCACCTGGTCTAATTTCCCACCCTGATCACAACGCTGTCTGCACGGTGAAGCTGGGTGTGGCTGCAACACGTTATGCCCGCCTCCATCGCAGAGGTTGTAATATGTAACCCCCCCCCTCCTCCCTGCTGTGTTTCAGATCTGGTGTAGCTGAGCTTGGTTGGCCAGGCTGTTCTCTGCCCGCCCCCCACCCCCCTCCCATGAGCTCTGGCCCCGTTGCAGCGCAGACCCCAGCAGTGCCCCAGCGCCCCCTAGTGTCGTCGCCAGGAGGTGCCGCTCCGCCATACAGCACGCCGGTGCCAGGGGAGCTGCCGAGGAGCCCCGCCCTCCCGCCCTCACCCCGGGCGCCCCCTGCTGCGTGAGGGCCGGGTCGGCCGGCCGCCAGGCTCCAGCCCTGGGGCGAGACAGGTGGGCCGCCACCATGTCGGACGGGGGCGAGCGCGGGCCGGTCAGCTGCGACTACGCCGTCTCGCTGCTGCAGCAGCTCAGCCTCTTCCACCAGCAGGGGCTGCTGACGGACGTGGTGTTGATGGTGGAGGAGGCCGAGTTCCCCTGCCACAAGGTGGTGCTGGCCTGCTGCAGCTCCTACTTCAGGTGAGGGTGGACCAGCTCCACTCTACTCACGTCAGGGAGCTTTTCCTTTGCATATCAGCTCTACTCACCTCGGCACGGGTCTGGTATTGCACGTAGTACCTCAGTCGAACCTGGTCGCCATAGTCGCCTGTCAGGGGGTCATAGCAATGGCTCGGCATTATTCATGAACATCATTTCAATGTCAGTGATTGTTTACATATAATTACAGAACTATTATTATCTTGTTTTATTTTTACTTGACATGGTCCTGTCATTTAATGTAATAGGCCTAATACTCTATCATCATGATTTAAGTCTATCACACATTAAATATTGAACTAAAGCTTGACTTAAAAATAATAATTTGATATTATCCACAACTCTATTTTATCAAGAGATGTTGTGCTGTACATGATGTGGACCAGAGTTACGGGCCTGGTGCTAAGGCCACATGCTAACGTTATGCTAACTCACATTAACATGGTAAACCCCCTCCCCAGGGCAATGTTCCTGAGCGGCCTCAGCGAGAGCAAGCAGACCCATGTGCACCTGCGCAACGTGGACGCAGCCACGCTGCAGGTCATCATCAGCTATGCCTACACGGGAAACCTGAGCATCAGCGACAGCACCGTGGAGCCGCTGTACGAGACCGCCTGCTTCCTGCAGGTATGGCATTTAACTTGTGGGCAGCTAAATTAAGCCTGTGGGCGGCTAGCAAACGTAGCTTGTGGGCGGCTAGCAAACGTAGCTTGTGGGCGGCTAGCAAACGTAGCTTGTGGGCGGCTAGCATTTAGCCTGTGGGTGGCTAGCAAGCATAGCTTGTGGGCTGCTAGCATTTAGCCTGTGGGCGGCTAGCAAACATAGCTTGTGAGCAGCTAGCATTTAGCCTGTGGGCGGCTAGCAAGCATATAGATTGTGGGCAACTAGAATTTAGCTTGTTGGCAGCTAGCTAGCACCTAGTCTGTAGGCGGCTAGCTAGCACATAGCGTGTAGGTAGCTAACATCTGGCGTGTAGGCTGGGCCTGGCTAACCTCTGTGGGGGGGTAGATGGTTCAGGTGCTCCCCGTTAATTTGTCCCTCTGGCGCCCCCAGGTGGATGACGTGCTGCTGCGTTGCCGCGACTACCTGGTGAACAAGGTGAATGCGGAGAACTGCGTGCGCATGCTGAGCATGGGCGACCTGTACAGCTGCCCCGAGCTGAAGCAGAGCGCCCAGCGCATGCTGGAGCACAAGTTCCCCGCGGTGTACCGCCAGGAGGCCTTCCTGCAGCTCTCCCACCCGCTGCTGCTGGACGTGCTGAGCAGCGACAACCTCAACGTGGAGCGCGAGGAGACAGTGCGCGAGGCGGCCATGCTGTGGCTGGAGTACAACATGGAGGCGCGCTCGCAGCACCTGTCCTCCGTGCTCAGCCAAATCCGCATCGACGCGCTCTCCGAGGTGACGCAGCGCGCCTGGTTCCAGGGGCTGCCGCCCAACGACAAGTCAGTGGTGGTGCAGGGCCTCTACAAGTCCATGCCCAAGTTCTTCAAGCCCAGGCTGGGCATGACCAAGGAGGAGATGCTGATTTTCACGGAGGCGTCGCCCGAGCGCCCGCTGGTGATGGCGAGCCACGCCCACGCCGTGGTGTGCTACAGCCCACAGGCGGAGAAGGTGTACCGGCTCAGCAGCCCGCCGGGCGAGCTGCACAAGGTGGGAACGCTGGTGACGCCCGACAACGACGTGTTCATCGCCGGGGGCCAGGTGCCGCTGAAGCCGCCGGGGGCCAGCAAGGGCGGCACGCTGCAGGCCGCCTTCCGTCCTGTGGCCAGCTTCTTCTGGCTGGACGCGCAGCAGAACGCCTGGGTGGCGCGCTCGCCCATGCGCTCCGCCCGCGTCAAGCCCTCGCTGGTGCACTGCGACGGCTTCATCTACGCCATCGGAGGAGACAGCGGCGGCGGCGAGCTGAACCGGCGCACGGTGGAGCGCTACGACGACCGCAAGGACGAGTGGAGCGGCGTGAGCCCGCTGCCGCGCGCCTGGAGCTGGAGCACGGCGGTGGCAGCGCGCGACCGCATCTACGTGCTCACGCACGACTTGCTGTACTGCTACTTCCCCCGTGCCGACGCCTGGGCCGAGATGGCCGGCCGGCGCACCAGCCGCTGCTTCGCCTCGGCCCAGGCGCTCGGCGACCTCATCTTCTACGTGGGCGGGCTGCACGTTGTCAGCAACTCGGGGGCACGCGCGCCCACCAGCACGGTGGACGGCTCCTCGGTCGCTGTGGAGATCTACGACGTGGCCAAGAACGAGTGGCGCTCAGGCGCCAACATCCCCGCCAAGCGCTACTCGGACCCGTGCGTGCGCGCCGTGGTGCTGCTCGGCTCGCTGTGCATCTTCATGCGTGAGACGCACATGAGCGAGCGCGCGCGCTACGCCATCTACCGCTACGACGCCGAGCTGGACCGCTGGTTGCCACGGCAGCCAGTGTCAGAGCGCGCCCTGTGGGACTTGGGCAAGGACTTCCGCTGCGCTGTGGGAAAGCTCTACCCCTCCTGTCTGGACGAGTCGCCGTGGAAACCTCCCACCTACCTGTTCTCCCCCGACGGGGCGGAGGAGTTTGAGGTAGACGGGGAGATGGTGTCCCTCCCCCACGTATAGCCCCCTCCCCCCTCTCCCTCTCCTCCGGTGGGAGGGGGCTGCAGGTCCAGCCTCCTCCCCCCTCAGCTCCACCCCCATCATCCATAGGCTCCGCCCACTAGTGTCTGCACGGTCCCCTGCTATTGGCCCTCCTCATGCACTTCCTTTGTGTCTGCTGTTCAGACTGATGGGGAATTACAGGTCTATTTTGTATTGTCGTTTTAATTTAACATCGGACATTACTGTAGCGCAATTATGTGTAGGGTTAGCGCCCGTGTCTCCGGACGGATATGATTTTCTTTCCGTCGACGTCGTTGAGGAATCTTGCTGATTGGCCCAGGGCCATTGCTACGGCAACAGTCCCAGCAACCACTGTCAGCGGTGGAGAGCGAGGGTGGCGGTCCCGCCCAGAACATGACAACGCTCTGCAGCATGTTGACTGCATCCTATTCACTGTATTTTGAATAACGTTAATTTATTAAAAACATACCAAAAACGTTCTCGAAACAGACTTTCGTCTAATGTTGCTAATGTTTCGACTTGGCAGAACTGTCCTGTGATGACTCGTCAATGCTGGTGTTTATAGACAAACATATGTACATTTTTAACAATTTGTGGAGTAGAGCTTGACATTTTCCCATTTTGAGAGCCAATCATTGAGCATATACAAATAAAAAGGTTATGTAACACCAGTAAGAACATATCTAGAGGTACTTAAACTATATGGATAAAAGTGAATAGTAACACATTCGGTGGTTTAAAGGACTAAATCCCCACTAGGATATACAATAGCCTTCCAAAACTACTAAATGTTCAAATGAGGCCTTAGAATTAGGTGGTTTGCACGAAGCGTCATTCAGTAAAACTACATACTCCAGGTGAACCAAAATTAAGACCAGTGTGGGGCAATTTACTCAGGAATTGTAATGGGTTATCATTCAAAAAGTAATATTACTTTTAATACCCAGTAATTAGTTACATTACTTTCACAATCACTACCTTGTCTCGCCCATTCTGAAAAATGCCAACCTGTCTAGCCAGCTGATTTTATAATTGAATCCTCTTAATGGAACATTAATTAACCTTTGTGAACAATCAGTCAAAGTGAAAACATTGCAGCCTCTCAAACCAGATGATTGGCAGGTCGGTTCAGTTAACCTACCTTGAGTTTGCTAGGACCAGCAGAATAAAGGCAGCTCTTCATAAAATAAGAAGTCTAGGGGGAAACCTAGTTCTTGTAATGCAGCATTACATGGCTTAGTAATTAGGAAACGGTCATTTGTTACTACTAAACGTTATTACCGTAACCAGTAACTGCCCAACACTTAAAGACTAGACATGAACTGCTGTAATATGTTTAATGCAGCAATACACCGTAGCATTGATAAAATATTACATTCGCATACTCTTAAAAGTGTAAAGAAAATATCTTGTGACTTTCCAATTTCATATTTTTAAATACACGTCAAACAATAGATGATACAGAGATAAACATCAACATTAAGATGCCAGTGGCTACAGTAGTATAAAAGGAAAAAAAGGAAATCAATCTCAAACGTGACGATGTGTTGATGAAGATGTTCACAATCTGGAGTGTAGTGGTCCAGCGATGTAGTGTCCACTCCAGTGTTGCCGTGACAACACGCATTACAGGGAGTAAATACGACAACCTATATGCAATAAATACACACTTCCGAGCTACACCAGCACAATGATATGTAGACTAACAGCTACCTAGTCTCAGAGGGACAGACTTGCGTCCTAGAACATTTGTGGGCGGGGCAGTCGAGGGTTTGAAGCTTCTAAACAAATCCAGTAGGGGTCAAAATAGGGGTGGCGCTTCTAACAGCAAGCTGCATCAGTTCTCAATGCAACAGTCTGAACTGTTGAGTGCATCAAACAAACTGAGGCCTCCCTTAATGGTCTCTGTGGGCTATAACAATTAGTGACATCATTTCAGATATTATAAAAATACTTTAAAAAGTCCAATCTGTAACTCCAGCCAGGTTCTAGCGCCCCCTGCAGCCAGTGTGGTTAATGAACCCAAGCTGTCTCACATGAGACATTTTGGGTACAACATGCTGGCCAGTGGGGGCGCTAGACACCAGATTATTTGACCTATAAATGCTTTCATGAATGTGTAGCAGGATGCTTCACCAGAGGAAAAAAATAAAATCTATATTGTAGCTATGGTTACTGTATACTTTGGAGGCAACTGCATGGTTGCTGTTACGACGTCACAGAACAGTCACTGGGAAGCAGGTTCCTTGTCCGCTAGAGTAAACGATGCCATCACACTGCAACACTGTGGAACCCAAGACGCCTCTGCCTCGTACATCACCACTAGACAGACAGGCAGGCATATAGACAGACAGGTGGAAAGACAGAGAGACAGACAGACAGACAGGCAGATAGACAGACAGGTGGAAAGACAGAGA
>JAODOY010000013.1:3088414-3102153 GCA_025399855.1 Forbesichthys papilliferus | reverse complement strand
ATCGTTTAAGAGACTACTGTATTTTCTCATATTTTGTATTTTTTACTTGCATATAATGTATTTTTAGATCTACATTTATATAATTTGTGTGGTTTGGTTTACATTAACAGTATATTTATTTATACTGTTACATTTTAAACAATGTGCAGAGTAATGTCACACATAAATATCTACTGAAACAATGCATGCGAGCGGGGATTCTCCAATCCTTGCTCTCTCAAACACACACACTCACATGGATCTTGTTGGAGACAGCCTACCTCATAGATTCCTTTGTTTTGTTTCCTATAGTCTCTGTCTCAGCGTTACCAAACAGAGATCTCATCAGCTGTTAGAGGTAAGAGTAACACATACACAATCTGCACGCTCTGTTTGCATTTAATGTGTGGTATGTTTTTATAGAGGTCCACCAATTCATTATCAGGTCAGCTAATGTTAAGTTTAGAGCTATAACTATAGTCATACATTTGAGGGCCAAAAATATGTTAGCACTGTTTGTAGCACAGTTTAATATTATAGAGCACGTTCCTGTTCTCAAGCAATATTCTCCAAATGAGTTTTGAGCACGTTTTGAGCAACTTAACAAGACAGTTTCATCTAGTCGTAGACTGCCACAATCTTTCAAGTATGTGACCTGTATGTGATCGCTAACTAGACAGCGAGTAACACCAAAGGCAACTTGTTCTTGCCCGGTAGATATTGCATTTCATCGCATGACACTAAAATAGTATATGTGCTGCTTGACTCACATGGCATTGATATTAGATGAGGTCTCCCGGGTGATTCCCTCCCTGGTGGTGGAAGAACAGGCGTCCCCTCGCACCAAAGTAGCTGCCCACGTCACAGGAAGCTTTGTCCCCGCCGTGGAGAAAGACAGCAGAGGTGAGCCCCGACCTGTCACTCAACATACTTAATGTGACTTAATTCTAACAGGGGTTTATCTCGCAGAGACAGCCTTTACTATAGATAATGTCTTGGACACAGATGATCCGCCTACTTGACTTGACTTTATTTTGATTGACATGCATGACGACCAACCACATGACTCAATTAACTTTTACAAAGGAATCTGTTGTGAAAACGAATATAATGACTTAATGGATGTTTGCAGGTCTTGTAAATCTGTTAGATGAGTAGGCTACGATTACTGCTTAAAATAAATGGAACACCTGAAATGAGTGAAGCAATACACTATCGTTGGTTACGGTTACAGACTATGTGAGTGATAATGCTAACAGCCAATGAAAATGGACTTCCTCGCTCCCCGAAAGTGCTGCCGAGCTTTTAAGGGTATTTCGTATCAGACGTTCAGCACAGAGATCACCACCACTTTAAGTTAATCTACATGTGTGTGTGTGTGTTTAGGCTCTCAAAGCCGTCGTGTTCAGGGCCAGAAGATCTCCTGGTGGGAAGGCAAGAGGGGTCTGGCATTTTTGCAGGACGTCCAGCTTGATGATGGAGAGCTGGTGGTGCCCCGGGCTGGCCTGTACTACGTGTACGCCCAGACCTACTTTAGACACACCCACGCACTCCCTGACCAGGAGGAGGAGGAGGAGGCGGGGGAGGAGACCCGGGAGGACATGGGAAAGCCCCTCCTTCAGTATGTTTATAAGAAGGTGAGTAAGTTCAAAAGCGGCTTCCCTTTTTCTACATTTCACAGAGCCAGGTGCAACAGAAGAGAAAGGCTTGATGGGAAAGAACTTGCCGTTGACTGACGGCAGAGCTTATTGGCTTAGAAGTTCAGCCAATGAACCCTAACTTCTTACCTAATCTTATAATTCCTTTTAATGGCCAGATGTGAAATCCCGATAACCTGCCTATTACATGAAGGTAGCCGATTACGTTTAATCAAATTAAGTAGTAGGAGAATGGAAATGGCAATTAAGTCATTGGCACTAAATCAGGGCGAGGTTTACAATAAGACACCAATACAGTTGACTACATATTGAGCCAAAGGTACAGACATATTTTGAACCCAATATGTTTTCAATTTAGCAGTCTAAATATAATTTTAATCAATTCAACAGTTGCTCCAGATTGTATTTGTTTGTTTTTTAGCTAAGTGTTCTGTAGTTGTGTTTTACCAAACATTCATAACCATAGCTCTAGAATATGTTGTACTATTTTGTAATCCTATAGCTAGTTAGTTAGTCCTGCTACTACTAACTACTGAAAGCCTTGCTAACAATATATTTGTGTTTTATGTCTAAGAGCTCGAAACAAAACATGTCCATAACTGTTAGTGTGAGGACAATGCAGTAAAAGTAACATCATCTCATCTCCTCTCTCCAGATGATCTCCTACCAGGTGCCCATCCTGCTAATGAAGACCAGCCGCACCTCCTGTTGGTCAAAAGGCTCTCAGTTTTCTCTGCACTCTGCCCACCAGGGGGGGCTGTTCCCGCTGGGCGCTGGTGACCGCCTGTTTGTCACCGTCAGCAATGCCTCAGCAGTGGATATGGACGAGAAGAGCAGCTTCTTCGGGGCCTTCCTCGTTAGTTAGCCTGGGGAAAGTTATGGGTCCCCAGACCCCCACAGTAGCAGTCTTCCTTTTTCGGACACTTGATTTCACCAAAAGAAGTGTTAAATGAATGACATTTAAAGATAAAGGCGGAGATTGCGATTGTAAGTGAATATACAAATTCATCTGCTCATTGCCTGCTATCTATCTGTTCTCTGTGCGATAAAAAAAAAAATAAGATGGTGTTTCTACACAGCCCAGGCTCTGTAAATGGAAAGACAAACAAAGTGGTGCAGACCGCACCACACAACACTATCCCAGACGTGGCAATACGTGTCCAGTTTTTTCCTGAAAAAGCAACAACAATACTACAATACAACAATAACACAAACAAAAACTCCCTTCAGTGTTTTTATCGAGTTGAAATATCAACTATCTTAATCCAGCATCCCTGACTCAACATACAGTATAATTATTATTAACAATAATTATTTATTGAAAATCTTGTGGTCCCAGCCCACTATTGAGAATCACCTTGCTACAAAAGGTCCTGAGTCGATTCTGAAGTAGTCAGGGGTCCTGTCGAATCCAATAGAATGTTTCATTCATTTGTTATGTGTATTATTTTGGGTTACCTTCTTAAATAGGTTTTATTATCTGTGAAACCTAGACACAAACCAATTATAAACACACTGAAAAGTCAGTATTCAGTCAACTGATGCAGTATACAGATAAATATACTGTTTAACTGGATACAGGTGAACAATGTGTTTTAAATGCATTTAGAGAATTGTGTTTGGGTTCAAGAACTGTACACAATGCAACACTGTTTGTTTGTTTGTGTGTGTGTGTGTGATAGGATGTGTATAAATTATATAATGTCTATATGTAATTCTAAAATCAGTTTGGTATTTAATTGACATTAAAGCTTAGGCATACATCCAGAGATCATGTAGGCCTATTATATACCACCAGTAATTCTAATTATTGAAAACCTCAACATTCAACAGCAATGTGAATGAATGCTGACCGGCACCTTTGTAAACAGAGAGATGCAAAAATATACATGTAGAAATATTTTTTCTTAGGTTTGTTTTTGTTTGGTGTTTTGATGCCAGCAACTCTGAAAAAGCTCTTATCATTGTATTGTTTTAAAACTCTGGTTGTTTTGTAAATAGTAACAAGTTCCACATTGACATATTTCAGTTATTTCTCTAAACGTGTGCATGTCGTCTTTCAAATGTAAAGGTTTGTCTACTGAAAGTGGTGTTCATTCTCACAGTAATGCACAACATTACAGATGTAACCTAGTTCTATGGGTGTGTAGATTTAAAGGGTTGTAAAGATAAATGAATGTTTCTGTACCGGCGTTTCTAAGTCGGGACAGTCAACTCATAAGACTAATGGGAACATTGTGTGTGTGCAGGGCCCTGCCCAGTTCTAGAAACATCTGCCCCTTTTCTGCAGCTGGATCAAAACCTGAAGATAAAACTTTGCACTCCATATTCATGGAATGCTCATTGGCAGTGCTATTCATTTTATGAGTGAACCAATCAAATGTTGCTGAAACTAAATGTGAATGTAAATAAGCAAGTGTCTTTCTGTATATATGTGCAATAAAGATAAGAATGTTTTAAAGTAGCCTAGTCATGTTTGTTAACACAACCTGTATATTGTCAAAGATGACTAAAGACAATTTTAAGAATATTTGACTATACGTATATAAATTCCAAGAAGGTTGTGATAAATACCCAAATGTGAATGGAGCACATTTATAAATTAAGAGAATAAATAACTTAATGATGCTTAAATGGCTATCAGGTTATTACAATGTAGCCTTTATTATGTTAAGGTGTTCTTCCAGGCTTTTATAAATAATTAATGCATGCAGGGATTCAGGATTGTAGTAAGGACACTAAAGTTTCATCTTGAGTAGGTTGAACTGCTGCTTAATGTTGCCACGCTCATTATTCATACAGTAGCCTACAAAATGTTTGGAGAAAAACAAGTTGTTCACTGTCTGCATTACTGATCCGCTCAGCTGAACTTTAGCCCAGAGAGGCATTATGCCAAAAACATATGAAGAGCAAACCAACTGTACTGGAAATACTCCGCACATATCAGGTTGCAAGTGTACATGGATTTTGAGTGGCTCTATACATAAATTAGCTGTTTTTACTTAAAATGGCTAATTACTTCTACAGCTAGCTCATTCCATATTGGTTAAATAGGTGCGGGAGGTAAACAGTCTTATTAGACAAAGGCCTGTGTAGTTATTTGTGAGACTGAGGTAGGAATGCTATTATCTGAACGTATGAATAGAACTAGCGACACCTTGTGGCAACTTAACTCCAGCTCAACTTTCAATGAGACCATAGGCTTACCAAAAACGACACCACAACAAACAAGTTTTTCATTTTCTTTTTTGTGGAAATATGTTACAGTTATATTACAGTTTTTTTTTTTAAATGCCCCGAAGGATAAACCGTTTGGACTGGAGACACCAGATACTAACACAGACTGGATCTGACACAGAGTGGGCGGAGCCATGACCATAAGGTACGCCCACCGAGCAACCTACGTTAGGTGACATCCAATAAATACTGCAAATATTGTTAACTTATAAAAAAAAAAGACACGGAACACTGCAGTGCCCGCCTCGAGTCCTTTCCGGTATTTAGCAGCATTTGTGCAGGTTCCATTAACCCTAACTGTTGAAAAAGGGGGCATGGGGCCTGCACTAAAGTAGAGTATTGTTTGCAAGTAAAGACAGAAAACTATATTTATAGTATTTATTAAAAACTATGTCCAGCCAATGTGAGATATGCACATAAGTACTGTTACTGAAAATACACATTTCTCCCTAATTATTACCAGACCTAGAATTTTAACAGCATTGTTATCAGATAATTAGCCTGAGGAGACCCAATCATTGTTTGATAGACACTGGATAAAATTGTACTTGAGTGTTGTTTAACTTTTAAAACACCTGCCCTAGTCTCTTATTTATTTTCTCCTATCATAGTTTGTTTTCTTTATATTAATAAAGCATATTGGCAGAGGTATTGCTCTTTTGACAGACTTCTCTTTTCTCATTTTGCACTCTGACAAGTTCTAACAAACATGTACAAACACACATCCCAGCCTGTTAACTTCAATGAAACAGTCTAGTCATGTGCAGGCCCCTATGCCACCTCTGTTTTCCTCAGTTTAATGTAAAATAGATCATAAAATGTCTTCGTAAATGGAAACTGATAAGTCTGTTTACAAAAACATGTTTTTCTTTAATATAAATTACACCAGTCTGTAATGGTAATTCTCCATTGCTGCCAACACGGTTGGTCTCCAACCCCAAATCCGTCCCCTCACTTCATACTCTCTCACACACACACGCACGCACACACGCACGCACACACACACATCTTTGTCCAGACAACATCGTGATAACTACGACATGCTCTACTCTACCCATGGTGGAAATAGGCTTTCCTAGCCACACTGAACTGATATCTCTGAGCAAACAGTAACTCTCCCCTGCCCTCCCTCTCTCCCCCTCTCTCTCACCCTACGTAAGACCACAAGCATGGTGCAGATCCAGGCCAGGGGCGCTTGACCCTCACTGATGCCCGTCACTGTAGCTGCCTAGTTCTGGCTCCGCCCCCGCGGGTCCTTTCTGCACAACCAATTGGACGACGCCCCAACTGGAGGGAAGTAGTGTGGAGGAGTAAGGAAGGGGGGGGGGGGGGGGGGGGGTTAAGTGGGGAATGTGCACAACGAACCACCGGGGGCGCCACCTCAACAGTCAAAGCGCATCTCCAGTGAATCGCCATAGCCTCGGCTGTCGTGGCCCGCCCCCGACAGAAAGGCGGCGGCAACGGGCGCTCCCGTCGCCGTGGTGACGTTGATTAGCGCGCTGCCGGGGGAGCTGGCGGCGGGCCCGCGGATGCTGGTGAGGTTGATGCCCAGTGTCAGGCGCGTCTGCTCTAGGGCCTTCTCCGGCACGGCGAACGCCTCCAGCTTCTTCTCCCCGTTGGCCATGTAGGAGTTCTGGCAGCCGCGGCAGATGCAGTCCAGGCAGGCCTGCACACAGCAAGGGGTCACTGGCACACACTGTTGAGGACTGGGGAGGGGCAGACTGTATCTAGCCCCACCTAGACGCTCTGCTGGGCAAAGTAGTATTTCTATATTTTTTTTTTTTTTATGAACAAAAATGATTTGAGATTGGCGGTGTTTACATGAAGTACATTCATAATAATGACAAATCCAACTTAAAAAGTAAATAATACAAAAAAAGATGGAGTGACTGATTGTAAACTAATAACCCTTTGTCAAATTCAGTGAATATCTGCTCTGTATATTGCGTGTGTGTGCGCGAGTTGATAAAATAATCTGGTGTTTCTACAGAGCCCAGGCTCTGTAAAGAAGAACACCAACAATGTGGGGCAGAGCGCACCAAATTATTTTGGGGGGGGGGGATTCTGAAGAGCATACTGTGGCATGGAAGGGAGAGGTGTTATGTTTTGAGTTGAGATATCAATCACCTTTCACCAGCATTACTGACTGCACCTTTAAGATAATAATGACTATAATACGCCTTATCAAATAAAAACAGGAACAGGAAGTTAACAGTTGTAATAATACCCTTGTGCTGACTCCATAGTAGGGCTGGAGCGCATTAAGAATGATACGGCACAATTCAGACAAATTGACCATAAATATAATGACTACTTAAAAAATGAAGCAGTTCTTGGATTAAACGGAAGTAAATTATCCATTGACGTCCCTCAAGGCCTAAAATCTTGATAACCTCAGTGTGTGTGAATACAGCTGTAACCAGTTTGTACTGAGGTTGCATTAAAATGCAAGTTAAAGTAGATTTGACTCAGATTTTACCCCATGTGTTTACTTTGCAATTTTCCACAATATTTATATCATTAGTAAAATTTGTTTTAAATCATGTTTATATAGACCTGCTTTCATGCAATTATTTTTTCTTTATTTTCTTTATAGAATTATAGTCTCGTAACCTACGCAACCAAAAAGTAATTTGCCCATAATTTGCCCAACATCTAGACTAAGAAGCTTTGTAACTATGCAACACGGTGGATGAGCCGGTGTAGACTCCACTGCGTTCTCACCTTGCGGTTGGAGTAGCAGGGACAGCGCTGCCCCCTGCAGGTCAACACAGAGGGGTTCTGCGTGGCTCTGCCACACTTGCAGCCCTTCTTCTCCACGGGCTTCTTGTACAGTGGCTTGGAGGGGCTCGGTGGATGGGCCATGGGGTGGGAATGGGGGTGGGGGGGTAGACGGTCCCTTGGCTGGCTGCGAGGCTTGGGAGCCCCCTGCCTGGCCTTGGGGTAGGCCTTCTTCTGGCCCTGGTGGTGGTCCACAGTCTTCTTCAGGGCCTTGCTGGAGATCAGCATGGTCTTGCCCACCTTCGGGGGGCCTCCGTTGGGCACCGGGGCTAGCTGGGGGTGGGGGGCCGCCGGGGGGAACTTGGGCTGGTGTTTGGCGGTGGGGCTGGGGCGGTGAGGGGGGGTGTTGGCACCGAGGGGGGGCTCCCGAAGGAGGCTGGCGATGGGGAGGGGCCGGAGCTTCTCGCTGTCGCTCTCCGAGCGCGAGCGCTTGCGAGGGCAGCGAGGGGGCCCGCGGGCGCCGGGGGTCAGGGGCGGAGGCGAGGGGGCCGGCCCCGGGGGGCAGCGGGGCCCGTTCGGGCGGGGGCCATCCGGAGGGGACGGGGCGGGGCGGGGCTCCGGGGCCGTCTCCAGAGTCCGGAGCACCTCCTCCACGCTGAGCAGCAGGGGGCCCTCGGCCAGCGCGGTAATGTCACACAGCCCCGCCTCCTCCTCCCCGCCGGCACCCGTCTCCACGGAGACGGCCTTAAGCGAGGCGGCCATGCCGTTGCAGTCGTGCAGTCCGTTGACGCCCACGAGACTCGCCTCCTCCTTCGCCTCCGCCGGGGGCGGGGCTTGGCCCGGGGCCGGCCCCTCCGCCTCACCCCCGGGCTCTGGCTCGCCGTCATCAGCGGCGGCGGCGGCCAGCGTCAGCCCCTCGTCCAGGATGGCCTGGAGGTCGGGCGAGTCGCCCGCCGAGCTGGCGATGTGCGCCGCCAGCGGGGACTGGGCGATGTAGAGGCACAGCGTGCGGTAGCAGCGCACCAGCAGCGACAGCTGCCGGTTCTCCTGGAAGCGGGAGTAGTCCTTGCACCAGCTGCAGGACGGATGCAGCTGCATCCGCTGGCCCCTGCAGCCTCCGCACACGTAATGCTGGCAGGACGAGTCCGTCGGCGCTATGGGGTCCTGGAGCAGCTTACCTGCACGGCCAGGGGAAGACAATGTTAAAGCGTACATCTGTACAAACTGTGGCCATGCCACAGAATACACTCAGTGTGTGTAAAGGGTCTGGAACAGGCCCAACAATCGACTGCACAGCAGAGATTCAATTAATTCAGAGGCTTTCCCAAGTGCTGTCTTCTACAGCTGCCAACAGTGCAACCTAGAGACATAGAGGGGGCACTGCGTCTAGCAGTCTACCCACAATATATTGGAGGTCCTCTCCTAAGTTTTAAAAAGAATATTGAATGTTACGCTGAAATAGCACTTTTTAGGCTTTACTGGCCAATGAACAACAAGTTGAGTCTCCTGCCTTGCTTGTCCTTATTCAACTCTATTGGCATTATACGGCTCCTAGAGCTCCTCAAGCCTATAATTCACACTATAGTTGATGCAATAGAATTACATCCCTAGCGGAAAGCCTCGATTAAACAACTGAAAAATATGTATTAAACGAAAGAAGAAAAAAACTGGACATGAAGCAAAGAATATCAACATCAAGAATATAAAACTAAAGAAAAAATATAACAAGCCTAATTATAAAAGGTTAAAGTGGGACAAATGTGCTTACCAGTATCATGACAGTATAGGCCTATCTATGTCTTTGAAAGGAACTTCCTTAGCAACTACTGGTTGTTAGGGAGTGCAGCTGCAGGTTGGATGCAGGATGTCCATTCATAAGGAACAACAACCCTTACTCACCCCCCCCCCCCCCTCTTTACACAAACACACACACTGAAAATGAGGCTGTAAAAATAAGAACAATGTAGAACCCTGTATATGGTTAGATACGGTATGTATGGCAGGGAAGGTAAAGTCAAACAGTGTGGAAGTACCGGCTACTGCGTTCCAGTCTCTCTCTCTCTCTCTCACACGGCGCGCGCGCGCACACGCACGCACACACACACACACACGCGCGCGCGCGCCCGCCAGGCAGGTCCTTACTCGGGGATGCGTGATATATTCTCACCTAAGCAACCATCTCAGCACAACCAAATTAAATAACGCTGACAAATTACTGGGAAATGTATAGATAACCATCACGTCTTTGAGCTTTCGACAGGACACGTAAATGAAAAAACCAGTATATCGCCATAATGGCACAAAACAGCATAACGACACCGACCGCGGTATTATAGGCTACTATAATTTGGTAGACAACGACGTCACGTTTTTTTCCTCACATGTCACATGACATCTCATGCGCGCAAATGCATATTCGCACTAATACACACCGCACACACGCGTGCATAGAACAGTGTGCACTGTGATGCGGGCTGTCACGTGCGGTGGCGCTCAAGCGAGAGCACCTGGCAGAAGAAGTCCACCAGACGCGGAAAAGGGGGCGTGTCGCCGTGCGTAAAATAACATGCTGAAATATCTAGCAGACGTCACTTACCGCAAACGAGACATGACAACGACTGGCGGAAGAATGGAAGGAGCTTGCAGAGCTCCGCGAGGGCCCGGGGGTCTCGGGGGTCGCACTGCAGCACCGAACGACTGGCGGACACGTAGAGGGAGGTCGCATTCACCGGGTTCATCTCCGCTGTCCGCCGGTGTCCGGTCCGGTAGAGACGTTAGAAGTGAAAATCACGGAGCACAAACCAGAGCCTTCCAACTGGTTTGCAAATACTCTCCAGTGCCGTTACCGGAGCCGTTTGAAGCAGGAGATGTAAGATCCCCCGGTGGTGTGCACTAGTGTCCAGGGGTGGAGGGGAGCGAGTGAGCCTGGGAGAGAACATAGATGTGTCTAACAAACAACTGCGGGCTGTCAACCTTACTTCCCTGGCAATAAATTATTCCACATGCATAGTGTAGGTAATTGGAGTTACACATGACTGTAACACTGGGCTGTAAATTACATCCAATCCATATTTTAGTTCCTCTTCTTGACATGCACGTACAAATAAACCAAAAGCACTGTGCTTCTCAAATGTATAAGTGCGTTCAGAAAAAGAGGTGAACTTGTCATGTGCATAGAAATCAGTTGATCTGCTCAGCGGGTTAGTATATTTCCATACAATCCGTGGTGGCGCTCTGACGTTGAATTATAATCAATGCATGGTGTGGCGCTCTTTCCTTTCGCAGAGCACTGGCCTGCTCGCTGCTAGGACATTCACATAGGGGTTTGTTGATGCCTGCTAAAGTGCGTTAGCTGATATTTCCATAGGTTATGGTCATGTTGGCCGGGCGAGTGTCGGTCGGGGCTCATAAAACACAGTGCATTATTCCAGAGCATGTAGGCGGTGCAGCCTGCAGCCAGCCCCGGGATGTGTTATTGTTCGCGACGATTCATGGCGGCTTGGCTGCGAAAACAAAACAGGCCTCTTTGGCTTCAAATGGTCCGTTTTGTAAAAACCACAGACAGCTGGATAGATATAAGTAGAGGGCGTAGAATGGGAAAGCATAAGGTTATCAAAAAATATATAATATTGAAGCCAGGGAGTCTGGACAGTGCAGGGCGGGAGAAGCGACTCTAAGCAGCGGGCTGTCTTGACACAAACAGCCGCCGAAGCTGCACCAGAAGACCAGGAACAAAAATAGGCCGCTCTCCACTTTTCCGAAGCGCCCGCCCCCCCGTTCTCCTTACTATCCTGTAATTGTGATGCTGAAAAACAAAAAGCGGGTTAGTCAAGATGGTCCCTTCTTCCAGCCGTCGGCAGAATTCCAGCCTGTTGTTGAAGAGTGATAGTGAAACAAATTCCTGTTTTGGTACCTTGCTATCGTTAGCCGCGGAGTATCTCATACCTCCCGTCACTTTCCCCACACATACACAGGGGGCGCACTCTCACATCTCGCGAGAACAAACGAAGTGGCAATTTCAAATTTATGATAGAATAATATATTTATAAATTTTCATTATAATCTTAAATATAACATCACACAGAGCCTGGTTTAGACATACATATTTGTAAATGTAACGTTATCTTATTGTGGTGGCTATTTTAGTTATTTACAGTCACTACATGTTTCTATAGCAATTTGGGGTTTTACCTCATAAACGTTTTTAGGAAAAACTAGAGCTTTAAAAATAGAATTAGGAATCTCCAGCAGCCTAAATCTGATATTGGCTATAGGCTATATTAAGAAGTGGTTAGTAGTCTCATGTAAGTCACCCTGCAAGCCAAATCCTTCAAGCGCTTATTCTGTTCGGGTAAGATTACCACAGTACACTACAGTAGAATATTTGATGTAGTTTCTTATACTGTATATAGGCTAAACATAAATAACATAAAGAACAAATTACCTGATGACCTAGGGCCAGTTTGACCTTGCTGTTCCTTACAAAAATCAAGATAAGAGCAAATATCTGGTTTTTACATAACTGTCGAATCCTTCTGTTGTCATTTTCTTTGAGTACAATAATAGATAAGAAATAATTAAATTGGCCATTAGCATCATATTTGAGTTTGATAGCAAAGCATTAAACTCCTTATTATTACATTGTGTTACATATTGGCAATGTGTAATGCTTGATGCATGATTCATAAAAGGTCAGAAATGGTAAGAAAAGCAATATTAAACCTATTAGGTTACAGATGTATACAAAATAAAAACAACTGGCCAATCCCCAAAGTTGACATTTGGCTTATAAGGCTATAAGACCAAATGTTAAGTTTGTTACACGGATGAATTGATATCTTGATACATTAGCTCTATATGTTATGTGCCATCTGAAACATTATGTTATGTTAAATCCATGGCAACTGGAATCCATGGCCTTGATTCATTCAGTGTCTCAACATTTTTAGTTAAATATGTCTTTTGCGTTATCAGTGGCTGCTATTATTAGCATGTGTCCAAGTGTGGGCTCATTCATTCATACTTCACATGGTGACTAACTTTACAGTCATATTTTTCTGACTCCACCCTGTGGAAAATCACTGATTATTTTACAATAAATAAACAAACCCACAAATAATACTGTACATTTTAATTGTCAATAGGGTAACTGTGTGCTAAGCTACAAATACTACTACTACTACTACTAATAATAATAATAAAAATAATAATCTGTTTAATAATGTACATCAAAGCTATACCTATTAACAATACATTTAGATGGATACATAGCTACCAGACAGATACATAATACAATGAAGAGAAACCGGAAGTCAATTAAAAGAAAAGAAAACACAGAATACCACATTAAAACCTCTGTTACTTATAAAAATAATATATAATAAAATATAATAATTTGTGTTTCTGCCACAGAAAACAGTTTTCTCTCTCTCCCTCCACCTCTCTCTCTCTCTCTCTCTTTCTCTCTTTCTACCTCTCTCTATGAAGAGGAAACCATGCATGTTTTCTCTAGAAAGTGTGTGCTTATATAGTAATAAGTTGTGAAAAGGAGGTTGTAATCTACAATCACCATCAAAGTTGTGAAATGCGTGACGGGGTAACTGAGACGTTTGACACTATTTCCTCAGCGTCAGACTGGACCTCACAATTTAGGTTTAGACTTCCCGTTTTTTTTGGTTTTTTTTGTTACCAGCACTGTATATGTCACAGATCATGCTTACTCAATGCATGTGTGTGCCTGTGTGTGTGTGTGTGTGTGTGTGTGCGCGTGCTTGCGTGCGCACAGTGGCATCTGGGAGGTGTATTATTTTCCATTCTAGATCACTACTGCATGACATGGCCTTAAAGTGGTTCCCCTATCTCTCAGGCTGCGGTGTATATATAAATGACCCACTGTGTTACACAGCGCATAGCACGCTACAGCATCAGTGTCTACCTGCTGCAACATACACTCGGAGCCAGGGGACCAATTCAGTATGGGTGTATCTGTCTTCTCCTGCCGTGGGGCATGTGTCTTAACAGGAGTTCTTGTCCTTCTCTCTGCTGTACTAGGTATGTTCTCTCTCTGTGTGTGTGTGTGTGTGTGCGTGCGTGCGTGCGTGCGTGCGTGCGTGCGTGCGTGCGTGCGTGTGTGTGTGTGTGTGC
>JAODOY010000013.1:3046990-3069452 GCA_025399855.1 Forbesichthys papilliferus | reverse complement strand
GTGCTGGCAGACGGAACGTCCCGGAGGTCCACCCCCCCCCCCCCCCCCGTCATCGCTGCTGTTGTCCCCAATCGCACACAGCTGTGAAATGCATCTACCCTCAAGGTTGATTGGTTTCATGGGTAATGTGAGAAAATATCCTGAGAAATCCATTTTCTGAGGGGGAAATAGTATTCTGTGAATATTAGGGTGAAACACGGCTCAGGTTTCCATTTATTTGAGGGATATTAATATAAGGACTCAATACCTGCTGTGTTTATGTCTTCTAATTGCGCTTCTGTATATGCAATCCTGTAATGAGTTCTTTGCATAGAAGCCGACCTGCAAAGAAGAAATAACCCTTCTTGTGTTCAGTAGGGCGGCTAATCCTTATAACTCAGATCGAAGTGATACCGCAAACACCCTTGTCGGAGCTCCTGATGACGGGGTGCGGAGACATAACAGCGTAATGGAGATGAAGACTGCCCCCTGCCTCTCGTGAATGAACCCACCCCTGGCTGAAGGCATGCTGGTAATTACACGTGCCGAAGAGCACCGATCAGTCACGTTTATACGCCGTTGAAGGTTGAAGCTTGACGTTCAGGAAAAACCTAGAACGAGAATCCTCGCTTTAATTGCTGATTGTGTGTGTGTCTCTCACAGTTACTGACCTTGCCTCTCTTGCTCCAAGAAGAGAGCTGATCTCAAAGCAATATCACAAAAAAACAGGACTATCCAACAAAACAAAAAAACTCAAACTCACCCAAAACATGTAATTTGTTACCAAAGTTAAAGATATCCCAGGAAGTGGTTACAGTACAGTATGTTCTTGCTTTGATAAGACGCTCTTATTTGTGATGGCGCAGTTGTACCGAATGCAACAAGTACCATAATAGGCCGCAACCAACCAGGGAAGTATCTTCAATGTACTGGATTATTCCATTGTGATAGATCTTGCAATCTCTTCAACATAAACAGAACGTCCAGAGAATGGACGTACTGTAGCTTTTGTTTTGAAGGTCCATGGAAATAGTCTTTACTTGGGTAAATATATTTGAAAATATAGTCTTTACTTAGGTACATTTATTTGAGAAAATAATTACTATGGAAAAACCAGTCCTTTAAAGTGATTGTGGATTGTAATTATGTCATATTTTGTGCACAATGGAAAAAGTTGCATCCGTATAATGTGCACAGTAATGTGAATCTGTGTATGTTTGAGTGTGATTGCCATTATTTTTGTTTTAAAAAGGTATAGTTTATTCTAGTTCATTCAAAACGTGCTTACTTTGACCCTAAGTCAAATCAAAACAAAAACACAACTGTTTTCAATGCCATTGGTAAGATAGTAAACAGGAGAAGGAGATATTTGGTGAATTGACACAAATGGTAGCGGACTATCGCGTACCATACTGTGCTTGTGTGGTGCTGTACAATGTGCTTTAAGTATTTACTCTCAGCTCAGATATTTATTTGTGAGTAGAGTAATAATGTTAATTCTGCTCATATTATTATTATTATTATTATTATTATTATTATTATGTATTATTTTAAAATCGTGTTTGCCCCTTAACACCTATTGCATCTTAACCGTCCTGGAGATGTGGATTCCTTCCTCTGTGGGCCCTTCCCAAAATTCCTTCCCTTCTTTATCCATGGGGTTTTTTAATTTATAAGTTATTCCTTGCCTGGGGGGAGGAGCAGGTTAAGGGGGTGTTGTTTGTTTCCATGTGAAATATAGGCTGTGCAGCCCTTTGAGACTGCAATGTGATTAAGGGCTATATAAATAAACTTGACTTGACTTGACTCAGCTGAAATGCTGAGCGTGCATTTATTTACATGGGACACTAGAAAATAATTAAAAAATACTGGAGCTTACAAACCCCTATTCTGATCAACTGTCCACAATTTCTCACAGCCTACCTGGTGATTCAGCATTTATAAGAATTTTCCTTCTCTACAGTGATTTTAGTGACGATACCGACCAGTGGTGAGCGCGTTTAAAGTCGCTCTGGCAGTCTAAAATGGCTGTATGTGCTACCGTATAACATAAAGTTTCTGTCCGCCAAGCGACGCCGGCTCCACATAGACAATTAAAGACTTCTGGCCACTTTGACACTCGCTGCTGGCTGGTGTGAACGCTCAGTTAATATGGGAGTGATGCTGTAGATGTTCTAATGTTGATTGCCTGCGGCACAGTTCAGTACTCGGCATGTAGAAATCCCTTCAGATGCTTCACAGTTCCTTGTTTGAGAGGCTGTTTTATAGATCCTTTTCACAGTGTAAATGCTCCTGAAGAGGGGTACACTCTCTTTGTCTAGTCCGTAAGCAGAAAAACAACTTTTAAAATACACCCACACAATCTTTTCAAGAGTTGTTTTGGCTGATTGGTCCATTTAAAGTTAGATTGAAAAATGTGCATTAAATGTATCTGACCTTTTTTTCCAGGAATAAAAACAGTGGGTCAGGTGGGCAGGGGAGTGTACTGCCCCCTATAGGTTAAACACAGACTATTGCAACTGGCAGTTGCTGTGTGCCGATTTGAAAGAGAACATATTGTTACATCGCTTTGTGTCTGTTTTGTGCATGGGGGTGGCGCGCTGACAGGAGAGTGTTTCTTACTTTAGCTCCCCAGACTTGCTCATCTCCTAGATGAATGCACTAATGCTAAAATGAAGGGTTCAGTTACTTTCTAATTTAGCTTCTCTTTTCATCCTCTGTTCCCGCCTAAAAATAAAGACACACGTCTACGGTTTTGAATACAATTGGGCCATTTAAGTAGCAGACGCTTCCATACAAAGCGACTGTATTGTAAGTACATATTTAAGTATTATGGAGACGCTAGGGTCAAGGTATCTTGCCCAAGGATACTTACATGTCGGGAATGGAACCCGCAACCTGTCGGGTGGAACCCTAATCACTAAACTAAAATACTTATGACTTGTTATGACATTTGAATGTATGTTTCCTTGGGTTCCTATGTGGAAGGGTTATACCATGACACTACAGGGCAAATCTAAATACATTTCTGAGCCTCTAAGACAAAAACAAAACATGAAAGCAACATGAAGATTGATATTGCTGTATTTTCCACGTTCAATCATATACAGTATATCCAAGCAGAACATCAAAAGAGACAAAATAGGCTTTCTGTTTCAGTTGCTGAATTTATTTCACCCAAAAGCCTTTATAACAATTTAAAAACATTTGGGACAGCTGACACAATATTATGCTAATATTGTGTGGTAATACACCTATTTATACCCTGATAAATGTTATGTCTTTTCATGGTAGTCCATTTTGATGATTTTAGAGACACTTGCAACTAAATAAATTCCACGTCTTATAAAAATAAATGGAAATGATTTGCGTGCATTATTAAATTGACATTCTGCATAGGACTACAGTAACAATGTGCTGAGCACACTATGCATACTGTAGATACTTTATCACTCCCTACTTTTCATGTCTCTCTTAATTATAGTGTATTAAGTAAAGCACAATTAAAAGAGACTCAATATTTGCCTGCACCTAGTCTAGGTGTCTTCCCAGAAGATTATTGGACTCTTTGATGTCTAAATAATTCATAATCGGGTTGAAACACCTGGGTGGAATAATAAACATGCAAAGCCTACTAGGGCTTATGAAAGGCTCCATCACCATATATAGGCCTAAGACTTAAAGGCCGGGTTAGTCATTCTCGAGAACGCTTGCTAACTTTGAGCTCAAACTCCCTCAGAAGCTCTGCCTCACACATTGAAGCGCATTGCAAAGCTAATGGCATTGTTGTTGTGAGTGGTGTTCACCAATTTGTTTATGTTCCTTTTTATGGAGCCAGGGCCACGTAGAAGTATCGGACACTTGTTTCAGCACGCTCAGAGACCGGCCAGCTAGCGAAATGCGAAGAGATATTTGGTGAGTTTGACTAAATGTGTTTTATCTTACAATTAACTTACAATAGCTGACTATGCATTTAATCACTAATTAAAGTCACAAATGTAATGTCACAGTGTGCTATAATCACCAGACCCACCTACCAATCACAATCACATACGTACTATTAATATTAAAGTGAATCTATATGACTTTCTGTAACTAGATGTCATACAAAATGCACCAGCATCTCAGACTGAAACAAATACTCCATGTGGACTAACATGACGCGTCAGCCCAGTTATAAAAATAAACAACATAGGAGCTCTGAAGTCAACACACACAGAGGGATTGTGACATCATTCCCTGCTCAGGATGCAATTAATTCACTATATCTTTACAAAGAAAATAAATAGTTGTTTGCTATTTGCTACTGTAGTAATGTTTAAAATATATTACCTTTAACATCTGTTTTCAATAGTGGCTTCATTTGCTTCAAATCACATTACTGTACAATACAGGCAACGACGACGCTATAGGATTACACGTGTCACCATTTTGGAACCCAGTGTGTCTTCTGAACTGGTCACTCAACAGACCACATCTAGCTTGACTGAAGTTAGCACAGGCTTGTTTTGTTAATGGGACCCATACAGCTGCATGCATCAGTAAATACAACCTATGGGTATGTTGACAATATTTTGTACAAATACTACTAGTGTACTGTACACACACATGCACACGTGCACACACACACACACATGCCAGGGATATGAAAGTAAGTCTTCCACAGTGGACCCATTTCAATCCACTTTTGACAGTTGCATTGTCTTGGTGTGGCGGCAGTTTTATGGACTATGTCACCTGTCCTCTACATTTTCTTATCTCCGCCTGTAATATAACGCACGCACAACAGAGAGCGCACACATAAACACGTGAGGATGTCTCAATCTTGAGTACATTGTGTAGCACGCAACCTCATTTAAGATATGAGCCTTCCCGATGGATTCACAGTCACCGACTGGCACAGTGTCTGTTGGACGTGTTTTTACGTCAATGTGAGATTTTCACCTTCATACATAATTAACGTCATCTAGTTAGCTGGTCGTTTATTTATTTAGATGTCACATTCTTTCATAAACGTGACGTCTGAGCAGAGTCTGAGCATAATGACTGCGAGCCTCCACCACCACAGAAAGCATGACCAATATGATCTCTAGGAGTGCCATGATAATGATAGTCTTTGGCGTAAAAATACAGTTCTCACTTGTTGAAGGTCTATACAGTAGATTAGGTTACAGTGTGAGCTACCCAAAAGAGAGGATAAATACTATGTGTGTGTGTAAGGGGGGGGGGTGCTGAGAGATAGAATGGCACATTGAAATAACAGAGATTATGGGTTCAGTATGTCAGATAACACCGATAGCAAAATAACAAAAGTTGACATTTTCAGCATCTCTCTCTCTCACTCTCTCTCTCTCTTCCACCACCCTCCCATCTCTCTCTCTCCCTCCTCTCCCCGGCTCTCTCAACCCTGCATCATCCATTTGACTGTTGCTCCTGCACGTGTCATGCCTGCATTATTAGCGCTGATGGAATGCAGCTTGACTCCCCGTGTAAATAAAGCTGCGCGGTGCGGGCCGCGCGGTGATCAAAGTCGTGCTGTGAAATGGCCGACCGAGAGGGGCGTCGGGTCGCACGGCAGCGGAGCTGGGCCATTCACACGCTGACTTTGCACGGAAGGCTGGTGAACCCTCCCCGTTTCCTCTGCTGATAGACTAACAGCAACTCACATAGGAGCGATATTTACATCTTACATTTAACATTTATGGCATTTGGCAGACGTTTTTATCTAATGTGACTTATAGTAGTATTTTTGCCATTAGTTGGACAGGTATTCCAATTTATCTTTAACTTGTCCTACTTAGTTACTGTAAATAGGTAGGGCTCGGCAATATGGACCAAAAATAATATTCCGATATGTTTAGGTTGAATACCCGATACACGATATATATCTGTATTTTCTATAAATGGGCTAAATCCTTCAGGCATAGAGAAAAAAACAGGAAACCTGATGGAAGTGTGACATTTCAAATTTTTTGCGTCATTAATTGACGTATGTGAGCTTTCTCTGGTGTCTCCGCTCCTTTGACCCTCTGAAGTGCAGGCATGGCGGGAGAGGCAAACAAGTAAAAATAGTAATGACTAAACGCATAATATAACTATATCGATATAAACAATATTGTCTAATCTTATATCTTTTTTTAAAAAATTCCGATATACTGGTACCGGTATATCGCCCAGCCTAGTAACTAGGTAGGACAAAACACCATAGAACGCTATTAGAGCAAAACAGACTGTTGACGGAAGGTTCCGTCAGATTCAAAAAATGCTGAATTGTTATTAGAGATGACATGCAAAAATGGGCGGAGCTTGGGAAAGGTCAATTGTAAGCAACCAATATTATATCAGAATATTTAAAGCATCTTGTCATCAGGACCACCACCATGTCATTATATAGTTAAATCATCAAACAAAGTTCCTAATGGCCTAAATAATAAAGTGCTCAGTATAGTTACATTTGTTTTATATGCCCCATGAATGGTCATGTCGCTTGGAACATATCTTTAAAAATTAGATATACATGTACTTATATGAAATAAGCAAATAAGTGAACACAAATTAAATAATTATACATTATTATTATTATCATCATCATCCTATTGTGCATTGATATGATATGAATAAGGTATAAACCCCTTTCAAGTGATTTTAACTGTACGTTGATTCCAACGCTTTGCCTCGGAGAGCTTAGAGGATTACGCCCAGGTTGGTTTCATAGCGAGCCCAATAATATGTATGAGGTGGCTGCAGGAAGCTTAACGTCGAATGCCTCACGTCTCCCAGAGGACCCAGACGTCAGTGCCGTGAAGGAGCGCTTGATATTTTTCTCTTCACCTCTCAGCTCTGCACATAGCAGAGAGCCTAACCTTAACCCTCTGCAAGGCATACATTGTATAGCATTAGCGATATTACTCATTAAAGATATCATACATTATAGAGATGCTGTCTGTATTTAAAGGTCATTATTATTCTGCAGCCATAGGCTTTCTCTCGTGGCGATATCCCATTTCAGAGATTATCATTCAGCACAGTATTCTAGCAGTTATTTAAAATAGTCATGCTTTATTATTTGGTGTGGCTTAAATAATTCACGTTTTCACGTTTCATATCAGTAAACCCTCTGCGCTGATGGAGAAACTAAAATTATTTAGATGTCCATGCCAAGACTAATGAAGGAAGTGTTTGGCCTCTGAAAGCTAGTTTATTGATTTGTTCCGGGCCCACGCTAGGGCAAAACATAGCTTGGTAATGAACGCATTAACCACTAGTGCACCTGCAGTAAAAACTAACACTGGCTCGATTATTACAGTATGAGACTGAATTACATTCTCCTGTTATTCATTACTTGCACTAGAGCTTGTTTATAGTGCATTTTGATAATAGCTGGCAGATGAAAAATGATATGATGAGAAAGACCATGGAAAAGGCTTTGATTGAAAGTGAACACTTTCTTCAAACGAAGTCAACTAAAATAATGTTTGCAATTAAAAAGCTGTGTGAATCTGCAGCTCGATAGAATGCACAAGTGATATGTCAAACCCCCTACATATCTCACGTGGACCAACAGCTTTATACCGGATAGCATTATTTCATCGTGTGTGTGTTGCTTGGCAATGCTTATTATCCGTTGTACATAAGAAATCAAATGGAAGAGGGACAGCTCAATATTTCTCTTTGAAACAATTACTTTGATTCTTCTTCTAGAATAGAAAAGTACTCTCCAATGTATAGTACATTATTTATATTCTAGTAGTGACTGATCACAATGCCAAAAATGCATTTTTAGTACTTTTCTGTTTGAAATTCAAGCATACACACGCCCCACACACACTGCAATTATTTGCTACAGTATGCTATACTGCACTGCTTCATGCTACTGTACGCTACAGTATGGAACGCAACCTTATTTTGACTTGCCTTTGGCATGATCCTATATTCTGTAACATCATGACGTGAAGTGTTGTAATGTTAGGAAATACTGCATAAAAAAAAAAGACTACTGCCGAAGACTATTTGGCAATAGTCTGTGCCATCTAACTACGATGTAATCTGATGAAATATGCATGGCGCTGGGCAAACAGCGCAATGTAATTATCACCAAGTACATCGACACAATGGCTGCAATCAAGGAACAGTCGTCATCACCCCATCCATCACTCCAGTGAAAGGTGGAGGCTATTTATTTAGTGAACATATTTCTGCTGACCTTACACACTGGCGGAATTAACTTAAATGTTCTTAGTTTTTTTATTGAATCACACAACAGCACAATCGACACAGAGAGAGGGCCTCTGTGAGAATGCACAGAGTCGATGGCATACGCAGTCGCACATCCAGCTGGAGAGAGAAGCACATTTCTGTCAGAAAGACTGACTGGGAAAAATACACAATCACGACAGAATTTCATGACACTGGCAAAGAGGAGCAACCCCTTTATATGCAATGAACACAATGAAAGGCAATGAAAGATGAGGGTTTACAATAATTCAGCACTGCTTGAGACTGTTCCAATGCATCTGTGGCCCAGGACTGATGCAGTACGTAGGCAGCTCAAACGCCTATGAACGAAGAATGAAGAATATGCATCCAAACTCAAGGTGATTATTCTTGTGTGTGTCTAAAAAGAACAATGTTACGTTGTTTAACGTTCAAGTGCGCCGTTTTAGCGAGTACCGATGTTATTGGCTTCTATTTAATGCTCGCTTTCCTCCTGGACAAAAAAAAAAAGTCAGTATTGACATGGCACTTAGGAAATGTAATGACCCTCCAGTGTAGCTAAATGGCTTCCCACGATCCTCTCGAAGTCTTAAAGCCATTCATTTGAAGGCCAATCAGTTGTCTTTGTGACCGTGGCATTGTGGCATACAGATCTTCACCAATTAAATCAATT
Source organism: Forbesichthys papilliferus (assembly GCA_025399855.1). Taxonomy (NCBI): domain Eukaryota; kingdom Metazoa; phylum Chordata; class Actinopteri; order Percopsiformes; family Amblyopsidae; genus Forbesichthys; species Forbesichthys papilliferus. The sequence continues at coordinate 3,060,586 of JAODOY010000013.1, read as the reverse complement.
AATCATTCTTTCCAACCTCTCTCTCCGTTTTGAACAATAACTTGGTTTACGCTGGTTTTTTTTGTTGTTTTTTTGAAGGAATAAACTTATTTTACTTAAGATACCTCTTTTTTTCAACAAATGTTTTTAGTTTAGAGTAAAAATGCTTGCCTTTAACCGGGGGGAGGGACGTTTTATTATTAAACTGTTATGCAAGCATTTGTCTCTCAATAGCAGACATTGTTAAATACTATACTTGTTATCAAAGACAATGTATTCCCATTAATATTTAAACATTTACAAAATTAGACAATTCGCCTTATAGTTTGCACATTAGATTACTAACATGCGATACAAACAATCATATAGTGTTTGATAGTAATTATTAACTTGCGATTTTATTCTAAAGTCCTGTTGCTCCACTGATTGAAAAATGATTAAGACGACCCAGTGGGTTTATTATTAGGGAGGTCAGTACAGTTATTATTAACTTGACCTTCTATACTTCCACTCTCAGTACATTATGTTGAGTGGCTGTGTGTGATTCAGCACTCATTAAATGCCACTGACTGTAGCAGACTGTAACAGGGAAAGAATTCAGCTCGACATTTAAAAACACTTTACGATATTTGCACTTCCGGTTTTCAATTCTTCATATACTCACGTGGAATGTCTAAAACAATGTACGAAGTCAGTAATAAAGCTAATGTGCTAGTATCCTCAACTAGCTGCGTGTTATTTATCTCCGGAGCAAGTGGGTTGTATACCCCCATTGCTATGCTGGTGGGTATTTACAAAACAATCACAGGGTGAAGTCTGAGTTTTAATATTCCTCTTCCTAAGCGGCGCTCAGTTCAATTTGTGAATCGCAGCACGCCTTTGCCGGCCTCCCATGTCCGCCGTAGTCGCATGCAGCGTGGCCATCTTGTCTTGAGTCTCTTTCAAGCCTGCTCTTCAAACGGCGAGTGGCATTGCTACACTATGATGGCGGGTGTGTGTGTGTGCATGCCTGCGGTCCCCAAAAATCAAAGGAGCAACGTTTGGCCTCCCCAACAAACAGGGATGTTTTTTTGGGGGAGAAAATCACCTTAGATCAGACAACTTTAGGCGGAAAGTACGAGACACGGGGAGTTCTAGTTTAATTTGTCCCTGCAAATACATAAATAGATAGCATTATTAGAGTAAAGTCTGTTCCTGCAGTATCAGCTGGTGTGATAAAAGACAACCAAAGGAAATCGCTCTCACGCGGTAGACAGCGAGGAAGATGGGGTAACGTATTTACATGTTTTGTTGCAGCCAGCATTGTCTCCAGTGGTTACACTGAATCAAAGCGGTTATACAGCACACGTTGTTAACATGCTGTTAGATAATAATCGCTCAAGCCTTATCGCTAGTATCGCTCAATCAAAATCAAACGGATTCACCTGCCTCCGAATGGAAACTACACGTCCTTAAAGAGCTTCTCGCTAGCCAATCATTTCCGCTAACATCTACGATTGGATAGAGTGCAGTCAGGACAATGTCAATCAACATGGGTTTTCTCTGATGCAAGATCCCAGATTGGAATGTGCTGCTTCTGTCCACATCGTTCGAGTTAACATGGACACAGCGCCAGCAGTGAGAGAAAGAATCCGACAGACAGATAATCAAACTGCGAAGACCTGGCAGAGGAACTGAATCCCTGGATGAACGGACAAGGCCTGTAAGTCAGGACAGAGTAGAAATGGTGAGAAATAAACGAAAGGAAGACTTTGCTGACCGTGCAGTTTTGAGCAGGGGACGTGTGTTGACATTTAACTTGGCAAATTGGTGGCAGGAGGCACACTCAATGTATGGGGAGGTGACCCTGGAGGTCACTAAACTAAGTTTCAACCAGTTATGTTGTTATAAAGGGCTGTGTTGATAATGTGTGTCCAGGCACCAAGGCCTCAAAGTTGTCTGTGGCGTGATGTGTCGCACACTTGCAGTCCATGCACACGTCTACACGGACAGAACATCTTAGAGGTGTGCGATGCGCGAAGATATTTACGTCACATGGATGCGAAGTGTGCCTGGGCCTTGAATGTGTATGTATGAAAAGCATGGCTCATAGATGAGATTATGGGACTATATAAATGACACACACTGGGAACTGGAAACAGTTCATCTTAGTTGACAATAAATCTTACTGAGGGTGTGTTTGTATATACACATGCTTCATGTGCAACTCATTTAACATCCATACTAGATTTTCAAATGTTCAAGTTTGCATCCTGTGGACATGCATGACCTGCATACTAAACCACTCAGACACAACGTTTATTCCTGATATGTAAACAGAATCACGGTACATTTGCCGCCTCTTCACTATCCATTACAGACACTCATGTACCCGCAAATTCCATGGGTCTCCATCTTAAGAAGACAACATCCAATACTAATAGAACATTAAATACATTTTTTGCCATTAAAGAAAAATATATTTTTTTATTGTTTCAATGTTTGTACTGTATATATACACTCCCCAACTGGTTATGTCCCAATCTTTCAGCAAAATAAATTGCTTTTTGAAAAATCTTTTTTTTTTGTGATCTATTCTCTCCTACGTCTGGGATATTCATTTATTTTTCTTACTTTTTACAGCAAAGATACTTGCTTTTAGGATGTAGTTATAGCCACTGCACACCGGTGGTGAAAATATGCAGTATTTTCACCTGGAAATCTAATCTGGGGTTAAATTAAAAAGAAAAGGCTTTTGTGTGTAATGCCAAATCTTTGTTGGTTTTGTTTTCACTGCTGCATTGACACCGCATTGCCGACAGTACTGCCGGAGCCTCTCTGCCATCAACAGAGCTTCAGACATTCTTCACATGCAATATCAGCGCCCCCCTCAATAATTGGAAACTGAAATTGCTTTTCAAATTGTTTCAACTTGCATTAACTGACCTAATTAGTTCAATGATTACACTGGCTGGGAAGAGATCCTTGCCTAATTGATGTGACTAATATGAATGAATATTTCAAACGTGTGTCTGCAATTAAAACCATTTACATATGTAGTGTATCTGCTTGATTACTATATTACGTTTGTACTTCACTCTCAGGTGTCATTTTATGCCATATGAAATCAGCTAATGTATATAAAACAACACAAAGTCACTGTCAGGTCGCAAACTTTACGCTTCTTTACATTGTCACTGTGTTTTTTGTCTTTGCTCAAGACAGGCACTGACACACATCCTAGAACATCAACAGCATCCCGCAGCAGCTCAATATGTTAATTGGGGATGTTTTAAAAGACGTGCAGCAAAGGTTTGCGTGTTGGTACCATGGTCGTATAGTTGCTGGCGCTGTAGTTTGTGGTATTTAATGAATCAACGGGATAGCAGTGGCAGCTAAATCTTCGTGAAGCATGTTGGCTTCTGTTGTCAAAACCTGGAGGTAAAATCAATAAGGGAATGTAGTTTTATTTATAACCGTCACCTGATAGACTGCAGCTTGCTGTAAGGTGTCAACAACATATTAGTTTCTTAGGAGAAGGTTGTTGTTGTTATAGCGAATACAGTAAGTGGAAATGGTGGATTTAAATGAGTAAATTATACCCACAAAACAGGGTAGTAAGTATGCATGCCTTTTCGAAAGACAGATGTTTACGTCTGTCTTAGATTAAAGGTCACATTTACTCTGAATAAAATCCTGAAAATACATGAAATAAAACAGTTCATATCCACTCTCTCCTATACTGTATGTTAAATCCCGCATGGAGCATTATAAAGACAGTAAGTGGGGTTTAAAATGGCCAGAAGGACTGACAGCAATTGAAAGGGAAGTCTGAAAGTCATCTGAGTTTGGCGATGCGCCTCAATAACTCCTGACAGTTTCCACCCTGGAAAGAGTGACAACATTCTTACAATAGATGAACCGCTAGGGATGAAACACTCTAAATCCATTCAGTGTTGTGAGGCTGCATCGCTGCAGCGGGAAGTCAAACGCTGTCGTACAGACTCCCAAGTTTGAATGTGGCAAATAATAAATATTCATCGTCCTACCAGACCCTTCACTACGCCTGAATGAACTGTTTGTTGAGACACCCATGAAAGGTTAGCTTGGCGGACATGTTTTTACCATTAGGGGTACACAAACGCAATATCTAGCTAGCTATAGCCTTCTCTCCTTGAATGCACCTGTGCTTTGCTAGTGGCAGACACTGGAGATTGAGGTTGTGATCCCTGATAGTAGAGTCAAGATTCTTCTGTGCTGAAATGTCTCCATTCTGTATTTCTGGAAACATCCTTTTGACGCCACACACACACGCACACACACACACACACGCACACACACACACACACACACATCTATAACTAAAACGACACTTTTTTAATCACATAAAACACATGATATTATATTACAACGGTGTTATAAATGTGTGTCTATACTGCTCATCGCCACAACCGGTCGTGACCAGGTGAGTCACAGCTGAGGCTATCAGGATGCCAGTGAGAACAGCTGAAGCCTGCAGAACCGGCTTGGCGCTGACCCAGATGGGGACGATCCTCTGTAATCGGGTCCCGGAGGTAACGCGGGGGGACATTATCTGCCTGACTGCATCTACGGTGCATCTGTGGGGCTCTGCCACCTGCTCTGGAGGGCACCCCCCACACACACACCTCCTTTTCCAGTTTGTTTGTTGACTTTCCAATGCCAGATAACGCTCAGCATCTCACAGTCACTTAGCCGTGTCAGAGATGTGCACTGAGAAGCGTGAATCGACAGACTGAGCTTAGCGCTCCACATTAAGCTCTGGGTTTGAGCTGGGGAAGGCTTTCTTATTAGAGTTACCATAACGGTTTTGTAAATGTAACATATGCCGTATGGGTTAAACCTGCATTGTTTGCCAATAATATGCCTCTCTCTTGAAAGCTAGATACATTCATTTATTAAATTCCCTTTGGTTAAAGTGTTTTCATGTAAATAAACCTTGCAGCAAGTGTATACAATAAATTTAATATCAGTTATATTTGTTTATGTTGAATAAACTTGAATTGTTCCTTTCGAAAAGCTTATTATCAACCATGAGTAGTGCTTTAACAATGTCATTCAGTTAGTCCATTGCTTAAACAAGATTATCATACAAACAATAAACATAATTAGTTATGGCCAACAAACGATCTCAGAATAGATATGAACCGTTATTGTAACGCTTTCATTTGAATAATATAATATTATATAATATTATATAATATTATATTATATAATAATTTCCCATAATTCTCTTGCTCCTTCATTTGTTTATATTCTATCTGGAACCAGCTTGTTAAAGCAGGTAACTTCACACGCTAGAATATAATGGCAGCCATATTTTTTCAAGTTGGTGTTTGATTTATTTGGGTTGATGGGCTATGCAGAAAAATCGCTGAGGTCAACAATCAATCAAGCGGGTTCTGGACACGCCCAGACAATCTTGTAAAGTCACATCAACGCAAACTCCTGTTTACTCATGATCGCATGCATCTATTTTCACAACGTCATATACTGTATGGAATGTAATAGGAATATCATGGCCACTAAAGCAGTGAGAGAGGATTTAACAGGTCTGCTCCACTGCAATGGTTCTCCTTATTAACCGCAAATGAGATTATTATCATAAATGAAATGGAGAAATGCATGACATTGTCTTTCATTAATATCATAAGCACATGTTTGCTTGTGTTTGTTTGACAAAAAAATGCTGCTTTATTTATGTTTAATGTAAATAAACTGAGAGTGAGAGTTATGTATTGGTCAAAGACATACAGTAAGGTCACATGCAGGTCAGTGGTTTTGCCTGCAGGGGAAACACTGGTTTATTTAGTTAAACATGTTTGTTACATTGTATTGAAACACTAAGATAAAATAAACCTCTAAAGGTCTGCTGGTGACTCAGCTCCCCCCCCCCATTCACCCAAATCACTCTCTAATGTTTGATCTTTAAACGAGTCATTCTGAAAAATTCATGAAGATAATATGTATCTAATATTGTCCAATAAAAAAAACAATAAAATGACAAATATATTGTTTTGTTTTTTTAATCAGGTTACGGCCTATAAAATTATTGTTTTTTTTTTGTTTTTATGTACTTAAAACTCAGTTTGTCAGAATATTTGACATGTTCCAATCCTCTTATATCAACCAGAGAGGGCTGGTGTCGTACAACCCTGAACAGTTACAGACAATTTCAGGTTTGCTACTCACTTGTCAGTGAAATAGTACTTGTAACGTGAGCATTTGTTATATTGAGACCGTATGGCTTGCAAACTGGAGAACTTTTTATTAAATGAGAGACAGAACAATTAGAGTATCCCAGTGCAGATTTAGCTAGCTCAAATTAGGAAGAAGAAATTAGAAAATGTAATTGCTGCCTAATTTGCAGACTTTTAACTAAATGAGAGTTACTCTTCCTCCACCCTGTTCTCAAGAGAGAAGCATGCAGTCATCCAAACAAAGGTAAATAAAGGCCTAATCATCTGTGATTCTGGGAAAAAGAGCAGTCTTTACATAATCTGACAATTAATTTCAGAAAATGTGGTTGGCTTGATTTTGCAAGTCAGGCGCAAATGTTGACAGAATGTAATTTTAGGAAAACTGCTAATTCTATTTGCCATTCCAAACACACACACACACAAAACCAGCTTTCATCATGTCAGTGCAGAAGGCTTGTTTAAGCAATGCACTACATCACAAATGATTCCCATTATTGACACTGGAAAGTCATTGAGCCTGACCCTTTCCCTCAGATAATGGTTTAATTGCCCAGAATATGAAGTGAACGCTCCCCTCACTTATCAAATTAACAGCTCAGAAAAAGAGGGACAGCGTGTACTTAGGAACCATTTACGTGGAATGGGTCAAGTCAACGGTAAGCTGTTTATCTGTTAAGAAACGAAAGTTTTGCAGAGGATGAATACCTCATTAAGATGCCTAACACTACACGATTTGTTCCCTTACCGTAACCGTGGTGATATGAATGCTGAATGACTTCAGCGGCGTGTGGCTCATATTAAAATAGTGTAGAAAAATGTCCCCTACTTATTCTCACTTTGGTAAGTGCTAGCTAGCTAGGTGCTAGTTAGCGATACTGTATCGTGCCATGGTCTGCTCGGAGCGGCACTACGGAGCTCATCTTTCAACGCGGTGGGCAGAAATAGTTTTCCTCACATCTGCTCTTCATCACAGTGTACATGAAGCTTTACTGAGAATTGAACATCGATCACCCTTAGCAACCCCCTAATTATTATTTGCCTATTTTGATTTTTTTCTAACTCAGAACAGTACTTAGGTATAGGCAGAGCCATGTAAAGAGAGAGCCTCAAAATAGTTCCCGGAAATTAGCCTAAATACAAAAAATTCCCTATACATTTTATTTCAAATGTGAATCGGTGCATTTTATTTACTACTAATTACCAACAAATTCAGTTATATATCTGTATATATATATACTGTACATATATTCAAATTTCCCACCAAGCACTTCCTGGAACTTTTTTGCCATAGGTTTTGCCTCTCCATGAACCATGTGACCTTTGAAAATGTTGGCTCTGGGTATAGGGATACAGTACACTATTAATTCATTAATACAATATTAACCATATAGAGGAAATAGAACAGGGAAATAATAAAAAAATAGGAAAGAGTGCGTGGGAGCTTTATGCTTATAGCCTGATGTTTATATGATCTAAGAGTTAGCTTATAGTTAAGCCAATTTGATGGCCTTTGCAACGTTGATAAAATAATACAATAAACTTGAGGGTGACAGCAGAACAGGCTCAATATTGAGCTACACAACTCTGTGATAGTAGCAAACGGTTGTTGTGTGGGTGGCCAACAGTTTGGTACACATAGATTACTATTAAACTTTTTTGAAGTGATGTTAATTGCGCACTTTTGCACACAATTGTTCTTTGTATTGCAGAATGCTGTGTAGAATTAAAGCCAGAATGGTTAGCCATTCTCGAGAACACTTGCTAACTTCTGAGTTAAAATCAAAACAAACTCCCTCAGAAGCGCCACCCTACTCATTAAAAAAGCATTGCAAATCTAAGCGGCATTGTTGGTGGTGAGCGGTGTTTCGGCACTTTGTTTATGTTCCTATTTACGGAGCCAGGGCTTTGTAGAAGCACCGGATTATTTTTTCAGCACGGTAAGATAGCGAAATGTGAGGAGATACGTGTTGAATGTGAGAAAAAGTGTATTATCTTAAAAATAACTTGCACTTTCTGACTAGACCTTTAAAAGGGAAGTACTTTATGGAGCTGAGCAAGATGGAGCAAACATCTGACTGCTCGGCTCAACCTGTTCTCCACGTCACAGTGAACCAACCAGAAGCTACCTATCTCCCGACAGACTGCAATCACACTTCCTGGGGCCTGCTACAGTAGTACCCGGCCGAGGAGACCGAGGTTAAAGGGACAGGTAAGAAAACACCGTCTGGCATCTGATCGGTTCAATCTACCGCGGGCAGCGGTTGTCAAGACGTTCGCTTATTCCTGCTCCATTCTCCCAAATTGCCTCCTGCACCTTGTCATGCAGCGGGTGAACACCAATGGCGATAGTGTTGAATCACGTGGGAACGCCATGAACTTTGAACTCCCCATCTGTTCTAAACGGAGCCTTCTTTCAGCTTCAATAATAACAGCGACACTGTACCCACAGACCTGTCTGTCTCTACGCTGGATCGCAGCGAAACATGTGGCCTGCCTGTAACGTAACCGACTGTGGCACGGTTTCCGTCTCGTGTGCGTGTGTCTGTCAGTGAGGCTGCTCCTGTGTTGTTAGGGAACAACATCTTGATGTAATTACAGCGGCAGGCGGCGACGGGAAACGTAGCCGATGATGTGCTGCTTCTCTGCGCGTCTGCAGAGAAGTCCTGACGTACAGATGCACTTTGCTGAATGCATGTTTCCCAGATGTACACACACACACGCACACAACTTGGTGAACCAACACCCTTACGTGAACTCAAAACACACACACACGTACACACACACGTACACGCGCGCACGCACGCACGCTCGTATGCACACACTAGATAGGTAAGCTCAAGCTTAGCGTGTAGCCTACACAGCCCCCGCACAGGTGATGTTTTATTCATGGGAGCAAAGGCATCTCCACACATGAGCTATCATATTCCTCAGGACGTCTCCCGCTCGGGTCTGGCGAGGCCCAGATAACAGGGTACCTGTCTGGAGTGGAGACTGCACCACTGCAGGACATAATACAAACTATTCATAATGCACAGCGGGCCAGATGTTCGAAGACTTATTTGGAGCATGATGGAAATAACTCTCATGGACACACAACAGGGACAAATTCACACCAGTGAAACTATGGTTGAACTCTTGGGGGGAGGGGACTGCGTTCAAAATGACTAGATTACTTATAGACCTGCAGTGTGGGATATACTGTACTACAGGTGCATTTACGGTGGGGTCCACGTGTCACTGGTATTTATGTTTTATGAAATCACAAAGTTGTCATAGGACACTATGACACTGTGATCTAAAGCTCTGCTATTGACCATATATCAATAAATGAGTCCTTGCATTAACTGCCATGGTTTGGCTTTGCTGCCTCATTGCCTATACAGACGGCAAATACCTAAACATAATACTAACCTTTAGGCTTGGCTCTGGATAAACTGACACTAATATATGTATTGACTTGACACAATGCTATTGCTCATTTCATTACATTTACTTCAGGCTACATTTTCGCCGGTTTAGTAGAGTGTTTCATACCAAACCTCAGAAATAGCAAGTAGCCAACTTTAAAATCATACTTTAAGTCTGATTATAAAATCACATATCACGTGTTTTATGCCTTTGCTAGAAGTTCTTTGTTTTCGCTTTACACTGCATAGCCTACATCTAATAGGCCTACAATACTGTCACCTATGATTCATTTATCAAAACGTGTGCTATACCTTTTGAGTTATTAAATGTCAAATTCGATGTACATAGCCGATTCGTCTTTCTCTACCCTTTAAGTTGTCATCTGTGTCCGAGGCGTACACAGGATTTTAGGAGGTCCAAAACGTTATCTTGCTGCAGGGTTCAGGAGCAAGATGCCCTGAAACCATTCGATTTTCCTGATCTATAGATACAGACCTGCTTTTTAAGCTGTTTTGAATAGTACAAATTTGATAACAGTAGCTTTAAATGGCTGTCACTTTCTCTGTGAATTCTCAAATGTCTAAGTTTAAAATATACTCAACTGAAATGAAAATAAAGCATTTTAACATTGGATGGATTGAATTGTTAGCTAGTTAAACTTACTAATTGGCATCATGACTACCATCCACTTCAAAATATAATGCCTAGACATAGATATTCATATTTGTATCATAGGCCTATAATTTCATTCAAAAAAGTAATCACAGCCCATTGTGAAAGTGCTTAGGGCACGATACATTTTGTTGATGTAGGCCTACAGACTTGGGATCTACTTTAATGTTGGCTACGTGGTCGAGTTATTCGTCATATGGACTTAAAATCGGCTAGGCTACTGTAGGTTGTTATTCCTCAGTCGGATACACGTTCTTCAAGACGCTTATAAGAACCCAAACGATTAACACGTTTTGAAATATTGATCATTATAATTGGATGTCGGAGAGCAATACGTCAAACTGACACATAATAACCTTCAGGTAACATTGATAGTGCCCTAGTCCACCTCCCAAAAGAACACGTCAGCCACAGGTGCATAGTTCGGTCACCTTATTAATCTTTATTGTAATGTAAATATAAATATTTACGTTTCATTATTTGCTCTTATTATACCTGCGATAGGAGAATGTCTGCTCATCCTCGTTGAGATTGAAAACAAAAACGCATTGAACTGCCCCAAGAATCAAAACTCCCAAGCATGAAGCATCATCTATTAAAAAGAAAAAAGAAACATCCAAAAAATACTCGACAATGCTACTATGGAAAGTATAATGATTCGTGAAAAAAAGAAACACAAAAACAACAAACCTGTGAGCTTAGCTGCAAGAAAAGTATCACGATAAAACGTCACCAGGTTTAAAAAGCACTCCGTTTAAAGAAAACAGGAATCGAAGTAAAACCAATGAGGTTGATCGGTTGGATTCATCGAGATATCAAAATGACAAAACTCGAAGGCTATAGCCTATTCAACAACACTGCAAAATGCAAACCAAGCATATAGCACCAGCAAAACTGGACAGCAACAAAAAGGAAAAGGTTTCAAAACCCACCAACGTTTGAAAAATCTAAAATACTGACAAAACCTGATTGGGTTCGAAACCCCAAAACAAAACTGCAAGCAAGTACCTAGGCTTCCCCCAAGCTTAATAACGCACCCGATAACCCTCTTGGCACCCTCGATCAGAATAACTGCATGCTAGTAAAAACTTGAAGCCTGGGATGGAAAAACGCTCAAAACCACCACTTCATTTCTCATTTCAAACACCAGCAAAAGGAGGAAAAATAAAAAGGGTAATGAAAAAGACAAAAATGCTTACAAAAAGCCATTGGAAAGGTACTCACCGCGCGGGAGTAAAATGTTGCAATAAAAATGTGATATAGCTCAAAATACAGTATGGCGGTGCAAGGCGAAATGCTGTGCTTTTCTCTAGATCTCTGCCTCCAGTTCTGTCATGTGACTGACTCAGTCCCACTTCCAGCAATGAATGACCAGTGTGGAACAGCTGATGCCGAACGCTTTCTCCACAAGTAAAAGAGGTAGTCCTTATCATTCTACACTTAGGAGTGAACTGCTTGTGTGTTTTTCACTCTCGATTATTGTTTCTTCCTATTTCCTTTTCTTTCTTTCTTTTGGATGCAGATCAGCTGAATGTCGAGTCAGCGGCTTCGTACGCTGTTTCGCCACGTTTCACTGCAAGCATGTGCTTTGTTTTAATGAAATGCGTGAACGGAGGGATTGGCGATAATTATATGATACTCCATTTGGGATCCAAACGGTAAATTAACATTTAAGCAAAAGGCTATGATAAAGGTTGTGGTGTGACAGCCTGTTTTTTTGCCGTCGTTTTTCAGCACCTTGGACAGAGGAACCGCGTTCTCAGCGTAGAAGGCAGCACTGGAATGATTTCAGGACTGCGCTCGTTTTCAGTCCTGAAATAGGCCTACTGAAAATAGCCTACATTGTGAGCTAATTCATGCAACATTAGCGTCAACGAAATATTCAATTGCATATTAATGTAACACGGCTTTAGAGACAACTGTCACCATTCATTCATCATAAATTAGGCTAGGGTACAGTTATTTCCCTGAGCAATGTCAAGTTTAATTTAGTTTTCACATCACCATCCGAGTTGTGGAGTGTGAGGACAGACAGCAAAATATTTGCAAGATCGAATTTGGAGCCTATGAGAACGTTAATAGTTTCCACTAAAAATCCTGCGCAGCCTTGGGAAAAGTACGTTATGTTTGCTCACGTCTCCAGCTAATCTCTCTTGCTTGTGCTCGCCAGACAACACCATTGTTCCTACCCTCTTGCGGTATCACAGTTTGATGTATTATAGCGCAATGGTCCCACTGTACGATGGAGCTAACTTATGGTCGGCGTGTTGCCGTGCTGGGCTGTGTACAGTAGTCATGTAGCGCGCTGGGGGGTCCTTCTGAACACCTGTGACTCTAGGAACTATAATACAACCCTGGTGTCAGTGAGCAGGTATAGCTAGAGGCCAAACTCTCTCTTAATCAGTCTTGGGGTACTTGCGTTACTCAGGTTACTTTTTTAATGTAATCTGTTACAGTTACTAGTTACCAGACTAAAATTATAATCAGTAACGTTTTAGGATTACATTTACATTTGGCAGATGCTTTTATCCAAAGCTTCCTAAATTTGTAAAACCTACATTTTGTAACATAATCTTATTACCGGTACTTTTCATTTAGACTACAGTACTTAAGCCTAAACATTGTTCTTTATACATTGTTCCTTGAAATGCCATCCAAAGTCATTTACTGCATTGGCGGCCAAATCTTTCTATTTTTGTGACCGTTATTGTTGCTGTGGGGGTCAGAGTAGGACTTCATTTCAATTACTGATTGACGTTAATGAAAGGTTAATAAGAGAACAGCCAATTGTTTTATGCATTTTTCTTCTGCAAACTTCCCTTAATAAATTTGAAAGTAGTCATCTAATAATGTTTTTAAATACCTGTAATGTGATTCTGCTATTTTAGCTGGTAACTAATGTATTAAAGTGTTTATTTTTTATTTTTTGTAATCAGTTACTTATTACATGTAATGTTAGTGTTAAATGCAAGTTACTTCCAAACCCTGCTCATAATATACAGTACGTTAGGACTTATGCTCGGTTTCAGTCTTGAAGTCTAACCCTGGTGGCACCCATGTATGCCACTGATAGTAAATAGTGTGCATGCTGGTAACACTACTGTAAAGCCTACACACTGTATGTCCAGTGTCTTCTATGACATTACTTATACACCTGACGGAACATTTACACTGCAGCAGACCCTGTAAAGGCCCTGTAAGTTTAACGGACTGTCCTTGCGAATAGAGGGAAAATAAAGAAAATTATATATATATATATATATATATATATATATATATAATCTGCAGTTTGTACTATATATTATATATATATATATAG
>JAODOY010000013.1:3031172-3046238 GCA_025399855.1 Forbesichthys papilliferus | reverse complement strand
GAGAGAGAGAGAGAGAGAGAGAGAGAGAGAGAGAGAGAGAGAGAGAGAGAGAGAGAGAGATTATGCATCTCCCATGCATAATCATCACCAATCTTAAACTTGCTTGGAGTTTGATGAATGGGTTGCTCTTGCGGTTAAAGGGCTGCCCACAAGAAAACAAATTCCAAAACAACCTGTCACTCAGCTCTAGATTTTAAGACGCTTGCAGAGAACAGACCAGAGAGAAGAACGAACACGCGTGCAAACCTCTCAAACGGCATGAGATATAATTTGAGCATTTTTCTGCAGAATTTCTGCGTGAATCCGTATCCTCATGTTGCTGCCAGTGGCTTGATTGTTGCTCGTTACTACATTTTGAATAATTCCTAATTCCTCCGAGCGAATTGGGAATGTGCCCAACATCAGAGTCTTTGAGTCTGGTCTGCAGTGCATGTCTGCGTGTGCGTTCTGTGCCGTATGAACCGAGGAAAACGCTGACTCACTGAGATGTCTCTGTCAGAGAGAGGCCTGCTAGAACCCCTGACGAGGTGTAATAGTAATAGTGATCATTGTCCTGTGTGTGCGTGTGTGTGTGTGCATGTGAGCGTGTCTGCTTGGACATCAACCTTTGCACAATAGATACAGGGAGTATAGAGTACTGGCCACTAGCTGGCTGAAGTTGTCCTCCTATGTTTTCTTTTCTTCTCTCTGCTAAGTGGGAGTAATTACATGGTCTAGAACCAACACAGTAAAAGTCAACCCCCCCCCCCCCCCCCATCCACACACACACACACACACACACACACTGGGACCAGTAGCTATGGCTAGGCTTATCCAGGAGGTCTGGTTTTTATGCTCTGTTTGGGATGGGGGCTCTTAGCGTATTGCTGTATTCGTTGACAGGCTATTGTCATTGTACTTAATTTAAAGTGTAACTGCACCCCAGCTCTCAGCCTGACTCCTCCCCTCTACTACAACTGTCGTGGAGGGGGGTTGGCTGAGAGGGGGGGGGGGGGGGGACCCCTTAACATTAACGTTAACATTTGAATTTGATGACATATGAGCTTACGGAGCTTCTGAGGGAGCACCCTTGTGGCGTTGAAGAGAGATGTGTTTCTGTCTTTCATCAGCATTGCTGACCATACCTGCAACACGAACTCCTGGGCTGAGAGAAGCTGCTTTCAGCATGTGACACATGACCTCTGTGTTTGGGTGACCAAGCCACTTGATTGGTCGTGAACTGTATAGGGATGGGCAATACAAAACTTTAAATATTTTATACAATACCGATGCTTTTTGTTACAATTTTACAGATACAATACTGTACAAAAATAAAATATTTACATATTATCATCACCAGCAGAAATTTACACTACGGTAACTACAGTACTTTCGGATAAACATAACCGAAACATCTTCACATAATACCACACTACATCGTGGCACCACACATTCTTTGCTGCAGAGTGTGTGCGAGGCGCGCTTCATTCTCAATCACAGAGGTTTTCCATAGACACGGGCCAGGGAAATGTACCACGTAACTGTGTAAAACTATGACACGAGAATACCCGAGCAGGCAGTATGTATAGGCTACGGAGTGTGAAAACATTTGGAAGTGATGCAGCCACTCACGTTTTGTAATATCATTTTATTTTCAATATTTTCTATCAAGAATTGAAAATGAGTGTGCCAAGTGTTGCTTTGCTGTGTTAACAAGCTGTGTGAGCTCAATACTGCCTCTTGTGGACACACAGGTACTACAGGGGTTATGTGATATTTCTGTTAGAATACGAAGTATCTAACTTACATTTGCTGCTTCTGTTTATACCTGTGAACTATGACCCTGCCGGGGTACCTCAGGAATGGAGCTCAAACATGGCCGACTCTCAGACAACATCCTCACTCAGAGGCCCCTCCCCCTCTTTGAGGCCCCTTCTCCCTGAAGCCCCTCCCCCTTCTCCTCCCCATTGCCCCTCCCCTTTTGCTCGCTCAACAACTCTTCGTCACCGGGGCTCGTGGTGGTGTCAAGGTCTCGCCCCCCCTGAGAGAGAAGCCAGAGTCCCGGGGTGGCGGTGGGGTGTTGGGGGTTGCTATAGTAACGCCTAGGCAGCCTGCCTGCAGGTCTGGACTCCACTGTGTCATTCGTTATGACCGCAGGAAGCTGTCAGCGTAGCGCTGAATGGTGGGAACAAAGCTCGAGTCTCGCTTCCTCTCTGCCGGCCGAAGGCCAGAGAAACAGCGATAACAGTCGTCGTGGGAACAGTGTTCTTTCTCGTTTAAAGAACGCAAAGTCGGCCTGTTGACGAATAACAGAAAATCTCTTCAGTTTGCTTGTTTAGTTTTTTGTTTGTTGTTTTTAACCTTAAAGCAGAATCACATCTGATTTGAATTGCATTTGGATCAGCTGGAAGAGCTTTCTAATGATAGCCGTAGAACCACAGGTCTAAATCTAATCTAGCAAGCCTCCTGCCCTCATTAAATGAGCTCTGTCCACAGTGTTCCCACGGGACCTACAGCATAGCCGTGTGCAGTCAGATACACAGTCTAAACAGCTCTGGGAAAAGGCACTGCCGTCTCCGAGATGGTCATTTTTTCACCCTCCCACAGGGGCAACGCATTCCTTCTACTTCATCTCCAAATGAACCTTGGGCTACCATAATTCATTTAGCTGTATTTACTCGACCAGACATATTGTGTTTCACTGTTGACCTCTCGGCTGCCAAATATGTATAGGAAGCCGCTGAGGTATTTGTGCCTGTTGATGTAATATGTATTACAGCAGCAAGCACTTAACGCTGTGTTTATGTTACACGTTCACAACATTCATAATTCTTCAGTAATACTCATTTCTTCCAAACCTGGCGCACAAAATGGCCGGAGAATAAAGTTGAAAATGAACCTACTGTATATGGCTACACTTGCATATTTACAGAGATGCTTATTAATGTGCGCTGCTCCTGCAAATGTAAACTGAAGAAAGAAAGAAAGAAAGAGAGAGAGAGAGAGAGAGAGAGAGCAGTGTTACCTACGAGCAGTTCAACTCTCCACTGCGTTGGAGAGTGATCCAGCTGTTCGTTTAAGGGAGACAGACCTGCTATGTCTTGCGAGGGAAATGATTGACAAATGACAAACCACAAGCCACACAAACTGTACATGGTCGTTTAGTGATCTACGGCTGATTCATTTGAGAAGTTCATACTCATAGCAACCTTAACTGGAGCATTTGACAGGAAGTGAGCACTCAGGAGAGGCCCTGATGTGACGTGTGATCCTGAGACAGCAGAGGTTTCATAGAAAACGTGTCTGAGACAACTTGAAGAGCCTAGAAATGAAGAGAATGCCAACGCTATTTTTTCCGTCTTTGTGCCGTCAGCCGGCCTCGAATCCCCTCCCCCCTTTTTGTTCCTCGCTCCCAAACTCAGGAAACTCGAGTGAAGAAGAAGGACTGGAATCGGTGGCTGCTGAGGCAACAGGAAAACCAGCCGCGTCTAGAGATAGACGGGGATGAAGCAGCAGTTATGCTCCATCTTACCAGTCCTCTCTGCTCACCGCCTGGTCCTCCGATAGCTCGCGCTCCGGCTCGAGGAGGAAGGCTCACTTCTCTTGGAGGCATTTCGCCTGACATATTTCAGTACTATAACCGGCGCTGGTCGGACGAAGGTTGGAGAAGTGCCACTTGGCTGAGATGAGTGCGTTCCACATGCAAGATCTCGACTCGCGAGTGATGTTTTGACTGCTATACCTCTGGGCCTGTGAGCTTTGTAATGTGGCAAGCTGACTGGTTTGGACCACTAGCTTCACAATGAGTAATAGTAATAGTAATAATTCTCCTGTGTACAAAAGCTATGAATGGAAATCATTAACAGCACTGCTATTCATTTAAAAACGGGTCTTTTCCTTTTTTCATGTAGGTTATCGGTATACGCTTTAAAAAAACACAAAAGTGGTTGAGCTTGTTCAGCATCTTTATTTATAAACGCTGTGTGTGTAGATTAAACTGCATATTTGCCACTTTCAGTCCATTGTGCCCTAGATATATAAAATACAATTTTGTTGTGAAGTTTCCCTGTCTCTATGGAAACTCTGACCCATGCACACAGTACATAGATGAAATGTGAAGCTGTGATACTGGTGGCAATGAACTAATCTCAGGCATTAGAACGGGCTGGGGATCATGACACTCGTCATGCTCGTCATGACGAGAACAGTCCCTACAGACCCCGTTTCCAGCCCTGGCGAGGGGTCCTCTATGTGAAAACAACCACCTACTGCCCCTGCACACACTGGAAACAAAACATGAAGTCTAATACCCCCCCCCTTCCCCCTTCCCTTCTCCTTCCCGTGCAGAACTTTTCACCTCCATAGTCATCCCGGGACACCCTGAATTCACATCTTGCATCACCCTCTCATGTTGCAACCGCAGTGGTTTGCAAGAGTCCCGATCGGTTCTATCACCTCCTTCTCCCCCCGAAAACATATTTTTCATTGAGAAAAGTCTTTTCTCTTCTACTACATTTGAATAAAAGTGATGCTATATTGTATCATCTAGGCTACTACATTAAACTCTGTAGGACCCGCCATTGTTGTTTTTGACTCGAGTCACATTTAAACTACGCCGGCAGCTAACGACACACTAGGTTTACACACAGCGGTTTCCAAGCTCTCCAGACTGAGTCTCGCGGCCATGGTCTCTCGAGGCTAGATGTGCGTCTGAACGTCTGACGCAGAGTCTAGCGGTGGTGGAACCATGGGGTTGTGTCAGCCTGGGAGCTGCTCTTCCTGCCTCTGTATGCATGTTGTAGAAAAGACAATTGCCACCAGACGCCATTGTGTTCTAGCCTACCTCGTGAGCTAATATGTCAGTAGTGGAGGCCTCCGCTACTATATCACATTAACAGATCTGCTTATCGAGTTATACGCCATTATGTTTTTGTGCTAAAAGCATACGTTTTTTAGCTTCTCTAGTTCATTCCCTTTCAGCATACAGCATTGCTTCATCGTTACTCCTTCATCCAACTTATATTAAGTTGTTTTTTGGCCCGTCCTGAACATTAGGGTTTTCCCATGTATCCTCCCTTTGGCGGAGTGCAGTGGGAGAGCATTAGAGGAGAGGTCTGCGGTGCAGGGCCGTGTCACAGGCCTAATGGCACTGAGGTAATAGATGCATTGGCCTGCTCTGCCAGATGCAGCAGTTAACAAATACGAGCACTTGAATCCAGGGTTTCAGCCCAGCGTCACAAGCCTGCAGCACGCTAAATCCCCCTATCCCAGCGCTCCTTTATGGTTGCGCGGCGTCACGTTGACCCCGCCTGCCCGGGCACTGGGTCTTTTGCCAGTTTACGCTCTTTCTTTTCTCTGCTCTGCCTTTTGTCTTTCACTCTCGACATCTCGTCACCTCGCCCACGAGATCTCCTTCGGTGTGTTTGTTGTCCGAAGCATGGCTTCCCACGTCGCTCACGACGCTCACTGCCGGCCGGGCCTGATTCCTTGTCTTGGCCGCTCCCGTGGCCGGCTGGATGGAATTCCATGAAACCCTCAGTATCAAAGGATGCTCCAGATGTGCACAGAAGGCTGTGGCAAGAGCCCTTGCTAATGGGATCCTGCTGGGGCTCATCATATATCTGGGTATTAGTGGCAAGTAATTTCAGCCAGCTATGCCTTGCTGTGGCTATACGCACATTCAACACGCATGAGCCGCTCTTTATCCCCCCCCCCCCCATCGTCTTCAATACTTGTTGTTCTCGGTCCATGCTGAGCCACCAGATGTGGGATAATCTCCTTTTCTGGCTTCCAAACCTAATTTGGCAGCATTATTAGCCTATGGATACAGTATAGCCACCTCATTTTTGAATGTATGCAAGTTTGATGTGTGTGCGGGCTTCCAGCATACTATACTATTTATTATTACATACTTAGTGGGCAGAGGAAATATTTAACATTAAAGTTAGCCTCTTCTCTCATGGTGTTAACGACCACATATATCCACTGAGGTGCCCGATGATTGATTGATTGATTGAGTTTGAGCAATATGTACGGATGTTGTAAAAAACTTTCATTTTGGTTTATGGACAAAATGTTATTTGATGCATTATAGTTTTGTTAAATCAACATTTAATGATAATATACTAATGCTTTGTATCGTTTCATGTTGTTAATGTTCGGTACAGTCTGTCTCTTTGGACTGTTGTATTTATCCAGAGCAATAGCGTGCATTACAGTGGTGATTAATTTGTACTGCCTGCACTGCTTTAAAAGACAGAACATGTTTGTCTTCATCTTTGGACAGGGTTGAATGTCTTTGAACGCTAAAGCAGACAATATGTAGAACCACAGAAGGACGTTAAACTTTTATGGGTAACGCTATGTGAATGTTGGCTGGTGCTGGTTGGAATCTAAACTTTATTGTCGCTCTGTTATTTATGATCTGTTATCAGAAATACTGTACATAAGTGCATTATCAAACACAAGGGGATATTGTTCAGTGTGAATTTGGATGATAATACATCAAATCTCAAATAGAAACGTCAATGTAATAATAATATTAATCATGAAAATGAAAAAAATCTTTATTTATATAGCACTTTTCGTACAGAATTGCAGCTCAAATTGCTTTACAGAGAGGGAATACATAAACAAATACAGAAATACTTTAGGAATAAGATTAAAGCAATATCAGAAAAATGTAAACAGACCCCTGCTGAAAAATCCATCATAAACCAGCATGAATGCCGTGCTGGTCCAGGCTGGTTCATACTGGGTAGTGCTGGTGTAGTGCTGGTCTAGCTGGTATACCAGCACACCAGAAACCAGATCCTGGTGGAGATGGTTTAAAAAAAATCCAAAACTCAAATCAAAATGTCAGCACCATTAGCACCATGCTAATCTGATGGAAACACACTTGATACTTGCCAGATACTTATTCCAGTAACAGTTATTAGCTATCAGTACATGTCATTTATGGATGGTAATATCCCGTTGTACGCACTAACCTCAGTGTATGAATTACCAACATTGTATTACCATGGTCCCCAGGCCAAGCACCTCAGCCAGTCTGTCAAGATGGACTGCAACTCTGGCTAAACATCACAGTTGGTTCTCATCTTTCTAGTGTTTTTATGAACTCTGTTCACATTGTCCACAATGCATTGGGAGCAGCAACAAATGTAAATCCTCTGATGTTTCTCGCCAAGCGTCTCGGAGGGGGATAGAGCAGAAGCACTCCGTAATTAGTAGCGGGCTTGAAACTCTTACGTTGTTCAGTGGCACGGGTAATTACGCAGCTTGGAAGAGGCTTCTTGGCCAGTGGCAGACGACTGTGTCTCTTGCGTGCCAGAGCCATTCCATTAGCTTAATTGCTACACAGCGCCTTGTCCATTCATCATGGGTAATGGTTCAAAAATGTGCGTTTCTGAGGAATGGAGAGTGAATCTGAAAATGGGATACTCTCGCACACAGCCTGACATGCCTGGCATGAACCCAAAATGAACATCTTTTTGTTGTTGAATGATCTTTGGTGTTTTAATACCACAACCTTTAATCATAGATGCAGTGAGATGGGTGAAATGTATCTACTTGGAGAAATTACAGGTCCGATTTAAACCACACATGTAGATATTATTAAATTATCATCCACGCTATTAGGAGAAATACAGGGAATTGTGTTGGCCCTCTTTGCGGACCCTCAGAATTCAAATTTTGACACACTAAGTCCTTGAATAAAAAAAAGCTCTCATTCATCAGTGCCAGAGCCAAATATTTAGACAGGTGTGTGAAATTTGAAATAGATTAGGTATTTGATCATTATTTTACCTCCAAAGCCTTGGATACATAGCATGCGCTATAGAAATTTGCAACTGTCAGCGAATACCGGGGTGCCCAGCAGTCAAGTCAAGTACTGAGAATCTCTTCTTCTCATGTTGGAATCCATTATTGTTGGACCACCCACATGAAGGCTTAGCATTCATAATAACCAAAATCTTCAAGAACCTCAAATCCACATTTGGATTGAAGTTGGATCAAACATGTTAAAGCCCCCTTATCAATCCAATCACATCACTCCTGGAAAACATTATCCTTGAGTAGGTCAAACGTGACTGGCTATCTGGCTGGAAGTCAGAGATGATTGGTTACTGTCCATAAATGATGTCACACTTGGGGGCAAATCAGACTGGCTTGTTTTAAGTAATGCTTTTTAAAATTCTGTTCTTTTATCCTTTCTTTATTCTGACATCCGACCCCCAGAGGCTGATTCCGTGGATGCGGGTCTGGAGAATAGATCTATAAGGCGATCTGTATGTGGTCGCTTCCTCTGTGTGTTTGCCCTTGAGGACACAAATCTACTGTAGATGACAGGTAGCAGGTGTCCTGTCCTGTACTGTCCTGTACTATACTGTACTATACTGTCCTGTGCACTGTTGCCGTGGGAACGCAGACATCAATCACAGCCAGCTTGCTGTCAGCACGCCTGCGCTACCAGGGTGGCTAGCGATCTGGGTGTTCGACTCCCAGGCAGAACGTCATGGGTTCGAGCACTGAAGTGGGGCCTTGAGGAAGACGCCTGCTATCTGCTCCTTCTTCTAGTGTCATTGTAAACTGCTTTGGATTAACGTGTCTGTTAAATAATTTTTATTGCTTCTCAATGCTTGTTGTTTTTGTGCTGATTGTATTAGAAGCCATGACTTCTCTATCTTCCCTCCCGGCTTGCATGATACGGTGTATTTATGTCACCCTAGTGACTAAAGAGGTTTAGGGTGACGATTCTGGGTGCAGCGCTTTGGGAGTTGAGACTTTGTGTGCGTGGAAACAGGAAACAGCGGTGAGCAGGCAGAGATAACATCGGGGAAGGAAGGGGGGGGGTAAGCACTCAACGACGCTCACACATTGACCCCAGCACTGAGCGGTGGGGGCGGGGGGGTTTCATAAAGATAAATCTGACTCTTTCTCTTTTTTTCCATAAACATCCCAAAACACGCGGATGACGTCCGTGGATACTGGCGTGCTTAACCTCTGACGGAACAATAGCAGGTCCTATTAAGCCGGGTGAGATAAGAGGTGTTACCGTCAGTCTTTCTCGGGAGTGCTTGCTATTTTCGAACACAAATCAAAACAAAAGCTCCACCCCGTTCAATGCCATAGGGTGCTCCCTCAGAAGTTACGCCCTCTTCAATGCCATAGGGTGCTCCCTCAGAAGCCCCGCCCTGTTCAATGCCAAAGGGTGCTCCCTCAGAAGCTCCACCCCTTCAATGCCATAGGGTGCTCCCTCAGAAGCTCCACCCCTTCAATGCCATAGGGTGCTTCCTCAGAAGCTCCGCCGCACATCGTTGTTGTGTTCGCCAATTTGATTATGATCCTATTTAAAAAGCCAGGGCTGTGTAGAAGTACCTGATTATTTTTTCAGTATGCACAGAGAACAGTAAGCTAGCGAAATGTGAGGAGATGTTTGGTGAATTTTGGTGAACGCCCACAAAAACTGTTAGCTTACAATTAGCTTAAAATAGCTGACTACACCTTTAAGAGACCGGAAGTGTCCCAGTTTTGCTTCCACTGGAACGCATTACAGTGCTCCATCTCAGCTATTATTCCAGTATCTTCATCACCTCTCTCTCTGTCCCACGTCTGCACGCAGGCTTGGACTCGGGCACGCGCACCTTGAGCACGCCCAGCCCGGGCCTCATCCTGCCCTCCAAGTCGTCCTCGCTCTCCTCGCCCGCCCTCTCCAGCGATGGCCGCCACACCCCCCACCACCGCCGCTCCTCCTCCTCCTCTTCCTCCGCCCCCGCGGCCGAGACGGTTGCCGTGGTGCACCCGCAGCCCGTCTCATCCGCAACCCCTGGCTCTGGTTCCGCCCCCGGCCGGCCCCGCCCCGCCAAGCTCTCCCACCCGGCCGCCGCCGCCGCCATTGACCTCCTCCCTGACCACGCCCTCCTGCAGATCCTCTCTCTGCTGCCCACCGACCAGCTGTGCCGGTGCGCGCGCGTGTGTCGCCGCTGGCACAACCTGGCGTGGGACCCGCGGCTCTGGGGCGCCGTGCGCCTAGGTGGGGAGCTGCTGCATGCCGACCGCGCCCTCCGTGTGCTCACGCGGCGGCTGTGCCAGGACACGCCCAACGTGTGTCTGACGCTGGAGACGGTGGTGCTCAGCGGCTGCCGGAGGCTCACCGACCGGGGGCTGTACGTGCTCGCCCAGTGCTGCCCCGAGCTGCGCCGCCTGGAGGTGGCCGGCTGCTACAACATCTCCAACGAAGCGGTGTTCGAGGTGGTGTCGCGCTGTCCCAACCTGGAGCACCTGGACTTGTCAGGTGATGTTGTGTCGCTTTTATAACATGTTGTTCCTCTTTAATAACTTTCTTCCTCTTTAATAACATGTTCTCTTTAATATCATGTTGTCCCTTTTTAATAACATTTGTCTTTTAAATAACATGTTGTACCTCTTAAATAACATGTTCTCTTTAATAACATGTTGATCCTCTTTAATAACATGTTGTGTATTTTAAATAACATGTTGTGTCTCTTTAGTAACATGTTGTCTCTTTAGTATCATGTTGTGTGTATTTAATAACACGTGTCTCATTATTTCATGTTGTCCCTCTATAATAACATGTTGCCTGTCGTCTCTTTAATAACATGTCAGATGGTGTACAGGCCCTTTCTGCTGTTTTAATAACTTATTAAATAACATGTCTCTTAGTCTAGGATAAATAACATGTTTCTTATTCTGAGATAAATAACACGTCTTAGTCTAGGATAAATAACACGTCAAGCATGACTTTCTAGCAGCTGGTTTTAAATTAGCGGGCAGATGGGGTTTCATGTCCCAACAATATACAACTTGTTAATGTAATTAATCATCTAGGGACCGTTTCCAGACAAACTCCAACAACCATTGGTCCTCCACAAAAGATAAGCGGGACTAAATGAGTGTATACGCACAGTCCATTGGCCCACATACTGTCCAGCTGTTTGGTTCCAAACTGGTTGTGTGTCTGGTTTCATACACTTAACTTAAGTGTAGCTTTGAAGACAAAGTCCTATGGAGAATCGTGGCTACATAGAAAAACTATCGAAATCCACAGAATTAGCGAGCCAGGGGTGGCTACTACGGCAACCTATATGTTGACATCACACGCAAACGCACACATCTGTGGACTTTACCTCAAAGGGTTATTCTTCTTCTGAGCTTTTTCTCCAGAAGCTGCTAAAGGCATTAGAGGCACAGATGTAGCTCTGCCAGCCATAAGCTCCCATGTGGAAGAGGACAGGCGTTCTTAGCTGAGAGCAGAACGTTCAGCACCGCACCTCCAGCCCATGTCTGCAGCTTTCATTAACACAGAAGTGACACACACAAAATACATCGGCTTGGGCGGGACATACCGTTTTACGGCCAGTGCTATTAAGTTGTGGCCCTTTTGTTGTACTTTTGTTTTTAATTTAAAAGCTTCCAGAATAATGAAATGCATATTTTATGAAAGAAAGGGACAGCCTTTTGGTTTTCTTCAAGTTCCATTGTGGCTATATTTTGGTTTTCTGCGGCCTTTTTACTGCGGTTTGTCTAGCGGCCTTTAATTTAGCCTAGCCTTCAATACATCTGTAAAGAATGCTTCAATATTTATTGAGAGAAACAGTTGAACACAATTAACATCCTCTTTTCCCATCTCTTCCTACTCTGTTCCCTCTGGACCTTCTCTTCCCATCTCTTCTGGACCTTCCCAACTCCTCTGGTTCTTCTCTTCTCCTCTGGTTCTTCTCTTCACATCTCCTCGGGTTCCTCTGCTTCCTATCTGACAGGCTGCTCCAAGGTGACCTGCATCAGCCTCACCCCGGAGGCGTCCCTGCAGCTGTCGCCCATGCACGGCCAGCAGATCTCCATCCACTTCCTGGACATGACCGACTGCTTCTCCCTGGAGGACGAGGGCCTGCGCACCATCGCCTCCCACTGCCCGCGCCTCACCCACCTCTACCTGCGCCGCTGCTGCCGGCTGACGGACGAGGCCCTGCGCCACCTGGCCCTCCACTGCCCGTCCGTCCGCGAGCTCAGCCTGAGCGACTGCCGCCTGGTGGGGGACTTTGGTCTGCGCGAGGTGGCCCGCCTGGAGGGTTGCCTGCGCTACCTGAGCGTGGCGCACTGCGCGCGCATCACCGACGTGGGCGTGCGCTACGTGGCGCGCTACTGCCCGCGGCTCCGCTACCTGAACGCGCGGGGCTGCGAGGGCCTGACAGACCATGGGCTGGGCCACCTGGCGCGCAGCTGCCCCCGCCTGCGCTCCCTGGACGTGGGAAAGTGCCCGCTGGTGTCGGACGGCGGGCTGGAGCAGCTGGCAGCCCTGTGCCGTGGCCTGCGTCGCCTCAGCCTGCGGGCGTGCGAGAGCGTGACGGGCAGGGGGCTGCGGGCGCTGGGGGCACACTGCCCCGAGATGCAGCTGCTCAACGTGCAGGACTGCGACGTGCCACCGGAGGCGTTGCGCTTCGTCCGCCGCCACTGCCGGCGCTGCGTCATCGAGCACACGAACCCCGCCTTCTACTGAGGGGAGAGGGATGGGGGGTCTTAACCATCCTGATCTGGTGAGCTCCTCATTTTGCCGTGTGTATAACTCTGGAACCCATCCATCCATCTTCATCCGCTTATCGTAGTCGGGTCGCGGGGGGGTCAGCAGCTCCAGCAGGGGACCCCAAACTTCCCTTTCCCCAGCCACATCAACCAGCTCTGACTGGGAGATCCCGAGGCGTTCCCAAGCCAGTGTGTGCAAAAGCGTTTGTCGACCGCATGGAGAACGATCGGGCCAATCAGCCACCAGCTGATTTTTTCCCCCAAGGTGACGACAACAGCATACGTACGTTGTACGTTTCGGTTCACCGTGCACTCTAGCATAACCCCTGCGGCCCGTCGGACTGGTCTGGACGGTGTTGTGCAATATCGTCTTACAATTGTTAAGGCCCGGGTATACTTCTGTGGATATGGACGAGCACTCGAGCCGTTCACAACTAAAGTGTACTTACTTTCTCCTCTTACATACTGCCACAGCCTTGTGGGTGTGTCGGCTATTTCTGTATGCCAAAGCAATAAGCCATCTTTACAACGAAGTCTTCTCTACACACAAACGGTTTCCCATGCACAGTATTGGTGTAATAAAGAGATAAGCCGGAAATACTCTTTTTTTTACATGCTTAGAACATTAGAGTAGAACTCGTCCATTTGTAGCGGGCTTCAAGCCTGTCGCCCACACAACGGGAACACATAGTCGATGCTGCACCTACAGTAGAGTCCGTACAGACGGTGCCGATGGCGGTATCTGCGTCATCCGCACCATGTGCACACAGTGTCCGCAGAAGTAAGCCTCGACCTTTACACACCACCCTTTCACTTCCCTTTGCAAACAATTCCTAGAATGTATTTAATAACAGATTTATCTGTAAAGGCAGAGAAATGCAACAGTTCGTACCGTAAGGACGTTCTGCAAACCATCCAGCGTTCAGCACTGGGCAAATGTCGGACTCTTGAACGCATTTGATGTCCTTTGTCTACAACTCTGTTACTTCAAGTCCCTGAATATTATTATAATGTAATATTCTACATTAATAATAAACCTATTTATAAAGAGGTATCGATACATTTGAAGTAAGTGTGTAACTAATGCTGTAATAACTTACATCTGGTAATGTCATGTGTAGCCTGAGTGTTTGTATTACAGAAAGTGCCAAATGCACTTTAAACAAATGAAGTGACACTCATTTCCATCAAGGTTTTATCAGTTGAAGTAGTTTAGCTAACCTGACAAGCCAGGGGAATTGTTGTCACAAGTCCATCTGGGGAGCCTACATTGAAACTGGTTTTGAATGGCTGTAATTTCCAAAAAATACTTGGTAGTTGATTGGATGAACCATCTGGTCGTTTTCTCTGTCAGCACATCTATACCAGGCCCGTATAGCTATAAACACGACGCTGATTGAAACGTTCAGTTGCTACTCGGACACATTCACAATGATTCCGAGGCTTTACAGACTGATTTTCACGGCGATATTAAACTGAAGCTGGCTATAGTTTAGTAGCCTATAGATTATCACTTCTCTGAGAATTCTCATGCAAATAAAAACACATACAACTTGCATAGATTTTTTTTTAATCGACAGAAACACACTGCTGCTACAACTGCACCAATAAATGTGTATTAAAGATACTGTTGGAACTCCTGAGATATTCATCATTTTGCAGATACCAAATATTACCTAAACATTTATTTTTCCAATGAATTACCAGAAACTGAAATACACAAGATATTTTTCTCATTCCATTTAATAGTGTACAATGTCTAACAATGAATGAAGTTGACAATATTTACATTTTATATTATATTATATTAATGGATCAGCTCCAGTTTTCATATGAGAATAAACACATGTATTAGGTTGAATATAAACAGAATGCTTTTGCAGAGGAATTGTAGAAGCTGGAGACAGTATGGTTCTATTTTTGCTTGTCGTCTTCAGTGGTAAGTATAATAATGCTGTTACACTACTAGGTATACATTATATTGGCCATACATTTCATTGGTGAAGTAGCCATGATGTGTGACACCCATTTTTCACTTCTCCAACTAAACAGATGCACGAGATTCAGCACTTGGCTGGCTTCTTCAGAGCGTACCGCTTACATGATGCAATATACTGCATGTTTTTAGGGTCTGGTTTAGTGAAGACAAGGCCAGGCAGATTTGGACCACCCCATAGTAACCGCTGAACACTGTCCTTGACAACAGTTGAGACTTGACCTATACAGTACACGGGCTTCGCGAAAGGACTTGTTCCCAAAGATGGAAAGCTCAGCAAAACTGGCATGGTAACTTCATACACACACTCGACTAGTCTGGCATAGACTAGTGCAGTGGGCCCAACCCTGGTCCTGGAGTACCCCTGCCCTGCATGTTGTAGAGGTCTCCCCGCTCCAACACACCTGATTCAAATGCATGGGTTGTTATCAGGCTTCGACCGACCCATGCATTTGAATCAGGCGTGTTGGAGCAGGGAGATTGACCTCAGTGGGGCCGCAGGACCAGGGTTGAGATAGGCTGGTCTAGTGGTCTGGGTGTTCTACTCC
>JAODOY010000013.1:3016271-3031072 GCA_025399855.1 Forbesichthys papilliferus | reverse complement strand
GAATACCATTTTACAGGTTTCGAATACTTGATGGTATTTCCGAACGAGTATTCGAATACTCTTTCTAAAAAAAAAACATTAAAAACACTCAACTACAATTAGGAAAAATAAATTAAATAATCTTTGATTCCTCCTGTATAACCCAATAAAAGTGTGTGTTGAATGAATAACCTCGCTCTCTTCTTACAAAGCCAATTGCAATCAAATGTGTTGATGACACAGTGTAAGGCAGGCAATTACATTACACCATGTGGGTTTATATGGAGACAGTAGGGATTAATGGGAAAACATGCATGCATAATGTGAAAAAACGAATACATGAATCCCAATATTGAAATTGAATACATACCCAACAAAGGAATACCCGAATAATCGAATATTTGGGGCCAGCCCTATTTGATAGGGCATTTTTTACAGTGCTGTGGGCGTGTGTCACCAGCAGCATTTTGCTGTGGAGGCTGGAGTACGCAGCGCCCAGACAGCTAGATCTACCATGCACGGCCTGAAACAAAGTCGATTTATCCCTAAACAGTTTGCTGCAGAAATACCGTGGCCTCACGTAGGTACTTAAAAGTAAAGTCAGCTATTTGTAAGCTAATACACATTTTTGTCAGATTCACCAAATATCTCCTCACGTTTAACTAGTTTACCGTTCTCTGCGTGTTGAAAAAAATAATCTACTACTTCTACACAGCCCTGGCGCCGTTAAATAGGAACATAAACAAAGTGGCGAAAACAGCTAACATCAACAAAGTACTACGCTTTGCTTCGAAATGCGTTTTGATGAGTGGAGCGGCACTGCGGACTTGCAGAGGGACTTTGCTAGCAAGTGTTCTAGAAAATGACTAAATCTGTCTTTAATCGTAATATGCTCAAAATACCCATTAACACCCCCAGAGATAAATTATAGGCAATATTATGGTGAAATCCCTGTACCTCCCCATTGACTTGCAGGGGAACGCTGGGCCGTTCTAATTGTAAAGGTGCTTATATTGTCACACACATAGCAAAATTCATTCTCTGCATTTTACCCATCTCTCAAGGGAGCAGTGGGCAGCCGCTGTGCAGCACCCAGGGACCAACTCCAGATTGGAGCTGGTGTCACTGGTGACATGGCACTGACTGGAGGGTGAACCTGACATGTTTGTAGATAGTGTTGTTAACCGGAGTACCTGGAGAAAACCCACGCAGACAACATGCAAACTCAACACAGATAGGTCGACTGGGGTTCAAACCTAGGACATTCTGGCTGTGAGGTCACGGTGCTATCCACTGGGCTACCAGTACGCTGTCCATTTCGCGCTCTCTGTTATTCCAGCCTCTCTGGACAAATAGTGCACGTAAGAAGGTCGCACCAGACTGAAGGTCAGGAGAACAGCGCCCCGTGAGATAAGCTCACCTCACGTCGTGGCAGCGTTGCTTGGATACCGTGCAATGACTATAAATTCTAATTAGCAGTTTTGTGATTTACGATCTCTGCTGGCAGCCTCATCGTGTCTGAGGTGCTGGTGATCCGGTGGCCTCTGCCAGCTTATAGGGACCACAGCCGTGATGGACGATGACTCAGAGATTGAATTAAACAAGGCAAAAACCATGTAGGCCAAATTATTTCAACAAAACAAAATGCTTTGTCTAACGGTGTGGGTGATTCTGTGTTGAAGGGTCAGTGTCCTAACAACCTCTCGATGCCAGGCCAGCATGCATCTCCGTGTCTCCAGATATCGCTTGTTATTTTTCATATGATAACACCACATGATTACATAAATCGCTGGTGTGCATTCTCACAGCGGCTCCCGCTACACCGATATAAATCCCTGTTACATTTCCTGAAAGCTTGAATCCTGCCCCGGGGACCACAAGCTCTGCCGGTGATTAGGCAAACGGAACCCTCCCGGAGTCCTGCTCTTTGAATTAAGTCCCCCGCCCCTGCACCCACACGGCCCTCGCTGGGGTTGGACGGTGCAGGCTAATTGGCCTTGGGGTTGGTGCACGGTGTTTGGTAGCAGCCCTCTGGGAGTCAGGCAAACCGGGGCCCCACCAATTCCCTTACCCCCACTGCTAGCCAAAGGCACGAACCACAAGGTCCCCCCCCCCCGTCCCTACCGAAGGTCTAGGTGTCTGGTAACCTGACATGCCAGATGGATTGTTAATCACAAGTCCATCTCGGGAGCCGTCAATTGAAACTTTAAAAATTGCAGGCAGTTTAAAAAAATTCTTGGCAGTTGATTGGATGAACTATCTGGTAATTTTCGCTGTCGGCACACCTAAACCACGCCCGTATATAACTGTCAGCATGACGCTTATTGGTAAACTCTGTTTCTACTCAGGCACATTTGCAATGCGGCAGTTAAACTGAAGCTCGCAAGATCAGGACGGTCTCGTGAGGCTACTAAACTGGAGCCCTAAGGGATGAACTTGAACCCGTCCATCAGTGCTCTGTCCATTAAACCCAATATGGTCGGACCACGTTTTTCATTGATGTTTGTCGTTTAGTCAGTATGTATGAACTGTGCCTTTCTCTGGTTTCTTGTCATGGAGATTAAAGGTAGAACATTAATTCTGCTTAGGTATTGTTCATAAATACACTAGTACCTAAGGAAATATCCTGCCTAAAATGTGGGGTTTTAAGATACTAGTGTACACATGGTTTCTGTTTTTGCAATAAATTGCAGGTGCGTGACCTGATAGCGGAAAACAAACACAAAAGGTTTGGAACATGAAAGCACAGTGAAACGGCGAAGGACCAAGGCAACCCAGAACAAAGTTTTAGGTTATTGATGCATTTTGAGTGTGCAGCAAAAAAATAACTCTGTGAGGGTGGGGGGTACTTTTAATAGTAGCTTTAAACAGTTTATATAAAGGTTAAAATCATAGAATTGTTTTTGCTAAGGATTTTATTTTCTAAGCTCTATTCGAGCGTTAATGTGGCCAGCATACTGTGAATAAAGTTGAACTTCTTTCATACCCAAACAAAGCACAAACAAAACTCAGTGGAATAAAGTCCATGAGATAATAAGGGACTCAACCCTGAGATTTAGACCAGAGTTCTGTAAGCTCTTTGTTATGACATCTCAGATATAGCAAGAAACCCCTTTTCCTTAACAAAAATAATAAGACAATTCCAAATAACGGTTGGGATAACAAGCATTGGTTGAAATGCTGGGCTTTATTTCCTTGTTTATATAAAGGGTTAGCCCTGATGCTGGCGTTAGTGCTAATAAACAATCAGGGAAATCATTATTGATTGGGGTGTTGAAAGTTGACCACTAATCCCTAGTCTCGCAGGGTGAAGGGATCAATAACTAGTTACGCATAATGAGCGTGCAGGCTTCACAGTGCCACAACAATAGTATTTCATTTACATTGTCTACATATTTGTAAAGCAAACCATTGAGATTTAGGACAGATTAATATAGCACTCCATCAGTTTTGTTTAATAACTAGTGTGTCAGACATGGCCAGGGAAACACAGCACATGGGGCATAATGTGTACAGTTCTCAAAGTGATTTTCTTTTTTTGGCAGCGGTTGCCTGTTAGCAATTTATAGCAGCATACTGTGAGAGCATGTCTAGCCATTTCTGTCAAAATTCACCACCCCGTCCAATTACTTAAGCTCTGTCTCTGAAACAAATGTTGCTGTAACAATACTGCCAAAAACTCTGAGCGAACTAGGAGCTCATAACATCCCTAATGCTCTTTTGAAATCAAAAATACTCTTGAGAACTCGTGGCGTTATAGGTGGAGAAAATAACATTACACTCTGAGGCTAATCAGATCGGTACAAAACAAAACCCCCCCAGAATGCAAATTTATGTGATTATATTTCACTTTCTAGACCCTTGTTTTTCTGTTTTATAAACAAACAGTAATTAAAAGGTAAGGTAAAGTAATGCCGCCGCTGGTCACAGAATACCACCATGGCAAATTACTTCCAGAAGGCACATGTTCCCACAACTCTATTTTTCCCCATTTTGTACGCTGAAAGTATAAATGAAGCACGTGTATCTTGTGACCCGTCAAGGGCAGGACGGATGTCATACCGAGCAATCGCTAAGCCATTATCGCAAAAAGGAATTTGCTCTTCAAGGACAATACAATTGTTCTTGACTCAGAGTCCCGGTGCCAATTGTGTCTTGATTAGACATAATACCTCAGATAACGACACACAATCCTTTTACCATTATTAGGATATTTGGTGTTTCCATTATGCACAGATTTATCACCAATAAGCTCTTGTGTTTCTGAAAATATAGCATGAAGGACAGACAAAGAAATGCTGACATTCCTCCATGTCTTAAAAATAGGGCATCTTACATCTATAAGATATGAAATCTGAATATATGCGGCTTTGGATTCATGCATAGAAAAGTATTTTAAAAGGTGTATAAATATTTCAGCGTTACAAAGAAAAGTCATGAATGACAGGACCT
The DNA here is from genome assembly GCA_025399855.1 of Forbesichthys papilliferus. Classification (NCBI taxonomy): domain Eukaryota; kingdom Metazoa; phylum Chordata; class Actinopteri; order Percopsiformes; family Amblyopsidae; genus Forbesichthys; species Forbesichthys papilliferus. The sequence goes on along the minus strand of JAODOY010000013.1, from coordinate 3,026,641 downwards.
CCATTTTGATGCAAGTCCTTTGGTGACTCTTGTCATTGTGTTAGGAATGCTTTGATGTTCTGTGTACGAAGGAACCTGAATAATAATTACTTCTGGTGCGTTGCTGCAGAACCTTAACAGACGATGGATATGTCTTGCTCAATGGCCTCGTTGTCACATAAAATATACATGACAACTAGCCTCTCTTTGTATATGTTGTAGATTTGCTTAATTTTACCTTGGACTATTGATAAAGTGGTCAGTTGAGTCAGGTAAACAACAGGACTAGATAATGGGCATCAATTCCTGCCGTTCACTACAGGCTTTTTCATTAGAGAAGTCATACAGCAAATGTATCAATATTTACCACTGACTTACTGACATATATTGAATTGAAAGATAGACAGTTTATGGATTTGATATTTAATGCCTTTAACGCAACATATCGACATATAGCCTTCTGTGTAGGGGCGAAGGTGCGCTCTTGACAAAACTTTCCCCAGCTCATTTGCAAAGCTAGGTTAAGTTTATGCAAAACAGATGCATCATGGGTACGTACTTAAGAGGCCCGGCAACAAATGCTTTCCCCTCCTCCCGTCGCCGTGACGGGCGAGTGACAGCTATTTAAATGCAAACTGTCATTAGCAAACACAACCCCGCGCGACACCTGCTTTAATCACGGCAACAAAGGCGCAGCGAGTGGCCAGGCAGGGCCGCCTCACCGTGTGATATTCAAATGAGGGGGCGGCGTAACACGCAAACACAACAACATCAAAGAAAAGGTGGCGAGGCAGAGACGCAGGCTCGTGTGCCTCCCAGCTCCTGCGTTAATCAGTTCCATTTTTAACGTGATTAAAGAGAGAGAAGACCAAAAGTCGTTGAATTACTTACCCTCACAACAATGGGAGATTGCACCATTATTGTGTCTAATGTTGTCTTTGTCGAACGCTCAATAACGCCCGCAGCCGCGTTCGTGTGTTGCGAGCGACTGCAGTGATGTCTGGTGGCTGGTGCAAAACATTTTTCGGGTCGAAAGGAAACATCTGCGTTTCAGCACTTGTCTCTTGAAGGGGTATTGTGTAATATCTAGCCACTAGGGGGCACTTCAAGGCAAAGGAAGGTCACCAAACGGCAGGATGCTCATGTGCGCTACATAGGCCCTTCAGAGTGCACGCGCTAGTACTTACGTGTTTCTCATTTAAAGGTGTAGTAAGCTATTTTATTTCAATGCACTTATTGTGTAATTCAGGGACTAGCTAGGTGTGCTAGCTGTTCATTCTGTGTGCGCTCTAAAAATAATAATATGGTATTTCTGCACAGTTTGTAAAATAACATAAACAAGTGGTACACACTGTACCATGCAACACTGTCCCAGCTTTGGCAACGCATGCCAGAGCTTCTGAGGGGCACCCCATGCAACTGAATGGGAAGGAGACTTTACGTAGTTATTTTACATATATCAACTCATCACTAACTACACCTTTAATGCATGCAGTGATCCTTTCACTATCATGCATATTATTCATTTGTTCAGTTTGTCAGTTCAGTCACATCACACTGCAAACCATGCAAATACAAGCTTGGAGAGTTTAGTTTGCACAGTATTTACATGTGTAAATACACAGTGTCCAGGTAGGCTCTGTTTGTATCCCTTCTATATTGTACATGTCTGTCATGCCTTAGTATTCATCCTCTATTTCACATCGTGTCACAGCACTCATATGATTGCACATCTGGCCATAAAGTTAGCAAGGAATGAGTCAAATGTCACTTCTGACACTGTTGCTGCTTATGCTGTCCCCGGGGTGCCACAACGACTGTGGCTCAAGCGCGATTTTGTTTTTAATTAGGACTGTTTGTAGATTAAACATATATAATACCAACACACAAATATCGCAGCCGAATGAACATTTTCATTACCGCCACAGCGGCTCACTAGACACTAGCCCGATTTAGACGCTTCGCAGATTTGACTAATTCCAGAAGCTCATTGCACATCTGGACCGGCCACGGCAAGAGATGTGCGTATGCATGTTGCTCGTATTACTCTAACTTTGGGACCAATGTAACTGCAATTATTAGGCATCTGCTGCCAACCCGGGAGAGGATAAATCAACAGGCACTCTGAGTAATCACATTTAATCACCGAGCCACCAGTCTGCTGATATAATTAATGGCCACTGCGTATAACATATATTTGTGCCCAGCTGCCAGGAATCTCTAGCCATAAATAACATGATAATAAGTCACATATTTCTGAGCTACCATTTGAGCTTCCTTTGAGTCTCTCTCCCTTGGGTGAAAACAACAATGAATTTTCGAGATATGGGGCATCAATATTCAGTTCAGATGTTCCTTTAGGCCTCAATAGGTATAGCATTTTGGGTTTGCCCTTCAAAGTAAATAACTCTGGCCAAATTATACCCCGTTACCGTAGGTCGACCATTTCAACCTGTCTTAAGAAATTGAAACACAGTTTCTTTTTTAGCGTAATTATTTTGAAAATTCACTTTCTCAGACAGGCCCTTCATGCACACTAATGCCTGACCATGACAGTGAATGATGTCTATATTTAAAATCATAATATGTGTAATAAATGAAGTGCAGGGAGCTACACTGCGTGGTGCAATGTGATTAAATAATCCACTTTCTTGTTAATTAGATCTCTTCAGGTGTTACGACGAATGTCAAGCTTCCCGACACACCAGCGGCGGCACCAGACACCAGATTTTAAAAAGGTCCCACAGTATGTCACAATCGACATTTTCTTTAACTTGGCACCTGGAGCTTATGAGGTTTTCATTAGATAAGGATTTGGGTCTTTTCCTTCTAACGGATGTGAGAAAATCCCCCAAAAAAGACATTCGCTATGACATTTATGAACAGATTTGTCACTTGCGCATAATGTTGTGATGTTGTATAATATTTGCACCTCATTTACAATGTTTTCTCAGTACACAAAATAAATGCATCTGATATGGGTAATAGTGACATGACAAGATGGTGTATATGGTAAATTCATAGCCTGTTATGTCTTTAATCTTTAATTCAGGCACACACTTAGCTGTGTTTTGCCAGAGGCGCATATAAACTGGGTCAATACAAACATTTAATTCAGGAAGTTAATATTTATGTTGCGGGGTGGGGGACTATATTGATACTTGTGTATCTATTCAGTGTGCATGAGTCTGTTGTTTTTCTTACAAAGTATTAGCACATACGAACTCAGCAGGAACAAACAAGCACCCTAAATTTTAGCTTCACCCCAACTTTGAAAAATGCTAAAACGTAGTCAAGGAGCTGCAGGAGGGGAGGGGCTGAGAGGGGGGTCTCCCATTAACGTTAACATTTTAATTTGATGATGTATGAGCGGATTAGGAGTTGTAAACCAACCAAGTCCAGGGTGAGCTTTAACGGATATGACATGCAGAGCTACTTTCAGACCATAAAATCCAGATTTTTATAGAAATGTGCATATAGTCAATATTGCATCCAATATGTCTCATCAGCGCAGTCTTATTATTTAGTTTGTAGCTCATAAAACCCAATTTAGGGTGCATGTACACTGTAGGTATACAAAAAAAGTGATAACAAAACGTAAATATAATTACGCAAATGGGGAGATGTCTATTGGCCGCTGCTCAGGCCTGTTGATATATGATGACGGGTGCATGAGAGTTCTGATATGGGGTGGGATGCAGAAGACTTGCTGGGTGGCTCGCTGTAGTCTGGGTCTTGGAAGCTGGATGCTGGCCCCTTCAGACAGCTACAATATAAGTATAATAAATATGGAACCTCTGGCAGTGCAACAGAATGTTGTACTGACATTCCAACAGCAACAGTACAGAATCAGAGGATTTTCTGTCTTTCTTTCTTTCATTCTTTCGTTCTTTCTTTCGTTCTGTCTTTATTTTCCTCTCCATCGCCTGCCTCAGAAATGTCTTCTTCACATTTAAGGGGAAGCAATGTTTTTTTTTCCCTTTCTGAGTGTCTGGCACGAAAAAAAAAAAAACACGGTCCTTGAACACTCTGTAACCAATTTCATCCCTGTTTGCTTTCGCACCACTTCTTCCTTTCGTTTTCCGAAGGCCTTGGCCAGGCTTCTGTTTGTTTCTCCACTTGACCTCCAGCCCCCCCCCGCCTGCTCCTTCCCCCGCCCCCAATTGCCCTCCCAATTCCCCAACCCCCGCCTTCTCATCCCTCTCCCGTGCATCTCCTTCTGGACTCAACCTTGGCGTCTTGCAAAGTGTGTGAGCTGCGCTCAGGTTAGCGTGGCTGTGCGGTATTGAAAAGAGCTATACGGCTAACACGTACCGTAGCGGTGGTGGAATAAACTCATTCATTGATTTTCACCTGTGCAGGCTGAAGGGACTCAGCTAAAAATCTACCAGCGGTGGGCCAATTTGTTCTCGGATAGAAAAGATCTCTTTTCGTATAGCAGACATTACATTTTGTTAAGACGGACGGGGCTTTGAGGAGAATGCACAAACAGCCCTCTTTCGGGAGCGCCGCCATTCATCAGAGCTTTACGTGACACATTGATGCTAAATGTTATAGAATGTGAGGTTTCTTTTCTCCCCTGCCCTTCCCTGTAGTTAGGGAACGATAGCTTGGAAGCACTGAAACTATGAATGACAATTATTGAAATACAATCTCCTCCCCTGGGACTTTTTTAAGTTTAAAAATCGTGTAGGCTACACATATCATCATGTATCAAAGCGTGAGCATTTGTACTGGGTTGTGTGTGGCATTAGTTTGGGTAGAAATGTGATAGTATTCTTGTGTGTGAAATATGAATAGCTTTCACACAACTGGTCACCTTGTACCATGCGGCGAAGCTTTACTTCCGCCAAATGCGATAGTAAGCAAAACATCATTTTCCATATTTCAGTGCATTACAATGTGTGACTCACTCCGTCTAACTGCTGTGGATGACAAGCTTTACACTTAGTCTTCGTTTCCTTCCATTGATCAACCACTAAAACCGATGATTTGTGGTTAAAGTAAATGCGGCCAATTTGGTGTCTTCGAATGATTTCAGCCATCCATCTTTAGGCCTCTTCATTGTTTTTGTCATGAAACGGCTTGCATTGGATGGCTTGAGAGAGCAATCAAGTTCCTTGTATGAAATATTGGTTCCCTCTAAACTGTCCATTTATCAAAATACCACACAGGAAATAGAACAAAAATGGATCAGGCCCAGCAAAATGAATCATGCTACATACATGTATATACACCTTATTAAATAAAACATGGTCATATTTAGGCAGTGGCACCCACAGCATAATGCCATCGAGCAATTTTTCCAAGAAAAATACATTATGCCAGATTATGTATTGTACAGAACGTGACCTTAGAAAGGAGTGCCATCTGAGAAAATAACCTTAAGGAAGAGACATTATTAACAGGGATATATTATGCAATCATCATTGGATATTATTGCCCAGGGACACGTAGTCAATTTTACGCGATAAGATGCAGGAGATAAAACCAGGGTGTGCTGCTTCCCAGCCATGTACATATCCATTTGTGTAATTAACTCTGAGTGCTCCCGTTAGCGGCGATAGTTAATAAGTCCCCCGTATGAACATGTGAATGCAGGTGGACCTCTGGCCCTGGCCAAGTTAAGCACAGATGAATAGACGGGCGCACCCCGCCCGCCCGCCCACGCAGGCCCTGGTAAATCAGCCAGAAACGAGGCAGTGAAAACAGGACGCCAATCGGCCTGGCGCTGGAAACTCAATATCACAGAAATGGACGGGCCTCTCGTGGACATTGGAAAGCGGTGACCTTGCCTGACCTTGCCAGTGCGAGCTAACCCCTTTCACCGCTCGCACACCCACTCAGCGATTCGATGCTTCGCCGTTCACGAGGCTGGTTTAAGCTGTACGAAAACACCTCGACAAGCAAAGGTTGGCTGTCATTGGCCATCGAGCAAATGAAGGTAGAATTTCAGCAGCGCTGGTAACAACATAGCAGGAGCTCCACATTACCGTAATGCGCGCCAGTATTGGTTATTACAGTCTCTGGCTATGGCCGGCATCCTGAACATCTATCTATAGGGATTACAATTGGCAGCATCCCCCCTAGGTGACCATGCAAGCTAAGTTGTATGGATTTATAATGTGAATAATCGTGTGTGTGTACAAACGGGCTAAATGTCACAGAATGGTGAGAGTGTAATTAGATCAGAGTGTAAATACAACATGGGTTAACTTCGTTTTAATTGTACATAATGGATGAGCGTTTTTCTTACATTACATATTTGGTGAATAACGTTTGGATTTGCCCCTCCCTCCTTGGTGATGATTCGATAGCACTGTGCACCCCCCCACACCACCTCCCACACCCCTGTAGAAACCCTTAGATGTCACTGGGATTACATTTGGAGGCAGGTTGGTAGCTATAGGGTGTAGTGAGTGTGTGTGTGTGTGTTGTCATCTAATGGAGGTGTAACAATGTAATAATGTTACATCTTGAAGGTACACTGTCATTCTGGAGAAAGTGATCAAACAAATTGATCAAAACAAAAACACCTCGCCCTTCAGTTTCATAGAGTGCTCCCTCAGAAGCTCCGCACCCCTCCTCCCCACCACATTTGACACACATTGCCAAGGCTGGGATAGTGTTGATAACCTGACAAGCCAGATGGATTGTTGTCACACGTCCATCTGGGGAGTGGTACAATGAAACTGTTTGTGAAGGGCAGGTTCTTTCAAAAAAATACTTGGCAGTTGATTGGATGAACCATCTGGTCGTTTTCGCTGTCTGCACCATCGTCGGCACACCTAAACCACGCCCGTATAGCTATAAATGCGACACTGATTGGAAAACCGGTAAAACTGATTCTCACAGTGAAATTAAAGTGAAGCTGTGGCTGAGGCTATAGTGTTGTGTGCATGCGGTCAGCACTAATTTGTTTGTGTCAGGGCTGTGGAGAAACACCAGATTATTTGAACGGGCAGCTAGAGGACCGTGAATAGATAGAAACGAATCGCTGAATTCGTCAAAAAGTGTAATAAATTACAATCGCTGACTCCACCTTTAACTGGCTTGCGGGAAATCTGCGGCACAGCGGTCAGCGGGGGTTGATCCACGGCTCTTCATGGCTTAGTGTTGAGGTGTCCCTGAGCAAGGCATTAAACCCTGACTGCTCCCGGCATGAGACAACCGTTTGTGTGTGTGTGTGTGTGTGAACGGGTGAGTCTGATTTACAGCGCTTGTAACCCCTGTATGTTAGAACATACATAAAAGCAATCCATTTACCATAATGGAGCCTGTTCCTCCATCTTGTCAAATCAGTAAATTACACAAGCTGTTTTTCATTCAAGGTTTTTGGTTTCAGTCTTATGTAACGTCTTTTGCGTTGTATTTTAAATAATTCAAGTTTCAATCATTCATATTCCTCTATAGCTGCATATGCTGGACAAACACACATGTACACATTCCTACTCAAATGCATGTGTGTGTATTAAACCAGTAATGTATGCTGGTGCCTTATCAAGGTTCTTTCAGTACCAGCATGAGGAGTATTAGCGTCAGGGAAATTAATGTTTGACACACATTTATGTTGCTATCCCAACTTTGAGCAGCAGGATTAAAAATACTGTAGCTTTCTACATGCACCATGTTTCATATTTAGAGCAGTTATATATGTACAGTATATAGCAAATCTATATTTTAAAGAATCTGTAGTTGACTTTGTGAAAACAATTGGCAATTCAAGTCGATTTTCAATGAAAACTCAAAACAAAAACAACAAAAAAGTATAATAAAGGTTAATTTACCTTACATTGTGAAATTAACTCTTTTTGAATTATATAACAGTAAAACACAGTGTTATAGAGCTTCAACTACATCTTTGAAGTTTTGTTAAATATTCTCTATAGCCTTCTTTTGTCCAGCTGATGAGATTAACGTGCTTTGTACAGTAAGGTCATGGATTTTCTCCCACACAAGTACAATGAATCACATTGTTGTAGACTAATATTAAAAAGCCCTGTTATTACTCTATTACAATGCAATAATCCTAAAGGGTTCCTTAATTAAGATGGCCTAAGTGCTTTATGCTACGGTCTATTAAATTTGGCCTAAAACAGCAGTTGATTTGACACCATTCTGAAGTGTAAATGAGAGGGCCCAATGTGGCAGAATATTTCCTCATTGTGTTTATAATGTATGTAGTAATTTAAGGCTAGATAACCCTTTCTCCTGCCCTTCATTTCATTGACGTCAATAATCAAAACGCCCAAGTTTTGCCTTTTAGCTGTCGTACATCTTAGTAGCACGAAAGTCTGCTTGGATCACCTGCGACAAAAGGCTTTATTGTACATTGGAGACAGTAGGAGGTAGGTATGAACAATGTCACCTTCACAGAATCACAAGATTGGATTTTCAAGATATTTTTATTCCATTATGTTTTGATCTGGTCTGTCATGTAAGGAGTCAGTTCACTATAAGGCTTTCCAATCTGAAAAAGGAAAGCTATCTCTTGACATCAGGTGTAGAGATCCACTGTGTATATATTTAAGGGGATATTTAAGGCACCAGCCTCCAGAGACAATCTCCCCTGCGACCGTAATATAAAACAAGACATAGCAAAGGTGTGCGATCATTTTTTTGAGAGCGGTGTGGGGAAATCCGCAATTTGCATATACTCCATTCCCTGTAAATGTCCCATTGCCGCTGTTCAGATGTCCTGGATGCCAATAGCGTTTTGAATTGAGCCTGCAGAATCCCACACTGAAAGAGCTGCTTCCATGGAGTTACCCACAGTCGAAGGGTCCTCAATCCTTCCCTGTCCTTCAGCTTGCTCAGCGTTTGGTCTGCAGCGGTAATTAAGCGCCAGTGTTATATCTGGGGAGATACTGCGAGCTATGTCTGAAAATTAGGCTGTGAAATAATGAGGGGTGAGGGATATGTACCGCCAGACTGCAGTGCAGCATTAAAATCAAAGGACTTTCACAGTTAATTGGAGACGGGTTAAACACTTTGGCTGTCACCCATGTCCCTGCATCCCCCCCCCCCCTCCTCATCCTGCTCACACACACACACACACCACCCACCCTCACCCTAACTGCCCCCACTCCATTTCACCCCACGGAAATAAATACCTCCTTTTAAAAGTAATTTTGAACACATTTTCTATGCAGGCGCAGAATGTGTTTTTTCTTCTGTGCTTTCTATACAGGACTGTGTGTGGAGGATAATTTAAACACTTCGCCTCAACCCTGCATGGGTCCAATTCCGACTATACCACAAGTACTACTAGCAATTAATACGTGCCGTGATGTTTTCTCTTCCAAGAGAGAGACTTGGCCACCCATGCGGAGTTATTTTCTTTTGATTGGTCACCAATTACCAGATTTCCTCGTAACCGAACATGAGATACGTGCAGCCGAGAGCAACACGATGTTGTGCAGGGTCGGCCATCAAACGTTCACTGGTACACGTTGGATTTGCACGAGATGATTAGTACATGAGTTGTGCACCACTTAGGCGTGTCACCGGTCACCAAGAACACATCAGTACACTGTACAGAGGCTTTGACACTGTACAGGGTAATGAGCACACAAATAAATAGATACCCTTTCAATTATATTTGGGGCTTGGCCGAACATGCCGTACGTTGCGTTAATATTCCCCTGTGCACAGCTGAGCTAAAACTAATTGCAGTGTTTTTATGGTAATAACTATAGTTATTTTCAACATTGGCATTGCCTAATGCATTAACCCATATTCATTACACTGACAAACTGTACCCAACCTACATAATCTGCTTATTCAGGTGAGTATGGTTCATATCTATTTCAAATGATGAGCCATTTAATTACCAGTAATTTGCGCCAATAATAGCAATACTGCAAATTTTATCAGTGGAGTTAATCTGATGTCCCAAATTGCATGATAAATGTTATTACAGGACAGTTAGTCTGTTTTCATTACTCTACATATATCAGCGTAGGCTAAACATATAACATGTAACTTTCTTAAATGCACATTGAGCGCAGGGCTTTTTTACTGATTTCTTTGGCAAAAGGGTTAGGATTAAAGACCATTCACATGTTCTAGCTAAATGTGTCCATCCGTTTCACACTGCTCATTAAACTGGACATTGCATCATGGTAGAAGCATTAGGTCCCAACCAATTCTGCCGAAACCTCTAAAATAGCATATTATATTGTCTATGATGCACATTCATTTTGACAGACATTTTGGGGTCTGTAACCTCTTCGCTGATGAAGCAGTAGTTTGACAGAGAGTATGTGTTCTCAGATGAACTTGAGAGCTGACTAGTATCAGAGCTGCACTCCACAATCACAGTAAATGTTATATTTATATTTGATATATATAGTCTTCAGCTGTGGCCTTATTTCTATCCGTAAATATAT